>CAWUFW010001364.1:0-322500 GCA_963921515.1 Calotriton arnoldi | reverse complement strand
TTTCTCTTCCTTTCTCTTTCTTTCTCTCTCTCTCTCTCTCTCTTTCTATTTCTTTCTCTCTTTCTTTCTTTCTCTCTCTCTCTCTTTCTTTCGCTTTCTCTCTCTCTTTCTTTCGCTTTCTCTTTCTTTCTCTCTCTCTTTCTTTTTCGTTCTCTCTCTCTCTCCCTCTCTCTCTCTTTCTATTTCTTTCTATTTCTTTCTTTCTCTTTCTTTCTTTCTTTCGCTTTCTCTCTTTCCCTTTCTCTCTCTTTCTTTCTTTCTGGTTTTAACTGGAGTCAATGGGTTTAAAGAGTAGATAAGGGGGGTGGGCAGGTGGGATAGAAGTGGTGTCAGCACACTGTGAGGCATACTGACGCATGTTTCTATTCCACCAGCTAAATACAGGGTCTTTCCCGCGCTCCAGTCACGCACTAGTGGGGTTCAAGCGAAGTTCAGAAAAGTGACACCCATGCGCTTAAATCTATGTATTTTATGCTTAAACCAAGCTCCCTTTATATTAAATATTCCAGATGCAAAACGCCTGTCCTGCAATGTGTGACAGGAATATGGTGCGAGATCAACGCATTTTTGATATCCCGATTCCTTGCAGCAGTGTCAATAATATAAACATTCTTCTCCCTCCTCTGTCCCTCACTGTCCTCCTTCTCTCTCTCCTCTGTCCCTCACTGTCCTTCTTCTCCCTCCTCTATTCCTCACTGTCCTTTTTCTCTGTCCCACACCCTCCTTCTTCTCTTTCCTCTGTCCCACACCCTCCTTCTTCTCTTTCCTCTGTCCCTCACTGTCCTTCTTCTCCCTCCTCTGTCCCTCACTGTCCTTCTTCTCCCTCCTCTGTCCCTCATTGGTATTGCAGTCTCTCTCTTCCATGTCTCTTCCTCTCCGGGACTCTCTGACTGAACTCCGCTCTCCCTGTTTGAAGGATCCAATCACAGGCCTCCCCTGCCCTCCCAGCCAACCAATCGCGTGCGTCTGAATCCCGCCCTGTCTCCTCCTGCTCCAGGCTCGGGGCACTGTGCCTGCGCAGACACGAGGTAAAAGGCGGGAAGAGCGGCCGCCGGCACGGGCTCCACAGCCCCTCAGCTGCTGCACGCGCCCTGCACGTGTAGCATGCAACACAAAAGACCAGGCGCGAGGAGGGCGACATGCACATAACACCACAGACCAGCTGCGAGGAGTGCAACATTCATTTAACACCACAGACCTGGCGCAAGGAGTGCGACATGCACATGCATGTAACACCACAGACCAGGCGGGAGGAGTGCGACATGCATGTAACACCACAGACCTGGCGCAAGGAGTGCGACATGCACATGCATGTAACACCACAGACCAGGCGCGAGGAGTGCAACATGCATGCAACACCACAGACCAGGCGCGAGGAGTGCCACATACACATGTGATGTGGTTTTAGGAGTACTTCAAAGCAAGTTTGCTCAACCTTTAGAAGAACGTTATTTTTAGTATAATAGGCCCAATCTACGTTTAATGGGACAGTACCAGCACTGCTCAGCGTGCCTGCTGAATGTTCATCAACAAAATACCAACACTTTGCGCTAGACTGCCTTACTTTAGTGGAGAGTACTTGTACCTCTCAGTAGAGCTGTTACACTTTTAGTGGCTGAGTAGCATAGCACTACCATTGCTCATGGGCCTTGCAAAGAAGCTTTGTGGGGGTGTGGGGGTGAGTTGGCTAACCTTGTGCCAGATGGTAATTATCTCATGGCTCAAATGCCAAGCTTATTCGTGCCTTATCTGTGAATTAAACTTGAAGTTCTGGGCATAATTCGGGGCACATTTTCTCTGGGTAAATGTTGTCCTTCTGCTTTGTTACTTTTTCTCAGGAGAAAGACCACTCACTTGCAGAAAAAAGATTAGTGATTCACTAAGCTTTCTTTCTGTGAATAGGTTAATTAACAACAGCTAAGACAAAAGTGATCAAATAAAATAATTTGTGTAGAGGGCCGGGATAGTTGGGTATAATTCAGACAGGACACGGGGAGTATGTGGTGTTTATGACACGGGGAGTATGTGGTGTTTATAACATCGCTGAGAGATGTCTGTGTCACTCTCTCTATGGAAACATCACAAATAACACTGCCATTAGACCAGGACACTGAAGAGAGACAATCTTGGTTCAACAGCTCTCTTTTTTTGACTAGTTTTGGTGACATTTTTGAATAAGGGATTTGGTAATGAATTGTTTTAATGTTTTATCAGGGAGTACATTAAATATAGTTGACACTATGCGGTGTCCCATGTTTTTACTAACACTTACATGACACATTAGATCACCTTCAACCAACCCCCCATCCCCCAATCCATGTAATGTTTTTTACACAGAAGCACATTTTAGAATCTAAAATAAGTAACCTTAAAAGTTACATGCAGTTCAATCAGATTTCTTTTCGTATTTGCAAAACATTTCTGCAACTCCATAGCTCGGAAAATATTCCCAGTACAGATCACAGCGACCCTTCCTTTAACAGCGGCAGCGGACCTTTCTTTAGACGCCCTCATCCAAACAAAGGGGCGTGGCCTCTATTAGCGTGAAAATGCTGTATGGGGCGCTTGAAAACAAGCATTTGCAATACAACAGGTCTCGCATTTTATAAACTTTGACCTATTGGTATTGTAAATGACAATGCCTTTATTATTGTAGGTTTTTTAAACACATAAATAAAAGGCATTGTCATTTACAATGCCAATAGCTCAAAATCTCGCAATTGCGCGACCTATTGCATTGCAAATGCTTGTTTGCCATGAATGGCGCTCTTAAATCAGCACTTCCCAGCAATGCCAAATTCCTTTAAACATACTTTTGAAATTTCTAACTTTCCTAAATATATTCCAGGACTGAGGTTATAATTCTAAATATCCCTCCTGGACTGTTTTGGGGAAATTTGCACTTTCCCCAAATATTCTAAGACTAGAGCTAGGATAGTAAATGAACTTTTCCAGCGCCCCCAATACCCTCTGCTGCCCTTCGGGCACAACTGCCTCCATGTTGGAGTCCAGCATCAGCTCATGTTATTTTAGTGCAGAACTAGAACACAAAGGCACAAAAAGAATAAGTTGTAAGTATAGGGCTATCATATATTTATATTTCCAGCAGAAGGAACTGCTTTTACCCACTGCCGTATGTATTACAATTGCTTTTTTTGCAAACATGGGCAGCGATGGGCTACCTAAATGGGCATCATGATTAAGTTCCAAATTGCATAGTGTAACCATGTTTGCAATAAATTATGAGCATCTTTGAGGCCATTGCTACCTAGGTGCCAATAACTGCAAAAACACAAACATGCCACTTGCGCAAGAGGATGAATACAGCTCCTACCCCAAACACACTCCTCTTACTCCCCCTATGTGCACTGCTAGGCGAGAGAACGACAAGTACTGTGGTCTGAAAACAGGTGCACTGCTTCGTTATTCTCCATTGTCCACTAGAAACGGGGCTCCATCAGAATAGGTTCATCCAAAACCCCGGCAGGAGTCCTCTGTGACTGTTCGACTGCTCTCAGGGGCGAGGCTTGGCCAATAAGATTGGAGGGGGGATGGAGGGGGGTGTGAGCTTCAGATTTTCCAACAATCCGGATGGCATATAATGTTTAAATACATTATAGGACAAGCAGGGTGCATTAGAGGGACCTAAATGGCAGCAGAAAGGGAGAGGAATGCGGATTTGTAGGAATACCAAGAAAAAATACAATTATTTTGTAAAATTACCAATATTCTGAGGTCTTTCAAAACAAAGAGGGAAGAGTGTGTGTGCTTTTTTGTTTGTGTGTATGTAAAAATCCTTAGTGAAATCCGACTGACAACTCACAATACCTGACTGAAAGCACCTGTACCCAACTATTTTTCAGAAAATACATTTATTGGGGGGGAGGGGGGGGTTGTAACACCACAAACATCCCCTTTGATGCAGCTCCCCCGCCTGCTCTCTTCCGTGCAGCTGTAAATTGCAATCCAGAATTTGAGTCAAGGATGGCTACAATTTACATCTACTTGTAGAAGTGCGGGTGGGGGCAGGGAGAAAATACCATGTTTGTTCTGCTGTCTTTGTATTACGCCCCAAACAAACACTTAGCGTCTAACGCAAGGGGCACAGTTACTATGAATTAAACAAGTAACTATGTTAACCCGAGTTTATCTTTCTGCTAATATTCGTGAGTTTATTAATACTGTGATTTTTAGAATATTGAGAGGGCACATTTAACACATTATTTTCTTTTGATGTTGTATAAAACAGTGCTAGAGTAACTGAAGAAACTTACTAGAAAATCGAGTTTCTGTTGTAACCCTAAAATTGAGCATAATTAATAGGGGTGGAGGCACCATGACTGTAAATTCTTGTTTATCTACCCCATCTGTTTATTCCTGCACAGACACAGTCAAACACTTGCTAAAGGCACCTAAATGAGAGGGCTTGCTGGTCACGCAAGTGCTTGATGATATACCAAAATATGTTTCCACCTTAAATTTAGAAAAGGACCGGTTACGTTTGTTATCTACATTAGAAGACGTATGCCACCAACAGTGCCTCTGAACACAAGTGTGTCAGCACCTCATGTTTATTGTATATTTTATGGTTGTTTATTTTGATTACTGAACCATTTCCCGCTATTTAAGTTGCTTTGTCCTTGTGACTTAAATTACTTTTTTTTGGCCTACATTGACATCTACCTACTTGTACACATTCATCTTCTGTAACAGTTTTCAGACACCACTGTGTTCCGGATTTGTTGCCCCGAGGCAAACACATCATCATTATGATTAATTTATTCTTACAATAGCCACTTGGCTATTAAATTATAAATGGTCGACCCGCCCACAATGCGCAAGCCTTTGGCTGATCTTACATTAATCATAAAATGTTTGCCATATCAAATATCTGATAGAGACATCTAGCTGCAGATTCCTTAACTTAGAATATCCCCAGGCGTCAGACTGGATCCGGAGAATGTTTTGCAGCAGCACCTCTGCGCGCTGGGGGGCGGCGCCGCATGGCTCCGCCCTGACGTCGTCCACGGACATGACGTCAGTGGAGCCATATAAGTCCCTCCCGGTGCGCTGACGTCAGTTTTCTTCTTTTCCGCATCCCAACGCGGATCCAGGAGTAAGCGGATCCTCTGGCCTGTTGTTTCAGGCCTTCTCGACGCCTTCAGCGTCCGGGAACAGTGTGCGATGCCTTCGGGTTTCAAGCCGTGTGAGACCTGTACGCGGCAGATGTCAGCGACGGATCCGCACCCGATCTGTATGTGGTGCCTAGGAGAGCACCACGATTCCGAGGAGTGCGACGCCTGCCGGCAGATGAAGCCGAAGTCCCTGCGGGAGCGCTGGATGAAGTTGTTGACCGCCCAGATGTCCCGCTCAGCGTCTTCACGCCGCCGATCTCCATCTTGAGCTGGGGCTCCTGTTCTGGCCGGTCTCGGAGTCGTTCCCGCGGACGTCGTTCCCCTGACGCAGGTAAGCACAAACACAAGTCACGGAGGTCGTCGACCTCACATAAACGTGATGACGGGGCCCGCTGCTCCCGGTCCTTACCGGGCGCCCAGGAGTCTGCCCCCTTATACCCACCCTTTCCGGGTGTTCGGGTGACTCGGGCCCAGATGGAAGCCTATTCCAAGGCACTTCAATCCATCTTTGGGTCACCCCCTCTCCCTGGCGCGCCCTCGTGCCCCACAGAGGGGGTAGGGACTCAGGTCGGGTCTTTGCCGGCGGGTTCGCCTTTGGAGCCGGCCGAGTGCCTCGACTCCGGTTCCGGAGTCGCTGCGACGTCGGGACATGGCCCAGAGGGGCATCCCAGTCAGAAGTCGAGCCCTTCTGCCCCGTCTCCGCATAGCCCTTTGGGGCTCCCTGCGCCGACGCCAGATGCGGCTGCAGCACGGAGCTCGACTCCTTGTCGACATCCTTCCTTCCCGCAGGCCTCAGTGGAGGGCGAGTCGACTCCGGTCCAGGCTGAGTCACCTCTGGTGATTGTCGACGTCGATACGACGCCGGTCAACGCCGGTGCCAGCGCCGGTCCCTGTTCCTCTGTTCGAAGAGGATGAGGAGCCGTAGCACCCAGGGTTGTTTCGACGCTCTCCGGCTCCGCTGCCCCCTGGACAGTGGCCCTTTGCTTGGCCCCCAGCTGCGGCGCCTCTCCTTTCTGGTGGATGCGTTAGTCTTTAACCGTCCCCTACCGATGGTTTGTTATCGCCACCTAGAATGGCTACAGAGGCTTGCGCGGCATTTGCGAGGGCTGTTCGCAGGGCTACAGCTATTTTACACCTGCAACCCCCCTCAGTCTCCTTGCCTTCTGATCCATTATTGGATCTCCTCCACCAGGATGCGGTGGAGGTGGAGCCCCTGCTGCCTTTTGGCGGGTCATTATTTGACACCCTTCTTGGCACGTGGGCACGGCCTCCTCTGGAGACCCTGTGGATCGGGCCATCGCACGTCGGCATCGCCCGGCTCCAGATGACCCTGTCTGTTTTTCCCTTCATCCTACGGCTCACGGCCGGATAGTCCTGGCGGCTTTCGCCTCACAGCCTTCCTCTCCTCTCCCGTTGCTACCTCCCACTAGGGAGTCTCGTTAGTTGGAGACATGTGGCCGCCATATTTTTGCGTCCACTAGTTCGGGCATCCGTGCTTTGAACACGTCTTGCGTGTTTGCACGGGCTACTTTTGCCCTTTGGGACTCAGTCGAGCGTCTTCTTCCCTCTCTTCCAGAGGGTCCCCGTGCTGACCTGGATCGTCTCCTTCATGATGCCCGAGAAATGGCACAATTTACCATTCGGTCGGCCATGGACACCACTGACTCTGTGGGTCGGGCAATGGCCAGGTCCGTTGCGTCGCCATGCCTGGCTGCGCGATGGCAGTTTCCCTGACAATGTTCGGGAGAGTCTTCGGGATTTGCCATTTGATGGCGTGACCCTTTTTGACATTCATGCGGACTCAGCAGTCAACCGCCTCATGTCTGGGCTCCCATGACTTTGTGTTTTCTAGTCCTTTTGCAGACTTTTATTTTTAGGTACAGTGTTGTCTCTGCTCGTTCTGGGCCCTGGGTTCATTACGTAATACCCAGACGGCCTGTTCGGCTTCCCGCCGTTTTTGCTTCTATTTAGTGCAGCTGGTCAGCTGCTTCTGCTTTCTTTTGATTCCTCTGTCTATGAGTTCGTGCTCAAGAGGTGCCCCTAGCTGGGGTTGAGGCTTACCCTATGTGGGGTATTCGTTGGCTATTGTATAGCTGCCTTCCTTACACAGAAAGCGATACAAAAGGGGATGATGGACGGAGCATTTGAGCAAATCAAACACTCACCCCCAGTCAACTGATCTGGGTTTAATCCATCATCATTCTTTAGCTCACTCCACCACCCCAGTTCAGACATGGCCATATGCAAATCAGTCTGACCCTGTGCCTCATGGGAACAGTCCGCCCGAACTGCCAAGCCATGTCTTCCCTGGACCGGAAACAAGCATCCTGGGACCGGTTTCTGGCTATTCAGCCGTCATCAGCCAGGCTAGCTTGAATCCAGTGGCAAAGTGAGCAAGGGACCCACGTCTGGGCATACCCTGCCAACTTAGGGCGAACAAAGCGATACAAAAGGGGATGATGGACGGAGCATTTGAGCATTATAGCTGGGTTCAAACTGGAATGGCATGGTGAGCAAAAAAACGATGGATTTAGGCCCAGATCTCTGTACTGGGGTGAATGTATGACATTGTTCTGCATTCTGTCCATCAATTATTGTTTTTGCATTTGTCACCCCGAGTGGGACGGGAATGCCCAGACGTGGGTCCCGTGCTCTCCATGCCACTGGAATCAAGCTATCCTGGCTGAAGAGGGGTGAAACCCCGAAACCGGTCCTAGGATGCTTGTTTCCAGTCCAGGGAGGACCTGGCTTGGCAGTTCGGGCTGGACTGTTCCCATGAGGCACAGGGTCAAGACTGATTTGCATATAGCTGGGTTCAAACTGGAATGGCATGGTGAGCAAAAAACGATGGATTTAGGCCCAGATCTCTGTACTGGGGTGAATGTATGACATTGTTCTGCATTCTGTCCATCAATTGTTGTTTTTGCATTCCTTACACAGAAGGCTTGGTAGGCTCCTGGGGAGTCTTCTTCAAAGGGGTTGTCCTGCGGATGAGACTGTGGTCTCTTTCTACTGTTGTGGACCCTTCCTTTTCCTTTTTGCGGCCCACAGGTTGGCATCGCTCTATTGCCTATCTGTTGGGGTCTGCGGTTGGTCCGTAACACTCCCCTGCATCTGTAGATGCTCACTTTCTCGAAGTTTCTGCCTCGCCTGCCTCTTCCAGGAGTGTCATTTCAGCTTCGCCCTCCTTGTCTATGTTGGCTACCCTTATCGTCAGCCACTGTCCCTTGGACCTCCTTGTTCTGTTCCGTTCCGGCACAGTTCGTCCTGCCCATGGTGCGGCTCCCAGGCACGCAGGGCTGACGCGGCACGATTCTTCTGTGTTCTATGCGCGTCAGGTGGATGCTCCTTAGTATGTTCGCTGTCACGGGGGGTTTACGCTTTCCTTACGCTTCTGCGATGACTGGTTTCTACTCTCCTCTCTCCGGGATGGGTAGTACTTTCTCGTAGTTCAGACCTGTCTGGACTTTGTCTATAGACGGTGGCATCCTCGCCACGTACGCCAATACTGTACATTGCCATGTGCCCTACTTTCATGGGCACTTCCCAAGCAAGAGTTTCCTCTTCCCCTGCTGCTTTCCGCACAGGAGTTTGTCACACTTCTACTTCGGACTGCTGCTGTTGCTCTCTGTGGAAGTGTTCTCTTCAGGACACTCACTGTCTTGTGTGGTCTTGTATGTACATCTCTTTACAATTTCCTGTTACTCTATGTACGTTTAGTACTGACTCTTTCGAGTACTGCTCAGTCTCCCAGTCTGTCTCGCGGGGGACCGTGGCTCCTCCCTGCCGGGTGGCTGATGTCGCTTACGGGTCTGGACATTGCTCTGTCCGGTTCTGCTGCAACATAGCTGTTGGTACCTATGGTGCGCTCTTGTATTCTTTTATGAAACGCATCCTTCACAGCTGTGTCCTTTCTTGATGTATATTCTGTCCTGCGCTCTACACACAACCAGGGGTCACGCATACTAGGGTTTCCTTGCTGCGGTGTCCGTGGTCTTTCTCTCGGCCTTCTCATGGGAGCAAGCCTTCTGTGTGTGTCCAGCTTGCCAGATCCCTTTCGCCGGTTGACTACCTGGTGATGCATCTCTCTGATTATACCTGGTTGACTACCTGGTGATGCATATCTGGGCTGTTCTCGCTGCGTTCCATTGTGCATTTCTTTTACGTGGTGTGGTTCTAGTGGTACACGCGGTCTGCCCATGTGTACTTCTGCCCCCCGCATGCATGTCTCTTCTTGTAGTCATGGTTATATGCCATTCTGCTTGTTGACCTCCGCCTCTCACATGTCTTTTTGTGGAGGGGCGATTGCGCAATGACGGGTCTCTGGTAACACAGGCTCTTCCTGGTCTTGGTCAGCATCCTGCCACTGCTGTCCAAAGTTTCCTAGCTGGTACGCTTTCAACAGTGCTTCTCCACTGTTGTGCATGCTCGACCTGTATGCTCTGACTCGGTCATACCGTCTTGTCCTCTCTCTGGGTCTTTGTCTCTTGCAGATCCATCGCATCCTGCGGATCCATCGGCTCCTATGATCAGTTCACCTTCTT
Source organism: Calotriton arnoldi (assembly GCA_963921515.1). Lineage (NCBI taxonomy): Eukaryota > Metazoa > Chordata > Amphibia > Caudata > Salamandridae > Calotriton > Calotriton arnoldi. Next base: position 312,821 of record CAWUFW010001364.1, on the reverse strand, counting down.
TTGCGGAAGTTATGGACTCTCACATTCCGCACTGACATTCTGGTTCTGTGCTCCCTTTCAACCCTGTATAAACGAGAGGGTTTTCATACCGTCCCTGGGCGGCTTGTGATGCCTTTGCCTCCCATTGTTTACCGCTCCTTACAGAGCTTACTGGTCGGGTGCTGGCCACGCTAGCATGGCTGCCCCCACTGTGTTTAGTCAACTTGTTGACGACTGGGTTCTCTTTGGAACTTGGTGGGGTTCAGTCGCAGACCCGCCTCCTATGGGGTATGGCTTTGGTATCTATTCTAAGTTAAGGAATCTGCGGCTAGATGGCTCTATCAGATGAACGAGTTACTTACCTTTGGTAACGATGTATCTGGTAGAGACACAGTCTAGCCGCAGATTCCTTAACGCCCGCCCATCCTCCCTGCTCTGCGAGGACCTTTTCAGGTTGGGTTTTATGCACTCACCTCCTTCCGGGTGGCTTTTGTCTTCGTGCGGGGTGGCGTCTTTCACCTCCCTCCTCGGTAGGATGATTCATTCTGTTTTACTTGTTCTCCACCCATTCTCGTGAGTGGGCGGTGGGTGCATGTTTCCTTCTACATCCCTTTACCCTGGTTCTTTCAGTGTGGGGTCTACTAATGTTCTTCTTCCCTCCCTCCCACCTTCTCCATTGCTTTGGGGTCTCTTGTCTCTTGACTCCACTACAGTCAATTGGTTTGGTGTCTGTTTGACTGTGCCTCAGTCCATAGATCTCTTACAGGGGATACAGAATTCCTGGTGTTGCCGACCTGTGGTAGATCGTCATTACTTATGTGGTTCCGGTCTTGTTGCCCTTCACGGTTAGATCTTGCGATTCCAGGCTTCCTGTCTCCTGCCTTGACATTCTTTTCATATGTCGTTTTGCCTCGGGGGAGGGCATAGCCTTCGCTTTTGCGGGGCTGTTTCTCAGAGCGGTGCTCTGCTCTTTCCCTTCAATTGCTTTCAGTATACAGTGCTTGTCACTGTCATTTATGGTGAGGTTTCTCACCATTCAATTCTTTTTGTTTTTTGTTTCACTGATTTTTTCATCTTTTTTCGCACACTGTTCCCATACTCTCACAGTTTCTGGTGGTGGCTCCGCGTTGTGGCGCGGAACATTTTCTCCGAAGAAAACTGACGTCAGCGCGCCGGGAGGGACTTGTATGGCTCCGCTGACGTCATGTCCGTGGACGACGTCAGGGCGAAGCCATGCGGCGCCGCCCCCCGGCGCGCAGAGGTGCTGCTGCAAAAAAATTCTCCGGATTCAGTCTGACGCCTGGGGATATTCTAAGTTAGGGAATCTGCGGCTAGACTGTGTCTCTACCAGATACATCGTTACCGAAGGTAAGTAACTCGTTCTTTAGGCAGCATAGCCATGTGCCCCATCTTCAGATTTCCAAAACATTTTATAGAAGAAGACTTCCTTATTCCTTAAGGAATCAATAAGTAGTTCTGTGATCTCAAAAAAGGACTAGTCCTCAATACGTACAGTTTTAGGGCATGAAAATCCTTTTACAGATTGCCCTATAGGCATTTGGGTTTATTTTATCCTTCATAAATTATATAAAAAATACATTGTAACTTGGAAGATTTTTAACTTCCCCGTCCCTGTGCAGTTTGGAATATTTATTGTGAGATATAATTTTGCACATAAGGTACCTCTTGCCACAGGTACTATCTGTGATTAGTCAATACAATTGTTGAGTCACAGTCAGGGCCACTGGAATCATGTGGCAGAGGTGGACCAAATTATGGGGCAGGTTTGAATAAATAGTGTGGCAAGAAAAAGCAAAGTGTGTGGATCAATGTGGCGCATTTTGTGAGTGATACTAATGTATTGAAAATAGTTTATTTCAAGAACAAAATCCCTTAAAATTCTAAATAAAATTCATATATTGCAATTTCATCATGATATGCTCATCATGACATCATAAGTTACATTTATAGAGAGGCTTAAATTGTGATGTGGAAGCGGATTTGACCAACATTTAATTATTACACTATAAATCTTATTGCTTCCTTATAATCCATGTATAGTACAAGAACTTCGACAATCCGAAAGTGATCAGATGATTGGTCTCGGGTTTTAAGAATATGCAAAGTTTCATGAAAATGCCTGAACCCCAGGGACCAGCATACAGGAACAATCAACTTTCTTCTTTAATGGGCAAAGCACTCACAAGAAAAACAAAAATGCTCTGGCGTTTCAACAGATGTTGAACAAACGGCACAAATTGGACCTAGGTGTTGATGAAGATATTTACAAATAAAACCATTTACCGGAAGTATGGCTAATCTAAATTTCATAATATGTTTCTTAGCGCCAGGAGGCATCATTTTGCCCATTAAATCCTCAAAAAAGTGAGCCCATTTATGGTCTAAAAACGTGTATAATTCAATTTCCCCGAGAATGCAAGATGCATCTGTTCCTTACGAACGTCCAGTATTGTGATATTATTACTTTATATTTTTGTTGTTTTTACACGTTATCACTGTCCGAGCAAACTTTTCACGTCATTAGTATCAGTTTAACTCACAAACACAGCAATAAGCATGAGTAAGGCTAGTCAATGTTTGTGAAGGGCCTTCCACTACATGTCAACACGCGTTGCTGAGTTTTTAGTAACTTTTCATCGGTTACAGCGCAAAACAATTTGTTTTTGTTATCACCTGCTGATTATTCGGCAGACTGTGGATTACATGGCAAATGCTGCAAGTCCAGAAATGTGCGGAAAACTCTGCGCCTGCAAAATCCCATAATTCCAGTGATCCTGGTCACAGTAAAGAGAAGCTGAGAAGCGAACAATATGTATATATAACAACAGTCCTATTTTCCACCAAGAGATCCCATATAACATCATGAACGATAGGCCACGACCCCATTTGTTCAAGATGTCACTCAACACTGACAGCTAAAGACACCCTCTTGCTGATAGTCATCTATATTTAGGTCTCGCATAGCGTTGCAGCGCAACGCGCTGTTCGCGTTGCGAGGCATGCAGTATACAGTATAGTGGGGGGAAGCTCCGCCCACTTTCCGTCCATGTTTTTCATTGGCTTAAATCAGAAATGCTGCATTCTGATTTGTTTTCGGCTTGTTTGTCCCTCCTCCTGACGGCCATGTCGTCATTTTTCTCCTTCCATGGCTTTCGGCCCCTTTACTTTACATACTCTTTTGTTCCCGTGCCCCCCCCTTCCCTCCCGCAGTCCGTAACTTCTCTGCCCACCACCACCACCACCACCTCCCCCACACCCCCCCACCACTCCCGATCATGCCTTCTTGGACGCACGCACTTTTGTTTATAATGCAATAGGTCTCGCGTAATACGAGTCCTATTGCATTTTGAAATGCTTGTTTTCTCCTGGGATTGGCTGGCTGAGTCTCACAATTTATTTTGCCTGACCTGTCCAGACGGCTATGTTACGCATGCGTCGTCCAGCAGCCGCTATACAGACGCTCCTGCGCATGAAGAGGAAGGTGTTTACCAGGACCCAGGCAGCCGTCCAGCAGAGCAGGAAGAGAAGCACGCTGCGCCTGAACACCCACAGCTGCAGCCTCTTCAGCAGCGCCGGGGGTCACATAGTGACACCTGTGGGGGAGGTACAGACGACCCATCCCGCTCTAGGGGGAGACTGTCCCGGGCAGGGAGGGGGCATTCGGCAGGGGCCCAGCCACTCTCCTATCTGGGGCTTGGACACTTTGACAACAGGACTCTGTACCCCCTGTGCCTCAGCGGGCCTTTCATCAAAGGACACGACAATTATAGCAGGCGGCAGACACTCTGCCATTAAACTATACTTTGCAGTGATGCGCGGGTAGGGAATATTGTGTGCATATGTATTTCTTCCGTTGCCTTGCGAGGGTATGGGATGGCGTTGTGTCGCCGAGCCCACTCCGTGCAGACTAAGTGCAGTGGCTTACAATCAATCCGTCAGTTGGGTTGTGGAGCGCTTCTTGTCACCCGTGAGGGTATCTAGGCGCTAGCAGGGTCAAGTTGGTTAGCCGAATGGCCAGTTCTTCAGGGCTTACCACTGTGGGATGGAGTTTTACCTGATGTCGAGGTGCACCGGGAATACGTCAGGGAGGAAGGTGGCCTCTTCCGCCCCTCTATCCGGCAAGCTTTCAAGGAGCCCCCTTTCAACCCGAAGCCAATGTATATCTGTGTGCGCATGCAAACTCCGGGGCCCCTCGTCAATGCTGCTGGGGTTTGGGGGCTTCTCATTTTCTGTTATGTCTCTTCTATACATGTGTAGTAAGTCTCACACTCCAATTTTTAAGTTTTTAGACCTGAATGTAAGTACTGGGCTTTGCACTTGAAGGGCTTGAATTTCCAAGCCAGTGGACAGGCCTACTATATTTGAATCTGTACAATGTATGTGGTAGCGTTAACTAACCAACTGGGGTGACTTGCAGCTTATGTTGTTCGAATCCCCGGCAGGGCAAGCTCAGCCTTTCAAACTACCAAGGTTGATGAGCTGAATGCCTTTGAATGGGCTAATAGTTATATCTGCTATCGATCGTTCTTGGAAGTGATTCGCGATAAGGTTTGCAGTGTAGTGTGTTTTACTCCCTATTTTTCAAAGTAGAGCGGTTTTATTCATTGCACCTCAAACAGCTTAGCACTGTCCTGAGGTGTTTACAACTAGAAGCTATAGATGTGTAAATGATTAAACCTGCTGAGAAATAGCGCGGTATGAAATGCTATATAAAAAATGCTCGTCCATGTTACTATTCTTTTCCTACCCCCATGACGTACTCCTATCACATTCTGTCAGTGACCTGATGATTGGTGGTCGGTCTGCCTCAACGTGCATATTGCGCTCTAGATATCTGTGGTGGGTCGCTGTGCTTCATACACCTCCTTCACGGCTAAGGTCACAGACCTGCCCTGTCAGGTCACTACCTTCACCCACCCTGTCCCTAACACTGCTCCGAAGTAGCAGAAATAGCCCAACCTTTTAGTCTTTGTTGTATGTTGTTTGGATTTTTGCTTCTGTCCTTTAACTCAAATGCAGCGTTTCCTTTAAAACAAAGGGTGCACCCGTCGCTGCTTCTGCTACCCCCCCACACACACTCACAAATACAGCGAGTGATAACATCAAGGTACCCCCGGATTTAGTCAAAGGCATACTGCACATTCCGTCACTTTCAGTAATTGTTTTTTCCTTGCATGCATACTCCGTTGTATTTATTTTTAATTGTATTTGTTTGCGTTCGCAGCCGCGCTGCTTGTTCTGCTATTATGCTGAGCCCCTTTTTTTCAGTGATACTACTGGTAGCTGGTGATGTGGAATTTACAGCAGAGTTGTAAACTTTTAATTTTATTTACTAAGCCTCCACATTCTTTGCATCATTGCAAAGAGCATCTGGGAGGGAAATAATTAGGGAAATGCAAGTAAAAAAAAATATATATAATTGTTCTTGTGTAATGTAAGTGGTGCTCATGTAAAGTGCTGCAATCCCTTCGGGTCCAGTTAGCGCTACATAAAACTGCATAAAACTTGTGCTTCAAACAAGAAGGGCACGAAAACTAACGTTGCTCTTGTGTTTCTTGTTAATGGTGACGACACCAAGCTTTGTCCGGAGAATGTTTTTCTTCATTGCCCCTTTCGTAGGTATAAGAGAGACCGTTCACGCCCGCTGTCTCCACTTGTCCCCGGAAGAGCAATTACCTTCAGTGGCAGGGCGCCATTCACTGCTACTCAAACGTGTCTGCTAGAGACCAACCCGAGCTCCTCTGCCTGGCAGCAGTAGCGGCCCGTGGTGGGAGTGCTGCCGGGCGGTGACGTGCGGGGAGGGGCTGGGTGGGGGTAGAACTGCGGAATACGGCCGAATAGAGGTAAGTAAACATATAAATATATAAAACGAATTTCGTTGCGCGCGCTGCATCGCATTTGGCGATGCAGCGCGCGCAACGAAATTCGTTTTATATATTTATATGTTTACTTACCTCTATTCGGCCCTATTCCGCTGTTTACTACCCCCCACCCAGCCCCTCCCCCGACCCACGTCACCGCCCGGCAGCACTCCCACCACGGGCCGCTACTGGCTGGCAGGCATTCCTAAAGTGTTTTCGCACAGTCATGCCATGTGTGTCCTCTGCACCGTTAAGTCAGTGCAGTTTTACTGCTTACCACCCGTGGGCCTTTGTAAATAATAAAAATCCAAAACAAATCCAGTGGATATTTGTGGCACAGCAAATGAAAAGGTATGGACTGGCAATTCCCATTGCGGATATCAAAGTGGACTTAATTTCAACACTTCTACAATACATTAAAACCTGCAAAATGCTTCCTATATCTGTACCTCTGAACTGTGAATGCCCAGTGACGCCCATTGTGGTATAAATCAAAAAACGTATTTAATGGTTGTTTCCAATTTTCACTCATCCCCTGGAATGCTTTATAATTTTTTACATCTTCTATTTTATTTTAATCCACATATTTTCATATTGTTAGCCTTTCATCTCCGATTTTATTTGTTTCTTTGCTTTTTTTTTCCTGTAACTCATATTGCACACAACTCTCTCTCATACTCACTCACAACACTATCTCGTTCTCTCACCTACAAATCCAGCATTTATACTATTAGTTCCCTTCATATCTTTCCACACACTTTCAATACCATACCTTTCAAATTATAACCAAACACACACTCTCCTCCTCTTCTTTCACTATCTTCTACATACACAACCACAGCCTCTTTATGCATCTATAACATTATCTCCCCTTCTATCTCTCTTTCTCACACCTAATTTATGTGTTGTCTTCAATTTATTTACCACTTCATACACAAACTACCTATCCCTCTCATTCTTACTTTCTAATGTATACACCTCTCACCCCTATCTAATCACTATACCACATATTTACAATACACATACACTACCCACTATACAATTCCATATCTGATTTCAATTCAAAGCACATAATTCCACAACAAACAACATACATCCACTCCACTGCAAAAAAATAAACATAAATAAGAAGCAAAATTATTTACAATGCCAAAAACTAAAAATTCACAAATGCGAGACCGATTGCATTGCAAATGCTTGTTTTATTTTGTGGTGGGTGTTATTTTTCTATCAGGTGGTAGCTGCTGGAGTGGTCACTGTGTGATTTTTTTCCAGTCCACTCTAATGAGAATTTGTGCTACTTTTGTATGGAGTGATAGAAGCAGTCTTTCTGTGATGCATTTTTTTTTTTTAAATTTCATTGTTATTGATTTTTAAAAACAGCCATAAGCAGTGCACTTGTTACATTACAGTCTTTCCATTGACAGCACACTGTATATTGCTCTCTCTCTCATTTACAGTGTGATATGTTAATAAACGTTTGCATAGGTTTACAAGCAGAGTATTCAGTTCCATAGAGCGTGATCATGCTATATCGCTTCATTTAGAAAAGGAAGAGAGGATTAAAAAGGAGGAGAGAAAATAATGGATAAAAGGAGAGCATTGCTGAGGAGTGGGAAATGGGGAAGGAAGTCAACTTTTATCTCGTAATTTTCAACATCAGTTTTTCTCTTCACCATTCATTGTATCTAAATGCTCAGGGGGAAATGAAGGTGTTGTTTCATGTGTATCCATATAGGAAACACTATTTCATCCCACATTCTTGAAAACTCTGTTGTTCCCTGCCCTCTTTTTGCCTCTCTATTAATCACGCTAAGCCCAATTTTGTAGTCCTATTAACCACACACTATAGGTAGGACCCCTTGTGTTTTTCCAATTCCTGGTAATCTGTGTCTTAGCTAATTTAGTGCAAGATCTATGACCCTTGTGGTTACTTGATTGATGTTAGGCCTGGCGTATAGTCTCAGAAAGCACCTTTCTGGAGTAAAGGGTATGTCTCTATTGTGATGGTCTGTAGTGCTTCTGACACTTTGTCCCAGTACTCTCCGAGTTCTGGTCAATCCCAGATCACGTTGTAGAATGCTGCATCTGGGTAGGCGCACTGAGGGCATTTAGCCTGTACCCCACTGTAAATTATCTTAAGGTTATGTAAGCCCTATGCACATAATACAACTGAATCAATTGGAATCGTGCATTTCTAAAGGTTCATGGTTTGTTTTGCAATGCTCTACTCCATTCACCCTCAAAGATGTCCTGTTGTACATCAGTTGCCCACGCCAACATTGTTTCTTCAGTTGAGCCTTTAGTCTGGTGTATCAGTGCCTGATCCATCAGAGAGATTGCTTTGCTTTTTCCACTGGTGGTGAACATAATCTGTAGCCCCTTATGCTGAGGTGGTTCCCCCATCTCCATCTTCCACTTATTTTGGGCTGTCTTCTGAATTGCTCCGTATAACAAAAAATGACCCGGTGGGATATCATCGCCCCCCATAAGTCCTCAAATTCTTTCTGGGTTGCCCCCATGTATATGTCCCCTATAGATACTAGGCCTTGTTAAATTCATCCTCATTATCCACCTGTTGTTGTTGTGCAAAGAATATTAAATTGGAGTTCTGCCAGATACGGTGTTGTAGTGTGCTTTCTGAGGAGTACTCTCTTCCAACAGTAGCGAAGCACCTGAATTAAACTGTCCTCACCTCTGACTCTTCCCTTGAGTAATATCACTGGTATCACTGTGAGGCTCGATATGTCAGATCTTATATTCCTCCTATCAGATTTTCCGTCACCCATCTCATGGCCCACTGTAATTGTGCTGTAAGATAGTATAGCTCAAATTTCAAACTGCCAAACCCCCTTTCCTATACTGGTAGTCTTAACTTTGTTAATGCAAGTCATCACCTGTTCACTCCCCATGTTGGATCCACTAATATAGAGTCAATTTCTTTAAACATTGCCCTCTTCTGTGAATAATCTTTAATTTCTGCAAAATTATAAAACCTTTACATTTAAGCTGTTATTTACAGTAACAGAAGTATTTGTAGTATTAATTGAAACAACAGTATTGCTTCTTCTTCTAGTAGAAAGGTTAGTAGTATGATTGGGGCTAATAATCAAAGAAGCAATAGTCATGGTAAAAATAGCAGTACTGATTGCAGTAGCAGTACCTGCGATAATACTGCTTAGACTGGTCGAGTAGTAGCACCAGCAGTAGCATGAAGTGTTCTGTGGACAGGTGCTCCAGGGATATAGTTATATGATGTTCGGGGCGGGAGGATCTCACGTTATAGAAACATAAAAAGCAGTAGCAAGGGCTCACTAATGTAAGGCAGTCTCCGTCAGATAAAAACCTACAAAAAAGTTAGAAACAACCTGTATAGGAAGAGTTTGGGGACATATGTCTGATCTAAAACCATCAATACTAAGAAACAACAGAAAACCATTATTAGTGCAAAAAACAGCTATATCAAAATCATGTCTCTTTAAAATAGGCTTATGTAACATAGAGCATGTTTCTGAGTATGAACTAGATTCCGCTTTAGTTGTCTCCTGAGTCTCACGTTCTTAAACTACATAGTAAAAATATGCACATATAAATGTCAATAGAGGTGTTTTGGGTCAGCCCTCTACACTATACATCATAGGGCAATGGGTTAGCCCACTTCAGCTACAGGCTCTCTTCACTATGAGTGACAGCAGTTTTGCTTTTGCACATGTTTACATCCACCCACAAAGCAGTCCATTTCAGTGCTAGTGGTGGCACGCCATTCTCTGCTTTTATTTCTTGTTTCATTACTTGTGTTTTGATTTATTTTTGCAAGGTATGATTTTGCACCTTCTTTTATAACCATATGCTCTCCACCTTTAGATGGTGATATTTTTACTTTTCTCATTACTTTTTCTCTTTTAATAATTATTCAATATATTTGCAAAAAAAAAAAAAAGAACTCCACAGGCTTCCCAAAGCCAGATCAATTGGTTTTGCCTATGCTTGTTTAAATGTGCGGTGAGATAGTATTTTTTTTTATTTTTGTCACTGGGGTCAGAGAAACTGGAAAGTAGCACTAAAAGTCAGTTGGACAATTGGGCAACTAATTATAATGTTTGACAGGAGAAAAACATAAATGTTTTAAAATACCAAGTGTTTGAAGATAAATTAAGAAAGTATGCAACCAAATAAATACACCTATATGTTGCTTCCTTCCCAGCTCGGGGGCACATAAATAAAACACGCCACACACAGAGCTCCGTAGTAGACGTCTTTATTCTTCAGCGTACGATCACGCAACTCCCTAATGGTACGCATTAGGTCATGATCTAATAACCTCACCTTAACACCTCCCAGCAGCTCACGTAATTCCTGTTGAAGTCCTCTGAGAATCGCGAGGGTCCTAATGCTCACAACACCAAGACTCTACAGTACATACATGACTTACTTCAGCACCTCCAGGCAGAGATTTATGTCTAGTAGTAGGAGTATTTGTTAATTTGGTTTAATGTTGCTACATTTTTGAGTAATGGTTACCCTTCAGTCGATGCATTGACTGCCCCTTTTGATCATATCACCATATTTGCTGTTTTGTATTATTCAAGGTTTGTTTTTAGAAAAGTAGTCTAGATTCTCCTAATAGCCCTTTTCCATGTGAACACAACGTATGTCAGTGGTGGTGTAACAGAAGTCTGTTTAGCTAACTTGTAGTACCAGTATTTACATATTGGCAACAGACCTCTGCTGTTTTTTTAAAATTTTATTAACACATTGTGCTATCCTGCTAATTTACCTATTTGGACATAACCTTTATGTTAATACAGTTCTTATTCTACTGCTGATTTTTTGGTCTCTATCTGGGGTGAAAGTTTTTTTCCATCTTTAACACAAAAAACGTAATCTCCCCGGTTATTACACGTCTATCTATTACACGGGGTCTCCAGCCTTTTCAACCCTGTAAACGTTTTGAACTACTTATGCTCTATGAAAATCATCCCGAGCTACGGATACTATTACGGTTGTAGTGTTGTAATGGTGACCACATCATACAAGATTACATTAGTGGCCACCAGTGATCACTTAAGTGCATCCGGTAGGGTTGCCAGCAGTAATGTGAAAAAGGGTTTTCAATTTGAAATGCCTTTACCTGGGCACTAAATTATAGTCATAGCTGCACCACCCCTGATGAAAAGGTAATATTAGTAATAAGTATCCCCAATGCCAAATAATTTATCACTCAAATGTGTTAAATATAATTTGAAAATGTAGCCATTTTTCTCCAAACATCAGCTTAGGAGTCCTGAAAATACACACATTTTCATCTCAATACACACTTTTCAATTTTGGTATACATTTATTAACCCTTTTGCTGCGTGCATCGGCCAACGGCCGTCGCGAGCACTACCTCGGTAGTGCTGCGCACGTCCGTTGGCTGACGCGGCCCCGCCCGCTTAATAGAACGTTCCGCACTGGCGCGGAACGTTCGAAGCAGCAAAGATGTTAATTCAGCCAAGCAAACGCTTCTAATTTAGTAGGCTGTGCTAAACACAGGGAGTTACTTACAGGTAGCTGAAGAGCTGGACTAATAGTATGTGGAGTCGAGATAGCTCATAAAATTCTTAATATACATTAATTTTCTTTTTCTTCCAAGACATTTATGGGCTGTACTTGCATTTAATTAATTGTTTACAACTTTGGCTTTGTCTTCAGTGTGGTGTGATAATTGAACACATTACATTGTAAAAAAGGCAGTTTTGCATAATGGTTGTTTTCCGCTTTACTAATGTTTACTTTGTTAATGCCGTAAATAATATCATTAAAACATGATCTCACATGTGAATGAAAAGGACTTTAGCCGTGAAAAATCAGTTTATGGCAGGATTAATTTTTCATTGATTTTTTTATAATCGCAAATATTCTTTTGACAGGGATCACAAAATATAAATTTTTAACATTACATTTGGACAAATGTATCTATTTTTAAAAACCTAAAAGCACAAGACATCAGTGCCTCCTATTCGCCCACCTGAAGAATACCTGCAAACCATTCTATTTTTTTAAAACTAAAGTGCTGAAATCCATGGTGCTCCATCTTGAAGGTACAAAAATTAAGACAAATACAGAAAGTGTTTCATGTGTCTTGATATGGTAATTCCATAACATTGATATTGTGAGCCTTTACTGTAGTTCAATTTTTCTTTGGGTTGCACCTTTTTAGAGTAAGGATTTCCTCTAAATGTCTTTCTATTCTTATATTCTTGATGCTTAATTTGGAAAAGAATAAGTGTTGGAGCCTAACTTTTTTTCAGAAGCTCGCTGCTGTTGCTGCCGAATGTTGGGGTTGCAGAAAACAAGGGCAGTCTTGTCTTGATTCCACCTCATTCCTCTTTCATTCACTACCATACACTTCCTGCCCCTTTTTAGGTCGAGCCTCGAGTAGCGCGCAAGCGCTGCTAGAGGCGAAGACTTTTAGTAAGTGAGTTTGAAAAGCAGTCCAAACGCTCGTGCGTCGTGGCTGGCCTTTTTGGGATGGGTACGCGCGGCAAACATGTGTTTCCAATTATCGTGCCCAGACGCGGGCGCGATAATTGTAAACACATGCCGGCAAAAGGCCATGACGCACGAGCGTCTGGTCAGCTGAGCAGGCTGCCACGCTCGCTCGCCTCGCCCCCGCTCCTCTCTTGTTTACCAGCGCCCCTGGAAGCAGAAAAGAAACCGGTCCTTTCACTGATAGTTTACATGCGACCCTACATCAACCTTTCTCACGTATTAATAACTCGCTTAGTTTAATACACAACTCAGGTTTCTGCTCCAGAGCCCATCGATATCTTTAAGATACTGAAAACAAAGCTCTCACCTTCTAGATGCAAAATGGTTTCCAATTCAGAATGTTTAATTGTGGTAATATTAACACATGAACTTATATTGTGCTTGCAATTACAGTGTACCCATTTTGCAGAACCTTAAATTGGAAGTGTTACCACGACCCAAAACAATGGTGCTCATTTTATCGACCTCTGAAAGATGAACTGTTTGTTCAGTCATGCAGTAATCTGCAGGCTTTGAACAGATTTCAGCAGCATTTAACTCACTGAGCAATCTTACCAGCTATCGTTTATTCACAGATCTCCCTACTCCTTAAAACTGTCACTGATTTCCGAGGAGCACCCCTAGCAGACTAGTTTAACATCCGTCACTGTAATAAAATGTAGGTCACTGGTAAAACAGTAAAGCAAAGTGAGGCATTCTGGGACTCGCCGGCTTCGTTTGTGGGGCATCTGGTAACTCGATCAGAGCGCACTCGAGAACGCCCATGTTTGAAATAGATCAGGAAAGTTAGACATCTGACCTAGTGCTGGAGGGGAAACTGCATCAAGACTACAGCGATAGCACAAACCGATTAAATACAGGATTTAAAGAGTAACAAATACACCGATCGTACAGCCGAGGAGAACATATGCTGATCTGAAAGCAGTTTACGCAAATAAAATCGGTTTGCGTCATTTGAGGGTGCAGAATGTAGGCACGCCTCCAGAGCAGTGACAGAAACCACACTAAGAGCACCAGACAGAGACCGCAGATAGCATTTTACATATGCAAAGCAGAACACCACTGCTGGGGTGTGTAATAGGGCCCAGCATACAACTGAAACCAGCATCAACTGAAGTGAAAAGTCAAAATACTCTTTGCACCCGAAGGAATCGACCAATGAGACAGTCTGCTTCTTTTCGAATGAAAAGTAAAAAAGTGACAACTGGTTGTGAATATTTGTGGAAGAAAAGGTCTGCCCACATTTTTACTGCTGTGGGTGAAAAGAGGAGAATTATAAAAGCGAACTGTAAAAACTAGACAGCACCAATGTAAAAAAAAAAAAAAAAGCATTGGCATAGCCAATAGGTCTCGCCTTTGGGACCTTATAAGTATTTAGTTATGCAGCACACTATCCTTGGTGCAACAACATCAACTGTTGCATGGCTAAACACTTATACGGTCCCAAAGGCGAGACCTATTGGCTATGCCAATGCTTGTTCTTACCCCTGCAGGTTCTCATTCATCGTTACTCCCTCTGTCACTGTTTCCCCGTTTTTCTTTTCTTCCTCCTTTCCCTCTTTTCTACCTTTCTTTATCTTGTTCCGGGTCAAAGTCTGATGAAGAAGCATAATTCTAGGCCCCTAAAAATGGGTGCCGGTTGGCCCCACCTGCAGGCACTGGCTCAAATTAAGCACTGAATATTCTTCTGTCTGTGGAATGTGTCCTAAATACTGGGAGGTCCCTGGTTGTGAAGCATTCGCAGACAACAAGAGGTGTACTGCAAACAACTAATTTGCATTTTGTATGTCGTGCTTGGAAGAAACAAATCACATTATTTTCCCCTAATCAGCATTTTTTTCTGTGTTCATAAATGTTTTTGCAAAATGGTTAGGTATATTAGTTGGGATTTAGACATTTTGGGACGCTGCAGGTTCTATTCTGTATTTTTTGTTTACTGCATGGAAAATATTTATGCCTTATGCAGTCAACCTCTGAATTGAGCAAGGAGGACTCCACAGATAACCTTGGAACATGTGCAGAACAGGCCACATCCTCTAAATGTTCTCCTTGCTCTTCCATATGCACCAGAGATGATGATGTCTTACTCTGGAGTTCACAGTGGGAGACTGTCTTCCTTAGCGAGATCTGACAGCCTTGCTTTAACAGTCTCTGCTCTTGTTGATAGCCCCACTAGAGTTCACTCTGTAGCTTTAAGGTGCCTCTCCATGGTTGCCAATGAATTGTTGATAAATGTTGTTCTTAATGCTACTTCTGATATGCTGTAATTTGCTGAGCGTGAAATAAATCAAGGATTCACTCTTAATAGGTTCTTCATTTTCTGCATCATTGAGGCCAAAGGGTTTATGTCCCCCTTTTCCATTTGGCTTGGTCTTCTTTACGAGGCATACTTAATGTGTGCTCTGGTTCCAGGTCATATGTGTGAATTGCAGCTGGGGTGAGGTCCAGAAGCAACTCTGGAACATACCACTGACAAAAAAAAAACCTTGTCTACACCCACAAGTTCCCTTTCAGGCAATCATTACACAGCATTCCCTGTATCCACCCTAGCTAGCTGGGACAGACTGCCTGTCTCTTGCAGCATTCCTCAGTCAGTTATAGTCCTTGCCACAGTAACCAGTGAATGAGGAATTCACGGGACAGGCCAATTGGGCTTTCAGCCTGTATTCCTTTTCTAGGGTGCCACCACTTGACCTGTCTGACAACCGGCGTCAAGGTTATAGAACCAGCACCCACCTCAGAAATTGACTTGCTAGTGCTGAAAGAGTTAATATGGTGGTTGGAGGAGTTTATTTTCTTTGTAAAGATTATACCTTTATAAATTGCTTTAACGTTATCGCCTATACATGTACTCTAGTAGCTCCTATCATGGCAGTCTTCCAGCATGTGTAACCCACCCACCTTAGAGGCATGTGGCCTGTGGCAGAAATCCTGCAGAGCAGTTTCCTGGTAGATATGGAACTTTGAAAGAAACATGAGAATTAATGGAGGATGAAAGTAGAAAACACACAGATGATATCCATTTTTGGTTCTGAAAAAGAAAGGTCCAAGAGCAGGTTATATCTGCAGAAGTTATGGCTAAAAGTGCCCCTAGAAAGCCATAAAAGATTAGCTGGTATATCGAAGACCATTTTGAGATACCATTAAGCACGTTTCTTTAACATCCTTCTTTCGCTAAGAGGACTTGTTAAAGTTATTCATCAATCTGAGCAACATGTCATAAGTATTTATCTTAACCCCATTTACATGAATTCACTTGGATACGACAAATGACAAGGTGAAATCAAATGGAATTGTCAGAAGTATATTAAAGCCCACTAGTAAAATCTGAACCACATACTTTGGAATTATTTGTTGGATATGGCTCTGACCAGTTATAACATCGTTGTATGGGCTAGGTGTGATGTCTGAAAACTAGACTCTAGTGGATAAAGTATGGATTAAAATGTGTCCAATATTTCTCGAAAAAGGAGTTTTCATATTCTCCTATGTCTGTGGTTTTGCATCATACTAGAGTCTGTATCTAGGCGTGTTCCTTGCTTCAGCTGGATTCCTTGGTTACTTTTTTAAATATGGGACTACACGGGAAAGCAATTTGCCAAATTTCATCCCCCGGTGAGCCCTGGCCCTATTCCACATAGGAAGGACATACATATGTTGTCTAATGTTATGGAAGTCAACTCGAAGAAAGCAGAAATGATAAAGATTGACCAGGAGACTGTTGCATTCACTACCCTTTAGCATGCAACATTGTGTAGCTGGAGTCTTTTTGCTTCCACATTGTGTATTCCTGCACGATAGAGAAATGATCACACTTGCACAAATTAGCTGTACATCTGCAGCAAGCAGAAGAGGTAGGTGAAGTCGTCCAAGTGAATCCGGGGCAGTTCACTTGATAGAACACTGAAGAAAAGGGCTTCAGGGACAGAAATATAGTGTTTGCTTCTGTCTGACTCAACAATATTGTGCGACTCAGTACTGATCATTGAATCTTCTCCTCAACACTTGTTCTATGTATGTACCTGTTACAATACCTCATACTCCTGCAATACAAGCATTCTCTGTGAAGAGTTTGCAGGTTATTGGAGCCAGTTCCCTGAACTACCAAGTATTCAAAATACAAATATTTATAATACTGTTCACCTCTGCATATTTAACCTTTAATGTGAAATATGAATTTTTCTGAGCCCCATGTGCAAAATAACACAAAGTAAAGGTTATACCTGCTTCATTTAGTATGCTAGTGCAGAAAACAAGTTTCTGATCAGTCTATGTTGACGGCCCTCAATATTAAATATAAATAATAAGTGATTGTCCAGTCAGTGCTTTTTCTGTGAAAAAGGGAAAGTACATTTATTACACGTGCTACTAAATACTATGCAATAATTTACAGATATATACATCATGCAGATAGAAATACCTTGGGTAACATTCTGAAATCACTTTTGACCCCATAATGGGTCATGACCCCCAAAATCACAGTACACGTCCACCTATGCCAGACAGAATATCACAATATAGGGGGTATTACTTTAAATAGAGCAAGCCTATTGGCTTTGTCACGTTTTCACCACAACAATATGTAAGGTAAGCCTATTGGCTTTGTCAAGGGGTCACCACAGCAAAAAAGACCAATAACCACATGTTAGAAACATTATTATATGCTGAAACCAATTACCCTGTTTAAATGCACTCATTACTGTTAATTAAGCATTGCAATGTTTTAAAAAAATCAATGGCAGCAACATATTGTCAATGACAAATTGAAAATTAACATAACATGTATCTGTACCTTTCTTTAACACCTTTAAGTCATGTACCAGGCAGCAACAGGAACAACCACTAGAGGTCGTTGAATTTCCAGACTGTAAAACAAAGTTTCAGCCTAGGTAATGTTTTGAAAATAATGTTGAAAAACCTGTCATACATTTCATGACCCCAGGAACTTAGGGTCAGTTCATCAATACTTGTTGGGGGGGGGTCTGCTGCACTCCCTGAAGCCTCCCCATACTTAAAATTCAGGTTGGTGGTGCCCCTGCCCTCTTGGAGTCACCGCAAGTAGGATCCATTTGTAAAATTAGGCCTGCAGGGCATTATGGGTCGCTCCAGGCCGGGAAGCAGTGAATATTTGAATAGCCGCTCCAGCCATTTTTGTATGTGCACAACTTCACACATTTTTCTTTGTTTACAGGGTGCCCTTGGTTTACCCAGGGCACCCCAAGTTGCCACAACTTTGAAGCGGCACGGGGAGCCCACTCGAAGACACGTTCCTTTTCCCAGCACAGGTGCCGGCTGTGTATTTTCCCACCTGTGTCCTCGTGGGCTGGCTCCTTTTGTTGTAGGCCGGAGGGATGGGGTTCTGTGGTCCTCCAGGCATACGTTGGGCCTGGGGATAGGGTATCCAGCCCAGAAGAAAGTCTGGGGGGAACAGCACACACGCCACCTTCCTTTGCAAGTTACTTCAAGTGTTTCTGGCCCCGGTCATAGGATCCCTGGGCCCAAAGAGAGTCTGGGAAGGGTGCCCCACACACGCTCCCTCTCAATAAAATTAAAATTCACCAATTCCCCCTCCCTCCCCCATTCCCCCCCCCCCCCGGCACTGGCCCACCACAGGATATTCCACAGGAATCCTGACAAAGTGCCACATGCTTGGTTTCCCAGGGTGTCAAAGGTCAAAACCCTTTAAAGTTGCATAGTTCCATCCCAGATGGGACGATTGCATCGCCTCCTGGCGTTAAAAGGGGGCACACTCAGCAGGGAGCTGGTTTCACTGGCTCCCTGTGCTAGACTACTCCTCTGATGTGCCCTCCACAGACCACATGGCCTCGTGGCTATCATACAGGGCAGCTGGAGGGCAGTGGAGTCCAACTCTTCCCTTAACTAGTTGTCAAGGGATGTAATGGTGGTAGCATCACTGGCTCTTAAAGAGACCCACCAGTCCTGCGGTCAGCTGCAGAGAGAGTCCTCAGTCCATCGGGGGCTTGTCCTACCAGCTGTCCATGGTGTTGCCGCCACTGTCCAGGCAGGGGTATTGCCTCACTAATATTGTGCCCCCCCATTAGATAGATACATTTATTTATTCGGTCTATTTTGGCCATAAAACATTGCACATAAACATCATGTAAAATGCATAATCCATTACATTGTAGTATGATACAATCTCATCCTCTATAAATGCAAGATAATAAAAATACAAGTAAAATCCATTAAAATCAATAAGAAACTGTACCCAGCTGCAATAGCTAACCATAATAAAGTGCATATACATTACGAGACCACTCTGTTAGCAAAAATTTCAATAGCTCAATAATGAATTCAGGTAAATATGGCGCCTAATTTTGAGGGATTAAAGACATAGTAGAGTCTTGATTCAAGCGAAAGCAATCGCCATAAAGGAAAAGAGTGAAAAACCAAACCTTCACTATCAAAATTCAGAGACAATAAAAACACGAATAAAATCACATAATAAATTGTGAGTAATGGGGCAATTAATCAAATCTCGATCTTCTAGACACCCAAGCTGCTCGTAAAAAGGATAGGTCTGTAAAGATAACATGGTCTGTTGGAAGCATCTGTAGATACATCAAGGTTGGCCTAACTTGATTAAAGTTCAGAGATTTCAACAAAGGGATTAAAAATTGCTTCCTCGGCCAGCTATAATAAGAACAGAACATGTTTAAATGCGACATATTCTGCGGATACATATTGTCGCAGCTGCAGGGTTCTCTTGCCTCAGACTGTATCTACCCTGAAGGGGATGCCAAAAAATGGTGCTATTGGTTGAACCTGAATCTGGCCAATAGAAACCTATTGTGCTTTGAGCAGACCTTGGTGAGATACGGCTCCAACGCCTGCATAATTTTTAGCAGCATGTGACCCCGAACTGAAGTTTTCTGAAGCTCTAAGTGCTTTCCCTCTCTAGATGTCAATGTTCCAAGAACAGCCTTTTGACACACCCCAGCTCCCGCTCCGAGAGAGAGGGGGGTTCATCAAAAATATATGACCTACCAGTGTGATTAAAGGCTGCTTTAACATGGACGATCCAAGATATTCTGTGTGTCCGATCATGCCGCTAAAATCATTTGATTTAGTGAAAATTCCGCCCTAGTCCAAATCTTAATCCAACACAGGAGCGGACTAAGGGATATCAAATCTGACACGCGGATAAGCCCAAGCTCCGCCTGTACAGAAAAGGCTAGAGTAGAGTGTGGAACCTGTACCAGTCTGCAAAGAAAATCATTTTCGGCCGATTGGATACGGTCCAGCTTGGCATACCCCCATACCTCACTACCGTATCGTAGCTTGGAGATGCACTTAGCCTGATACATTTTCAACAGGTCCCTCGGCACCCTAGAGCCAACCCTCTGTGCAAAATTAAAAACCTCCCCCATAGATCTGAGAAACTCAGCTCTTTTTGCCTCCACCAGAGGTTTCCAACAAATGTTAGCATCAAATAGGACCCCCAGGTAAGGGAACGCATTAACTTTGCCAAAGGTAAAATTAGCGACCCTAAAGGTATTGCTCTTAGTTGACTTGGGGCCCACTACCATCACATATGACTTTGAGAAATTAACTGCCAAATCAAGGTTCCCCATGAAAGACACATACCTATCCAGGGGCAGGTCCAGCCCCATAGCGGTCCGAGCACAGTCCGCATATAATAACACAGGAAGGAATCTATCACCTACCTTCGGCCAATCTGCCGCAGCTGATAACAGCACGGACTCAAGCCTATTTACATACAAGGTAAATAAAAAGGGGCGCACACCCGAACCGGTCCGGAAAGGACGAGTACAGGCGGCTTCCTGATAGAAACGGACCAAGGCAGAGGTCTATGAGTGCAGATTAGCTAGAAGGGCCATGATTCTTGGGTCTTTCCCCAGCCCGCTAAGCAGGGCCCTGTTGAAAGCAGAGGTCAGGTCCATAAAGGCTAAATGTATAGATTCAGACCGAGCCATCGCATATTTATTAATAATCAAATGGAGGTTCAGGCATTGGTCTGAGGTGGACCTTCCTGCTCTAAAACCTACTGAACATCGCACAGGATGTTATTCTCCTCTGCCCAGTCACTTAGCCTATTTAAGATCACCCTCCCCAGTATATTAACCTTTGAGTTCAGTTACGATATTGGTTTATAGCATTATGGGTTGTCTTTGTCCCCCTTCTTAAAGATGGGAACAATGACAGCGGTAGACCAAGAGGGCAATGTCCCCACCCGGGCGGCCGCATTCAACACCTGTGTTAATAGTGGAGCCCAGACCTCAGTGTTAGATTTAAATCGGTCCGGCGGAATACTATCGGGGCCCGGGGCCTTGTTACTCGCCAATGCAAGAATACCCTGTGTAACTTCCTCTAAGGTCCAAACTACTTGGTCACAAGCTGTGACTAAGCTAGCGGAAGTTATGTCGCCCCCACATTTTCCCTGATTATACGTACCCTCAAAATGACTCACCCATTGGTGCTCTGAAATGTGATGGCATAAAGAAGGCCCATCACCCACCACAAAGCACGGTCTATTTACCACTTTGCAAAATAGAGAGCTGTCCCTCATCTCACAAGCTTGACAAAGCTCCCCCCAGGCCAATTCCTGTAAATTATGTTTACAGGTAGCTTGGGCCAACTTATAGGCCCGCCTGCAATCTTTCCCCAATTGCCCATCCCTCTGTACCTGCTTCAGGGCTACCTTCAAGTGGCGCAGGGTTCTTGAGCAGTCCTTATTAAACCATTTGGGGATATGCAACGCCTTACTACTAGGGACCGTTGCTGTCATCAATTTGACCCCAGCAGTAATAGCTTTAAAAGCTTCCAGGAACTCCCCTTCCCCAGCATCACTATCAAGGCAGGTATTGACCTCACAAAGACAAAGTGCAAAAGGTTCTGCCTGAAGGCTCTGGGGATCCATCCGAGACCATTTCAGTCTTCTCCCTTGGTCAATAGTGGAGATCCTCAATAAAAAACCCCTGTGCTGTGACCGGGGAGCCTATCTACATCCAGGGTTACAAATAAGGGATTGTGATCACCAAAAGCAGTAGGTATAATATTAAAATTGCTAATGAGCCAGTATAGTGGTGCAGAGATAAAAATAAAATCAATAAACGTGCTACATCCCCTCCCTTTAAATATTGGACAGATTACAGGATCCTTAGAGTTCACCAATTTCTATATGGTAAATCCAGGTTATGACCATCCATGAACTCATTGAGCTCCTGGCCTTTATGTGAATGCTCAAAATGTAGCCCTTCTCCCAGCAGACAGCTGCTATGTGGAGCGTCAAATGTCATTGGGGGTGGGGGGGGGGGGGGGTTACACAGGTGGCAATTAAAATCACCCGAAATAACTGTTAAAGCTTGTTCGTCACCCTTAGCTGGAATGGAGAGCAAAGGCAATCCAATTGCGAGACGCCACCGGGCACAGAACTATCACATGTGCTATTATAAATATTAACTAAAACCACTGAGAGGGAGCCAGGAAATGTTAGCCGAAGTCCCTGGATTGAGGGCACATGCCAGTGAAGATCCGAAGTGTAGCTACTCAATTCCACTTTAACAAACATAATCAAGCCCCCCTTCGTCCTACCAGCCCTTGAAGGTATGGCTGGTTCAAGGTAGGTCGTGCATCCATCAAGGTAAAAACTATTTTCAATTTCTCAGGTTTCTTGAAGACATATAATATGGAAAGATTTTACAAACTGGACCCACCTCGGATCAGAAAACTTGGAGTAGAGACCTGCGATGTTCCAGGACAACAACGTGAGACCTTTTACTGACTGAGTGGGGGCTACTGTGGGGGCTCGGTCCAAAAGGTCCCCTGGGGCAGTGAGCAGAGTCACAAGCATCTAGTCAATCACAAGACTCCAGCCCAGACAAAGGGAAAAATCTATTAGAAATAGGCACAAGGGGTAGCAGCCTCAATTGAGAGCATTCACTGGTTAGGCAGGACCCCCTATGAATATAATGAGTCTGATGAGCCAACTGGCAGCCTTGTCTGTAGAAGAAACCCAAGGAAAAGACCACTATCCCTGGGGTGTCTTGTATCTGGCTGGGGGCAGCCCCCAAAATTTCACCCGCTTGCCAAGGGTTGTTGAAATTTACCACCACGCAGGCCCCACCAGGTTTTTTCTCCTTGCCTACCCAACTTACTCTACGGGCCATGATGGTGGACTCCGCTAGCCCCCTATTACAGGGTAAAGATGCGCTAAACCAGTGCAGCACCTTGTTCTTAAGTTCGTGGTATACTTTTCCACTAGAAGTGGGGTGGGGAGGGACATTCCCTAGAACAACTACATAGTGGGTTGCATCTGGAGGCAAATTAAGCACATCCCCTGGCTTAGTAGGATGCCTGATGGACTGACTACCCCTGTCAACATCCACAAGACGGGGTGAGCAGCAGCACCCAGAGTCTCAGCTTTGTTCCCTAACTTAGATGTAACAACAATAGGGTCTGTGGCTAGAACATCATGATTTAACACGGGGTCCCTCCCAGGGCAAGAATGCTCAAGAGGACCCTGCTCCCCATTAGTCCCACTCTGCCCCCCCTTTCCTCCCTTCTTCGTCAAAGAAAGTAACTCTGCGACTCTCTCTTCAATGCGGGAATGTCTCACCAGAATTGGATCCAATTTGTTATTTAACATTAACTCAACATCCCTGAGCGGTACATTCCCGAGGGACAAACCCCCCTCCTCGTCAGTTGAAATAGTAGTAGACTGGCCACCCTGCTTGGACTCAGCGAGAGTCTGGTGTAGTGGAAGTTATGGAGTTACCATGGGTTTCCCCCATTAAGCTTCCTCCTGACCACCCAGATGACCCTTGGGAACCAATTCAGAGTGGGGGCCCTCCAGATCAGAATGGGCTGGCAACCTGTGAGGAGGTATGTGGGTCCTATCTCTATCCAAGGAAAGCCTCCTTTCAACCAACTCTATCTCTTTGGAAAAAAACCCTACTGCCGATGGAGGAAACCTTCTATGGTAGAAGCAAGAGGGGATGCGGAAGGGGGTGGGGTTTTGCTGGGAAGGCCTTTCTTTTTCCCCATCCTCACAGCACCTTTTAGCACCATGTGTCCTTTACCAGAATTGGCCCCACTCTCTGTTGCCGGGGGAAGTCACCACAAAGCTGCCCAATAGTCCCAGTGATCCCAATAGTCCCAGTCTAGCAAGCCACTCCGGAGAGTAATCGAAAACAGTACCTTGACCTGGGCACAGTAGTACAGTTACAGGATCGTCCACCACTCCACAGAGCTCGACTCCGCGGACTAAACTGGGTGGCCCTGCCCCGCCTCTTTCTGCCACTGGCGGGTGCAGATGGGTCCGCTCTTGGCCCGGTCTTCACCCGGGCGCGTCCCGTGCTGCGGGAGCCCAGGCCAAATATATTCTGCACCTCCGGGCGTGATCCCTGGCGTAGGAAGCTTCTTGCTGCAAAGGTCGATGGGGCTTGTGGTCTGCCCATGCTCCCGCTCGCTGTATCACCCCCGCGCTACGGGAGCCCAGGTCAAACATATCCTGCGCCTTAAGGCGTCATCCCTGGCCTAGGTGGCTTCCTGCCGCAAAGGTCAATGGGGCTTGTGGTCTACCCCTGCTCCTGTTCGCTGTATCTCCCCCGCGCTGCAGGAGCCCAGGCCAAATATATCCTGCGCCTCTGGGGTGTTCCCTGGCATAGGCGGCTTCCTGCCGCAAAGGTCGATGGGGCTTGTGGTCTGCCCCTGCTTTCACTTGCAGTATCTCATTTATTCAAACTATTGTGTCCTGCTGCTGGTCCTTACCTCTGTGCCCTTCTCCTCCTGTCCTCACTCCAAGCAGTCCAGGGGTGCACTACACAGGTTCTCAGACTCCCTTGGTCCCCCCCTATTAAAGTGCGAGTGAAATACTAACATTTTAAATGTTTTGCATTCTGCAGCGGGCCAGTTACAGTATCGAAGAAGCCTGAGGTGTGTCCTAGAGAAACCAGTGTGAGCCTGAGGGTGTGGGATTAACAATATATTGAGAGCGCACCTGGGGCCCAAGTAGTTATGTCAGGTTGGACGGCTGCCTCTCTCCAGCCAGCCCGACTGTCAGGACTCACGGGAGGTTTCCTCCTTCTAACTGTATGCTGGCTACCATTTTCCCCCTACAAACTTACCAAAAGTCAGATAATCCCTCAAGCTGGAGTGCTTGTTGTCACCGATGGAACTCCAAGATGGCTGCCAACATGCACATACTGCGACAGCACACCACTGTTAGCAGTCTAGTCTTTTAGGCTTCATGACATCAGGTGAAGTGTGCTTCAACATTCCACTGTGCACTTCACTGAAGAAATAATTTGAAGAGCACCTGTTTTCCCAGCGTCGTGGAAGTCAGTTAGGGTAGTTGCGATAAAATCGGGGTTAGCTTCGTCGGAACTACATTCCCTCACTAATCAGGTTAGTGTTAAACTTGTAGCTAATATAAAACATTCTGTGAGAAAAGGTTATCGTGTCAGAGGTAAATTTCTATTTAAAGAGAAAAAAGGAAACAAGTCAGAATATATTTTCCTTCGTTTGAAAACTGGAAATACTTTTTTCAGTAATTGCTTTCCTTAGCTGAGAAGATTAAATAAAAAGCTTTTTGAATCAGCTGTCTTTTTCAGCTGTTCCAGAATCTGTCAGACGCAGGCGTGACCTTTCAACACGCAGTGTCTTCTTAGACTGAAACTTGTTCACTCTTCTGAGAATTAATTAAAAGGTGAAGTCAGGGTCAAAGGCCCGGCATGTTTCTTTCTCATGCCATGTGTTAAAGAACTCCAGTATCTCCTCACGTATGGCAGAATAAATTGTGCTTCCAGCAAACATTAAAACCAAAGGCCTGAATAAAAGGAACGCTTCCTTTTAACATTTAACCTAAGTTCTGAAGCATTGTTTTAAAAAAAACTAATTAAAGACAGAAAACCAGTCATCCTACTACAGAAACCCCAGTTCAAGGCCCACTCCAGTCTCTTAACAGTGAGTTAATAGAAAGAAAGAGAAACCCAAATAATACATAAATTAGGAATACAGAAATAAATACTTACCTTATCTTTCTTACATTAAGGAATAGCAGGATCAAGTGCAGATTGTACCTGAGAACGAAAAGGAAAGAGATCTGAGTGAAGACTTCTCATACAACCTAGCAAACAATACATGAGAAGTAGAAGAGAAGTAAGCTTCAGTAAACATTCTGGTAAGATAAGTTATTTATACACCATAGAAAAAACAGTAAGTTAAAAGGCACAGTAAATAAAGGTTTTTACATGTTAATGTTGCAGTCCAGTAAGAAGAAGAAGACGTAGCTGAACAGGCAGAATATTGGAGCAGTCTCTTCTCTGTCCCCAACCCCTTTTCCCCCTTAGAACTTACCTGCAATGGAATACTAAAAGACCTAGCAGGGTTGGTTCTGAGAAGGGTATTGGGACCTAGCGTCATTCTGCTCCTGTGTGGTTCAGACAGCAAAAGGGATTTAGACCCTGACAGAGTGAAGTGCCCACGTTGGTACAAGCACCTGAGCAGAATGGCAGAAGGACTTGATTTAAAAAATGTGGGCGAGATTTTGAGTAATATACAAAGGGACTTGGAGGCAGTCAGAGAGGAAAATAAAATACTAAGACAGGAGATAATAACCTTTAAAACGGGAACACCAGCTTTGGGATCTAGGCCAAGCACCGCATCCTTTGAAACCCAGAGTCCTAACATCAGCACTTCATCCTTTGCCCCCACACAAGTAATCCACTCATTATCCCCAGTAATTCCTCTTGCCCCTCCAGAGCGATTTAATGGAGACCCGCAGAAAGCGCAAATTTTTTTGACCCAATGCTCTCTGCATTTTATGTGCCGTCCAACGATCTTCCCCGATGCTCAATCCCGAGTGGCGTTTATCTTGTCCTACCTTAGTGGGGACGCCGCCTCATGGTCCATGCCACTAGTAACCAAGGATGACCCAATTTTGTACAGTTTAGATGACTTCAAGAAGGAATTTCTCCGAATTTTTGATAGAAGAACAGCATCTCAAGCTTCAGACAACGAACTGTTGGAATTAAAGCAAGGAAACCGAGAACTCGTGTCTTACCTAGCCCAATTTAATAAACTAGTGGTCGAGACCAACTGGCCCGAGGATAAAAGAGCAGCAGTATTCTATAGAGGATTGCGAGAGGAATTGAAGGACGCTCTATCTCAAATCCCTAATCGACCCACCGATATCTCTGCCTTAGTGGATTTAACCTTAGAGATCGATTATCGGCAAAGTGAGCGGAAAGGAGAACGGCGGAAGGAGCTTAGACCAAGTGTTCCTCGTTTTGACCGTGTCAAAACAGAATCCACACGGACAGTAGAGAGTTCTTCGGGAATTGAACCCATGCAAATCGGTGTAGTCAGAGGTCCACTCTCTAAAGAAGAAAAAGAAAAGAGAAGGCTGAACAAACTGTGCCTATATTGTGGAAGAAGTGGACATTTTGTCAAGAATTGCTTAAAAAGACCAAAGTTGCCTGCTAAGGAGAAGGAAAACTAGAGGCACCACAGGTAAGGGGAGTTGGACCTGTGGATGCGAATGGAAAAACGACTCCAACAAATCACCAATTGGCAAACACACTACAAGTCTCCTCTCCCCATTTGGTTATGACTGTGACCTTAAGGTTTAGAGATGTGGTTTTGACAGGAATCATCGTCATGGTAGATTCTGGGGCAACAGGTAATTTCTCCGACCACAAATTCGCTAGCCTGATCGGTTTACAAGCTATCAAGAAGGAGAAAAGTGAGAAGGTCAGAGCGGTGGATGGTACGGATTTAACTTCAGGGCCCATAACCAGTCATACTGAATTGGTACACATGACTACTGTCGAAGGACACCAAGAGACCTTGCAATTTAATTTAATAGACGCCCCCAATTTCAACTGATTCTAGGTCTACCATGGCTAACGGAACACAACCCGTTAATTGATTGGGGAGCCCGAACTATTCAATTAAATTCAGACTACTGCACCAAAAATTGTTTCGACGACCAGACACATTCTTCTGTAATCTGCGCTGCCACCCAATTGTGTGAAGGTGGAGGTTCGGTATGTGCGATCCAAACTACCATGATACCAGATGAATACCAAGACTTTGCAGACGTCTTTGATGAGAAAAAGGCAGAGACGTTACCCCCCACAGGCCCTATGACTGCAAAATTGATCTAGAACCAGGGGCTAATCTACCATGCAGCAGAGTTTACGCATTAACGGAGAAGGAAAACATCCATTTGAAGGAATACCTAGCTAAGAATCTGGAGAACGGATTTATCCGACCGTCGCAGTCCCCTGTCTCTTCCCCACTTTTTTTCGTGCCGAAAAAAGGGGGAGATCTCAGGACTTGTATTGACTTTAGAGCGATTAACAGGATAACTGTGAAGAATCGTTATCCATTGCCTCTCATTTCGGTACTAATTGATCAAGTGAAGGAAGCAAAGATATACACTCGCCTAGACCTACGAGGAGCGTACCACTTGATTAGACTCCGGGAAGGCGACGAGTGGAAGACTGCGTTCAGGACCAAATTTGGCCTTTATGAGTATCTTGTGATGCCATATGGTCTCTGTAACGCACCAGCGGCCTTCCAGTACTTTATCAATGATGTTTTAAGTGAATTCATTGACCGATGCGCTATAGTATACATAGATGACATCCTGATTTATTCCAACACGGTTGAAGAACATCACAACCAGGTCAGAGCAGTTTTACAACGTCTACGAGAGAACTCTCTATACGTTAAATTGGAGAAATGCCTCTTCAACACAGATACAGTAGAATTCCTAGGTTTTGTGTTATCACCTGCAGGAGTTCGAATGGATGAGCAAAAAGTGAAGGCGATAACAGACTGGAAATCTCCTACCAGTATCAAAGAGGTTCAAAGCTTTATCGGATTCTCTAATTTTTACAGACGATTCATTAATGGATTCTCCAATAAGATACTTCCGCTGACTCGTCTTCTGAAGAAAGGAGTTCCGTTCCAATGGTCAGAAGAAGCAGAAGAAGCTTTTCAGTTGATGAAGGACAGTTTCACCACAGCACCGGTGCTGCTTCATGCAGATCCCTCTGAGCCTTTTTATTTGGAGACAGACGCATCGGACCTAGCCATCGGGGGAATACTTTCTCAGAGGCACAAGGACACGGGACAGTTACACCCGGTGGCATATCGGTCCCGCAAACTCAACCCTGCGGAATGCAACTATACGATTACAGAAAAAGAACTCTTGGCAATCAAAGATGCCTTCAAAGATTGGAGGCATTACTTAATGGGGGCAAAACACACTGTAACGGTGTTTACGGACCACCGCAACCTAAAATTTTTGCGATCTGCTCGAACTCTCACACCACGTCAGCTGCGTTGGTCTCTTTACTTCGCGGACTTTGATTTTGTTATCACTTTTCGTCCCGGATCCAAGAATGGAAAGGCTGATGTCCTCTCTAGACTCGACACAGAAAATCAAACTTCAGTCATTGAAAACCAGCAAATCATACCTGATGGAAAATTCATTGGAACTATCTCCTTAGAACCTTTTGAACATCACGTTCGAAATTTGATGACCGACCTTGAAATGGAGAACTGGGCCACAGAAGATCCACAACGTTTCATTCGCAATGGCCTCCCCTATTTAGGTACCACCCTGTATTTACCCACCAAGGAGCTTCAGCTGAAGGCAATGCAGGAATGTCACGACAACCCTCTGGCTGGCCACAAAGGTGTTGTGAAAACCGAAGAATTACTCAAACGTCGTTTCTGGTGGCCATACATGTGCCGAGACGTCCATCAATATGTGTTAGGCTGTGAAATTTGTGCACGGGGAAAATCGGACAGACAAGCTCCTAAAGGTCTCCTACAACCCATGCCAACCCCCCATATCCTTGGCACACAGTCTCCTTAGATTTGATTGTTGATCTACCTTCTTCCCATGGGTATGATACCATTCTTGTAGTTGTCGACACTTTTAGTAAGATGGCACATTATATACCCTTCAAAGGTACACCCACTGCTAAACAATTGTCCCAACTTTTCAATCAACATGTTATTCGCCTTCATGGGATTCCTAGGGTCCTCGTTTCAGACAGGGGCTCTCAGTTCCTATCACGATTTTGGAAGGCTTACATCAAAGGCCTTAATATTGACCATCGTTATTCCACCAGTTTTCACCCAGAAACTGATGGTCAGACTGAACGCATTAACCAAGACCTAGAACAACACCTCAGACTTTATTTGTTAGATGAGGAGGGTGACTGGCCTGACCACTTATGGACTGCGGAGTATGCTCACAATAATGCTCTAAATGTATCCACTCGCCACTCCCCTTTCTTTATAAACTCAGGCAGACATCCCAATTCTCATGCTAATTTTGATGATATTAATGTTCCTGCTGTTCAAGATATTGCCCGACAGTTAACTAAAATTCATCACTCAGTAACCCAGAATTTGTCGATCGCGAAGGATCGTTACAAACACTTCGCTGACCGAAAACGTAAAAAAGAACCTGAGCTTCATGTAGGAGACTTAGTCTGGTTGAGTACAAAAAATCTCAGACTCAAAGGTCCCCGTAAATTTCAGCCTCGTTTTATGGGTCCTTATCCAATTGAGAAGGTCATAAATCCAGTCACTTATCAACTATCTCTTCCTGGTTCTACCAAAATTCATCCAGTATTTCATGTTTCTCTCCTTAAACCAATTCAACCGGGGTTGCGTAGGGTTTCCCCTCCTGATCCTCTGATGGTTAATGGTGAGGCGGAGTACGAAGTTAAACGAATTTTGGATTCAAAACTCATCCGCAATGAAATTTTCTACCTCATTGATTGGCAAGGTTATGGACCTGATGAACGTTCCTGGGAAAAGAGTACTAATGTCCATGCCCCCCGTTTAATTAGAGCCTTTCATGCCAAATTCCCTGCCAAACCACGACCGGAGGAAACCCCGTTGGGAGGGGGTACTGTCAGGACTCACGGGAGGTTTCCTCCTTCTAACTGTATGCTGGCTACCATTTTCCCCCTACAAACTTACCAAAAGTCAGATAATCCCTCAAGCTGGAGTGCTTGTTGTCACCGATGGAACTCCAAGATGGCTGCCAACATGCACATACTGCGACAGCACACCACTGTTAGCAGTCTAGTCTTTTAGGCTTCATGACATCAGGTGAAGTGTGCTTCAACATTCCACTGTGCACTTCACTGAAGAAATAATTTGAAGAGCACCTGTTTTCCCAGCGTCGTGGAAGTCAGTTAGGGTAGTTGCGATAAAATCGGGGTTAGCTTCGTCGGAACTACATTCCCTCACTAATCAGGTTAGTGTTAAACTTGTAGCTAATATAAAACATTCTGTGAGAAAAGGTTATCGTGTCAGAGGTAAATTTCTATTTAAAGAGAAAAAAGGAAACAAGTCAGAATATATTTTCCTTCGTTTGAAAACTGGAAATACTTTTTTCAGTAATTGCTTTCCTTAGCTGAGAAGATTAAATAAAAAGCTTTTTGAATCAGCTGTCTTTTTCAGCTGTTCCAGAATCTGTCAGACGCAGGCGTGACCTTTCAACACGCAGTGTCTTCTTAGACTGAAACTTGTTCACTCTTCTGAGAATTAATTAAAAGGTGAAGTCAGGGTCAAAGGCCCGGCATGTTTCTTTCTCATGCCATGTGTTAAAGAACTCCAGTATCTCCTCACGTATGGCAGAATAAATTGTGCTTCCAGCAAACATTAAAACCAAAGGCCTGAATAAAAGGAACGCTTCCTTTTAACATTTAACCTAAGTTCTGAAGCATTGTTTTAAAAAAAACTAATTAAAGACAGAAAACCAGTCATCCTACTACAGAAACCCCAGTTCAAGGCCCACTCCAGTCTCTTAACAGTGAGTTAATAGAAAGAAAGAGAAACCCAAATAATACATAAATTAGGAATACAGAAATAAATACTTACCTTATCTTTCTTACATTAAGGAATAGCAGGATCAAGTGCAGATTGTACCTGAGAACGAAAAGGAAAGAGATCTGAGTGAAGACTTCTCATACAACCTAGCAAACAATACATGAGAAGTAGAAGAGAAGTAAGCTTCAGTAAACATTCTGGTAAGATAAGTTATTTATACACCATAGAAAAAACAGTAAGTTAAAAGGCACAGTAAATAAAGGTTTTTACATGTTAATGTTGCAGTCCAGTAAGAAGAAGAAGACGTAGCTGA
Source organism: Calotriton arnoldi (assembly GCA_963921515.1). NCBI lineage: Eukaryota > Metazoa > Chordata > Amphibia > Caudata > Salamandridae > Calotriton > Calotriton arnoldi. The sequence continues at coordinate 281,261 of CAWUFW010001364.1, read as the reverse complement.
ACAGGCAGAATATTGGAGCAGTCTCTTCTCTGTCCCCAACCCCTTTTCCCCCTTAGAACTTACCTGCAATGGAATACTAAAAGACCTAGCAGGGTTGGTTCTGAGAAGGGTATTGGGACCTAGCGTCATTCTGCTCCTGTGTGGTTCAGACAGCAAAAGGGATTTAGACCCTGACAGAGTGAAGTGCCCACGTTGGTACAAGCACCTGAGCAGAATGGCAGAAGGACTTGATTTAAAAAATGTGGGCGAGATTTTGAGTAATATACAAAGGGACTTGGAGGCAGTCAGAGAGGAAAATAAAATACTAAGACAGGAGATAATAACCTTTAAAACGGGAACACCAGCTTTGGGATCTAGGCCAAGCACCGCATCCTTTGAAACCCAGAGTCCTAACATCAGCACTTCATCCTTTGCCCCCACACAAGTAATCCACTCATTATCCCCAGTAATTCCTCTTGCCCCTCCAGAGCGATTTAATGGAGACCCGCAGAAAGCGCAAATTTTTTTGACCCAATGCTCTCTGCATTTTATGTGCCGTCCAACGATCTTCCCCGATGCTCAATCCCGAGTGGCGTTTATCTTGTCCTACCTTAGTGGGGACGCCGCCTCATGGTCCATGCCACTAGTAACCAAGGATGACCCAATTTTGTACAGTTTAGATGACTTCAAGAAGGAATTTCTCCGAATTTTTGATAGAAGAACAGCATCTCAAGCTTCAGACAACGAACTGTTGGAATTAAAGCAAGGAAACCGAGAACTCGTGTCTTACCTAGCCCAATTTAATAAACTAGTGGTCGAGACCAACTGGCCCGAGGATAAAAGAGCAGCAGTATTCTATAGAGGATTGCGAGAGGAATTGAAGGACGCTCTATCTCAAATCCCTAATCGACCCACCGATATCTCTGCCTTAGTGGATTTAACCTTAGAGATCGATTATCGGCAAAGTGAGCGGAAAGGAGAACGGCGGAAGGAGCTTAGACCAAGTGTTCCTCGTTTTGACCGTGTCAAAACAGAATCCACACGGACAGTAGAGAGTTCTTCGGGAATTGAACCCATGCAAATCGGTGTAGTCAGAGGTCCACTCTCTAAAGAAGAAAAAGAAAAGAGAAGGCTGAACAAACTGTGCCTATATTGTGGAAGAAGTGGACATTTTGTCAAGAATTGCTTAAAAAGACCAAAGTTGCCTGCTAAGGAGAAGGAAAACTAGAGGCACCACAGGTAAGGGGAGTTGGACCTGTGGATGCGAATGGAAAAACGACTCCAACAAATCACCAATTGGCAAACACACTACAAGTCTCCTCTCCCCATTTGGTTATGACTGTGACCTTAAGGTTTAGAGATGTGGTTTTGACAGGAATCATCGTCATGGTAGATTCTGGGGCAACAGGTAATTTCTCCGACCACAAATTCGCTAGCCTGATCGGTTTACAAGCTATCAAGAAGGAGAAAAGTGAGAAGGTCAGAGCGGTGGATGGTACGGATTTAACTTCAGGGCCCATAACCAGTCATACTGAATTGGTACACATGACTACTGTCGAAGGACACCAAGAGACCTTGCAATTTAATTTAATAGACGCCCCCAATTTCAACTGATTCTAGGTCTACCATGGCTAACGGAACACAACCCGTTAATTGATTGGGGAGCCCGAACTATTCAATTAAATTCAGACTACTGCACCAAAAATTGTTTCGACGACCAGACACATTCTTCTGTAATCTGCGCTGCCACCCAATTGTGTGAAGGTGGAGGTTCGGTATGTGCGATCCAAACTACCATGATACCAGATGAATACCAAGACTTTGCAGACGTCTTTGATGAGAAAAAGGCAGAGACGTTACCCCCCACAGGCCCTATGACTGCAAAATTGATCTAGAACCAGGGGCTAATCTACCATGCAGCAGAGTTTACGCATTAACGGAGAAGGAAAACATCCATTTGAAGGAATACCTAGCTAAGAATCTGGAGAACGGATTTATCCGACCGTCGCAGTCCCCTGTCTCTTCCCCACTTTTTTTCGTGCCGAAAAAAGGGGAGATCTCAGGACTTGTATTGACTTTAGAGCGATTAACAGGATAACTGTGAAGAATCGTTATCCATTGCCTCTCATTTCGGTACTAATTGATCAAGTGAAGGAAGCAAAGATATACACTCGCCTAGACCTACGAGGAGCGTACCACTTGATTAGACTCCGGGAAGGCGACGAGTGGAAGACTGCGTTCAGGACCAAATTTGGCCTTTATGAGTATCTTGTGATGCCATATGGTCTCTGTAACGCACCAGCGGCCTTCCAGTACTTTATCAATGATGTTTTAAGTGAATTCATTGACCGATGCGCTATAGTATACATAGATGACATCCTGATTTATTCCAACACGGTTGAAGAACATCACAACCAGGTCAGAGCAGTTTTACAACGTCTACGAGAGAACTCTCTATACGTTAAATTGGAGAAATGCCTCTTCAACACAGATACAGTAGAATTCCTAGGTTTTGTGTTATCACCTGCAGGAGTTCGAATGGATGAGCAAAAAGTGAAGGCGATAACAGACTGGAAATCTCCTACCAGTATCAAAGAGGTTCAAAGCTTTATCGGATTCTCTAATTTTTACAGACGATTCATTAATGGATTCTCCAATAAGATACTTCCGCTGACTCGTCTTCTGAAGAAAGGAGTTCCGTTCCAATGGTCAGAAGAAGCAGAAGAAGCTTTTCAGTTGATGAAGGACAGTTTCACCACAGCACCGGTGCTGCTTCATGCAGATCCCTCTGAGCCTTTTTATTTGGAGACAGACGCATCGGACCTAGCCATCGGGGGAATACTTTCTCAGAGGCACAAGGACACGGGACAGTTACACCCGGTGGCATATCGGTCCCGCAAACTCAACCCTGCGGAATGCAACTATACGATTACAGAAAAAGAACTCTTGGCAATCAAAGATGCCTTCAAAGATTGGAGGCATTACTTAATGGGGGCAAAACACACTGTAACGGTGTTTACGGACCACCGCAACCTAAAATTTTTGCGATCTGCTCGAACTCTCACACCACGTCAGCTGCGTTGGTCTCTTTACTTCGCGGACTTTGATTTTGTTATCACTTTTCGTCCCGGATCCAAGAATGGAAAGGCTGATGTCCTCTCTAGACTCGACACAGAAAATCAAACTTCAGTCATTGAAAACCAGCAAATCATACCTGATGGAAAATTCATTGGAACTATCTCCTTAGAACCTTTTGAACATCACGTTCGAAATTTGATGACCGACCTTGAAATGGAGAACTGGGCCACAGAAGATCCACAACGTTTCATTCGCAATGGCCTCCCCTATTTAGGTACCACCCTGTATTTACCCACCAAGGAGCTTCAGCTGAAGGCAATGCAGGAATGTCACGACAACCCTCTGGCTGGCCACAAAGGTGTTGTGAAAACCGAAGAATTACTCAAACGTCGTTTCTGGTGGCCATACATGTGCCGAGACGTCCGTCAATATGTGTTAGGCTGTGAAATTTGTGCACGGGGAAAATCGGACAGACAAGCTCCTAAAGGTCTCCTACAACCCATGCCAACCCCCCATATCCTTGGCACACAGTCTCCTTAGATTTGATTGTTGATCTACCTTCTTCCCATGGGTATGATACCATTCTTGTAGTTGTCGACACTTTTAGTAAGATGGCACATTATATACCCTTCAAAGGTACACCCACTGCTAAACAATTGTCCCAACTTTTCAATCAACATGTTATTCGCCTTCATGGGATTCCTAGGGTCCTCGTTTCAGACAGGGGCTCTCAGTTCCTATCACGATTTTGGAAGGCTTACATCAAAGGCCTTAATATTGACCATCGTTATTCCACCAGTTTTCACCCAGAAACTGATGGTCAGACTGAACGCATTAACCAAGACCTAGAACAACACCTCAGACTTTATTTGTTAGATGAGGAGGGTGACTGGCCTGACCACTTATGGACTGCGGAGTATGCTCACAATAATGCTCTAAATGTATCCACTCGCCACTCCCCTTTCTTTATAAACTCAGGCAGACATCCCAATTCTCATGCTAATTTTGATGATATTAATGTTCCTGCTGTTCAAGATATTGCCCGACAGTTAACTAAAATTCATCACTCAGTAACCCAGAATTTGTCGATCGCGAAGGATCGTTACAAACACTTCGCTGACCGAAAACGTAAAAAAGAACCTGAGCTTCATGTAGGAGACTTAGTCTGGTTGAGTACAAAAAATCTCAGACTCAAAGGTCCCCGTAAATTTCAGCCTCGTTTTATGGGTCCTTATCCAATTGAGAAGGTCATAAATCCAGTCACTTATCAACTATCTCTTCCTGGTTCTACCAAAATTCATCCAGTATTTCATGTTTCTCTCCTTAAACCAATTCAACCGGGGTTGCGTAGGGTTTCCCCTCCTGATCCTCTGATGGTTAATGGTGAGGCGGAGTACGAAGTTAAACGAATTTTGGATTCAAAACTCATCCGCAATGAAATTTTCTACCTCATTGATTGGCAAGGTTATGGACCTGATGAACGTTCCTGGGAAAAGAGTACTAATGTCCATGCCCCCCGTTTAATTAGAGCCTTTCATGCCAAATTCCCTGCCAAACCACGACCGGAGGAAACCCCGTTGGGAGGGGGTACTGTCAGGACTCACGGGAGGTTTCCTCCTTCTAACTGTATGCTGGCTACCATTTTCCCCCTACAAACTTACCAAAAGTCAGATAATCCCTCAAGCTGGAGTGCTTGTTGTCACCGATGGAACTCCAAGATGGCTGCCAACATGCACATACTGCGACAGCACACCACTGTTAGCAGTCTAGTCTTTTAGGCTTCATGACATCAGGTGAAGTGTGCTTCAACATTCCACTGTGCACTTCACTGAAGAAATAATTTGAAGAGCACCTGTTTTCCCAGCGTCGTGGAAGTCAGTTAGGGTAGTTGCGATAAAATCGGGGTTAGCTTCGTCGGAACTACATTCCCTCACTAATCAGGTTAGTGTTAAACTTGTAGCTAATATAAAACATTCTGTGAGAAAAGGTTATCGTGTCAGAGGTAAATTTCTATTTAAAGAGAAAAAAGGAAACAAGTCAGAATATATTTTCCTTCGTTTGAAAACTGGAAATACTTTTTTCAGTAATTGCTTTCCTTAGCTGAGAAGATTAAATAAAAAGCTTTTTGAATCAGCTGTCTTTTTCAGCTGTTCCAGAATCTGTCAGACGCAGGCGTGACCTTTCAACACGCAGTGTCTTCTTAGACTGAAACTTGTTCACTCTTCTGAGAATTAATTAAAAGGTGAAGTCAGGGTCAAAGGCCCGGCATGTTTCTTTCTCATGCCATGTGTTAAAGAACTCCAGTATGTTCTCCTCACGTATGGCAGAATAAATTGTGCTTCCAGCAAACATTAAAACCAAAGGCCTGAATAAAAGGAACGCTTCCTTTTAACATTTAACCTAAGTTCTGAAGCATTGTTTTAAAAAAACTAATTAAAGACAGAAAACCAGTCATCCTACTACAGAAACCCCAGTTCAAGGCCCACTCCAGTCTCTTAACAGTGAGTTAATAGAAAGAAAGAGAAACCCAAATAATACATAAATTAGGAATACAGAAATAAATACTTACCTTATCTTTCTTACATTAAGGAATAGCAGGATCAAGTGCAGATTGTACCTGAGAACGAAAAGGAAAGAGATCTGAGTGAAGACTTCTCATACAACCTAGCAAACAATACATGAGAAGTAGAAGAGAAGTAAGCTTCAGTAAACATTCTGGTAAGATAAGTTATTTATACACCATAGAAAAAACAGTAAGTTAAAAGGCACAGTAAATAAAGGTTTTTACATGTTAATGTTGCAGTCCAGTAAGAAGAAGAAGACGTAGCTGAACAGGCAGAATATTGGAGCAGTCTCTTCTCTGTCCCCAACCCCTTTTCCCCCTTAGAACTTACCTGCAATGGAATACTAAAAGACCTAGCAGGGTTGGTTCTGAGAAGGGTATTGGGACCTAGCGTCATTCTGCTCCTGTGTGGTTCAGACAGCAAAAGGGATTTAGACCCTGACAGAGTGAAGTGCCCACGTTGGTACAAGCACCTGAGCAGAATGGCAGAAGGACTTGATTTAAAAAATGTGGGCGAGATTTTGAGTAATATACAAAGGGACTTGGAGGCAGTCAGAGAGGAAAATAAAATACTAAGACAGGAGATAATAACCTTTAAAACGGGAACACCAGCTTTGGGATCTAGGCCAAGCACCGCATCCTTTGAAACCCAGAGTCCTAACATCAGCACTTCATCCTTTGCCCCCACACAAGTAATCCACTCATTATCCCCAGTAATTCCTCTTGCCCCTCCAGAGCGATTTAATGGAGACCCGCAGAAAGCGCAAATTTTTTTGACCCAATGCTCTCTGCATTTTATGTGCCGTCCAACGATCTTCCCCGATGCTCAATCCCGAGTGGCGTTTATCTTGTCCTACCTTAGTGGGGACGCCGCCTCATGGTCCATGCCACTAGTAACCAAGGATGACCCAATTTTGTACAGTTTAGATGACTTCAAGAAGGAATTTCTCCGAATTTTTGATAGAAGAACAGCATCTCAAGCTTCAGACAACGAACTGTTGGAATTAAAGCAAGGAAACCGAGAACTCGTGTCTTACCTAGCCCAATTTAATAAACTAGTGGTCGAGACCAACTGGCCCGAGGATAAAAGAGCAGCAGTATTCTATAGAGGATTGCGAGAGGAATTGAAGGACGCTCTATCTCAAATCCCTAATCGACCCACCGATATCTCTGCCTTAGTGGATTTAACCTTAGAGATCGATTATCGGCAAAGTGAGCGGAAAGGAGAACGGCGGAAGGAGCTTAGACCAAGTGTTCCTCGTTTTGACCGTGTCAAAACAGAATCCACACGGACAGTAGAGAGTTCTTCGGGAATTGAACCCATGCAAATCGGTGTAGTCAGAGGTCCACTCTCTAAAGAAGAAAAAGAAAAGAGAAGGCTGAACAAACTGTGCCTATATTGTGGAAGAAGTGGACATTTTGTCAAGAATTGCTTAAAAAGACCAAAGTTGCCTGCTAAGGAGAAGGAAAACTAGAGGCACCACAGGTAAGGGGAGTTGGACCTGTGGATGCGAATGGAAAAACGACTCCAACAAATCACCAATTGGCAAACACACTACAAGTCTCCTCTCCCCATTTGGTTATGACTGTGACCTTAAGGTTTAGAGATGTGGTTTTGACAGGAATCATCGTCATGGTAGATTCTGGGGCAACAGGTAATTTCTCCGACCACAAATTCGCTAGCCTGATCGGTTTACAAGCTATCAAGAAGGAGAAAAGTGAGAAGGTCAGAGCGGTGGATGGTACGGATTTAACTTCAGGGCCCATAACCAGTCATACTGAATTGGTACACATGACTACTGTCGAAGGACACCAAGAGACCTTGCAATTTAATTTAATAGACGCCCCCAATTTCAACTGATTCTAGGTCTACCATGGCTAACGGAACACAACCCGTTAATTGATTGGGGAGCCCGAACTATTCAATTAAATTCAGACTACTGCACCAAAAATTGTTTCGACGACCAGACACATTCTTCTGTAATCTGCGCTGCCACCCAATTGTGTGAAGGTGGAGGTTCGGTATGTGCGATCCAAACTACCATGATACCAGATGAATACCAAGACTTTGCAGACGTCTTTGATGAGAAAAAGGCAGAGACGTTACCCCCCACAGGCCCTATGACTGCAAAATTGATCTAGAACCAGGGGCTAATCTACCATGCAGCAGAGTTTACGCATTAACGGAGAAGGAAAACATCCATTTGAAGGAATACCTAGCTAAGAATCTGGAGAACGGATTTATCCGACCGTCGCAGTCCCCTGTCTCTTCCCCACTTTTTTTCGTGCCGAAAAAAGGGGGAGATCTCAGGACTTGTATTGACTTTAGAGCGATTAACAGGATAACTGTGAAGAATCGTTATCCATTGCCTCTCATTTCGGTACTAATTGATCAAGTGAAGGAAGCAAAGATATACACTCGCCTAGACCTACGAGGAGCGTACCACTTGATTAGACTCCGGGAAGGCGACGAGTGGAAGACTGCGTTCAGGACCAAATTTGGCCTTTATGAGTATCTTGTGATGCCATATGGTCTCTGTAACGCACCAGCGGCCTTCCAGTACTTTATCAATGATGTTTTAAGTGAATTCATTGACCGATGCGCTATAGTATACATAGATGACATCCTGATTTATTCCAACACGGTTGAAGAACATCACAACCAGGTCAGAGCAGTTTTACAACGTCTACGAGAGAACTCTCTATACGTTAAATTGGAGAAATGCCTCTTCAACACAGATACAGTAGAATTCCTAGGTTTTGTGTTATCACCTGCAGGAGTTCGAATGGATGAGCAAAAAGTGAAGGCGATAACAGACTGGAAATCTCCTACCAGTATCAAAGAGGTTCAAAGCTTTATCGGATTCTCTAATTTTTACAGACGATTCATTAATGGATTCTCCAATAAGATACTTCCGCTGACTCGTCTTCTGAAGAAAGGAGTTCCGTTCCAATGGTCAGAAGAAGCAGAAGAAGCTTTTCAGTTGATGAAGGACAGTTTCACCACAGCACCGGTGCTGCTTCATGCAGATCCCTCTGAGCCTTTTTATTTGGAGACAGACGCATCGGACCTAGCCATCGGGGGAATACTTTCTCAGAGGCACAAGGACACGGGACAGTTACACCCGGTGGCATATCGGTCCCGCAAACTCAACCCTGCGGAATGCAACTATACGATTACAGAAAAAGAACTCTTGGCAATCAAAGATGCCTTCAAAGATTGGAGGCATTACTTAATGGGGGCAAAACACACTGTAACGGTGTTTACGGACCACCGCAACCTAAAATTTTTGCGATCTGCTCGAACTCTCACACCACGTCAGCTGCGTTGGTCTCTTTACTTCGCGGACTTTGATTTTGTTATCACTTTTCGTCCCGGATCCAAGAATGGAAAGGCTGATGTCCTCTCTAGACTCGACACAGAAAATCAAACTTCAGTCATTGAAAACCAGCAAATCATACCTGATGGAAAATTCATTGGAACTATCTCCTTAGAACCTTTTGAACATCACGTTCGAAATTTGATGACCGACCTTGAAATGGAGAACTGGGCCACAGAAGATCCACAACGTTTCATTCGCAATGGCCTCCCCTATTTAGGTACCACCCTGTATTTACCCACCAAGGAGCTTCAGCTGAAGGCAATGCAGGAATGTCACGACAACCCTCTGGCTGGCCACAAAGGTGTTGTGAAAACCGAAGAATTACTCAAACGTCGTTTCTGGTGGCCATACATGTGCCGAGACGTCCGTCAATATGTGTTAGGCTGTGAAATTTGTGCACGGGGAAAATCGGACAGACAAGCTCCTAAAGGTCTCCTACAACCCATGCCAACCCCCCATATCCTTGGCACACAGTCTCCTTAGATTTGATTGTTGATCTACCTTCTTCCCATGGGTATGATACCATTCTTGTAGTTGTCGACACTTTTAGTAAGATGGCACATTATATACCCTTCAAAGGTACACCCACTGCTAAACAATTGTCCCAACTTTTCAATCAACATGTTATTCGCCTTCATGGGATTCCTAGGGTCCTCGTTTCAGACAGGGGCTCTCAGTTCCTATCACGATTTTGGAAGGCTTACATCAAAGGCCTTAATATTGACCATCGTTATTCCACCAGTTTTCACCCAGAAACTGATGGTCAGACTGAACGCATTAACCAAGACCTAGAACAACACCTCAGACTTTATTTGTTAGATGAGGAGGGTGACTGGCCTGACCACTTATGGACTGCGGAGTATGCTCACAATAATGCTCTAAATGTATCCACTCGCCACTCCCCTTTCTTTATAAACTCAGGCAGACATCCCAATTCTCATGCTAATTTTGATGATATTAATGTTCCTGCTGTTCAAGATATTGCCCGACAGTTAACTAAAATTCATCACTCAGTAACCCAGAATTTGTCGATCGCGAAGGATCGTTACAAACACTTCGCTGACCGAAAACGTAAAAAAGAACCTGAGCTTCATGTAGGAGACTTAGTCTGGTTGAGTACAAAAAATCTCAGACTCAAAGGTCCCCGTAAATTTCAGCCTCGTTTTATGGGTCCTTATCCAATTGAGAAGGTCATAAATCCAGTCACTTATCAACTATCTCTTCCTGGTTCTACCAAAATTCATCCAGTATTTCATGTTTCTCTCCTTAAACCAATTCAACCGGGGTTGCGTAGGGTTTCCCCTCCTGATCCTCTGATGGTTAATGGTGAGGCGGAGTACGAAGTTAAACGAATTTTGGATTCAAAACTCATCCGCAATGAAATTTTCTACCTCATTGATTGGCAAGGTTATGGACCTGATGAACGTTCCTGGGAAAAGAGTACTAATGTCCATGCCCCCGTTTAATTAGAGCCTTTCATGCCAAATTCCCTGCCAAACCACGACCGGAGGAAACCCCGTTGGGAGGGGGTACTGTCAGGACTCACGGGAGGTTTCCTCCTTCTAACTGTATGCTGGCTACCATTTTCCCCCTACAAACTTACCAAAAGTCAGATAATCCCTCAAGCTGGAGTGCTTGTTGTCACCGATGGAACTCCAAGATGGCTGCCAACATGCACATACTGCGACAGCACACCACTGTTAGCAGTCTAGTCTTTTAGGCTTCATGACATCAGGTGAAGTGTGCTTCAACATTCCACTGTGCACTTCACTGAAGAAATAATTTGAAGAGCACCTGTTTTCCCAGCGTCGTGGAAGTCAGTTAGGGTAGTTGCGATAAAATCGGGGTTAGCTTCGTCGGAACTACATTCCCTCACTAATCAGGTTAGTGTTAAACTTGTAGCTAATATAAAACATTCTGTGAGAAAAGGTTATCGTGTCAGAGGTAAATTTCTATTTAAAGAGAAAAAAGGAAACAAGTCAGAATATATTTTCCTTCGTTTGAAAACTGGAAATACTTTTTTCAGTAATTGCTTTCCTTAGCTGAGAAGATTAAATAAAAAGCTTTTTGAATCAGCTGTCTTTTTCAGCTGTTCCAGAATCTGTCAGACGCAGGCGTGACCTTTCAACACGCAGTGTCTTCTTAGACTGAAACTTGTTCACTCTTCTGAGAATTAATTAAAAGGTGAAGTCAGGGTCAAAGGCCCGGCATGTTTCTTTCTCATGCCATGTGTTAAAGAACTCCAGTATCTCCTCACGTATGGCAGAATAAATTGTGCTTCCAGCAAACATTAAAACCAAAGGCCTGAATAAAAGGAACGCTTCCTTTTAACATTTAACCTAAGTTCTGAAGCATTGTTTTAAAAAAAACTAATTAAAGACAGAAAACCAGTCATCCTACTACAGAAACCCCAGTTCAAGGCCCACTCCAGTCTCTTAACAGTGAGTTAATAGAAAGAAAGAGAAACCCAAATAATACATAAATTAGGAATACAGAAATAAATACTTACCTTATCTTTCTTACATTAAGGAATAGCAGGATCAAGTGCAGATTGTACCTGAGAACGAAAAGGAAAGAGATCTGAGTGAAGACTTCTCATACAACCTAGCAAACAATACATGAGAAGTAGAAGAGAAGTAAGCTTCAGTAAACATTCTGGTAAGATAAGTTATTTATACACCATAGAAAAAACAGTAAGTTAAAAGGCACAGTAAATAAAGGTTTTTACATGTTAATGTTGCAGTCCAGTAAGAAGAAGAAGACGTAGCTGAACAGGCAGAATATTGGAGCAGTCTCTTCTCTGTCCCCAACCCCTTTTCCCCCTTAGAACTTACCTGCAATGGAATACTAAAAGACCTAGCAGGGTTGGTTCTGAGAAGGGTATTGGGACCTAGCGTCATTCTGCTCCTGTGTGGTTCAGACAGCAAAAGGGATTTAGACCCTGACACCGACATGCGCACTAGAGGCTGCTCAGAGTCTCTCCACCTGCTCATACTGGAGCCGGGGCTGACTCAAAAGCCGCAGCCCCCGGTCTCAGTAATGAGCAGTGAGGTTGTCTACCCCAGCCAATCTAGGCGCTGATGTAACAGCAGGAGCAGCGTCTGGATTTGCTCAGGGACGGGGTACAGTAGTAGTTGATGTTGACACAGCACAGGGGAGGAGGCAGTCTCATGCACACAAGTCAGCCAATATTTCAGCAGTAATCTCTCCCACTGGCAACGTCTGGGGCATGTCCCATGAGAATGTGGTCCAACTGAAAACCGGTGAGTCGGTGGCCCCGTGAAGGTCTTTGCGCAGGCAAGTGTACACAAATGCCCTTTAAGTGGGTAAGGTGGATTGGTGTGTTAGATTCACGAAGAGAGACAGGCTGCAGCGTTGGTTGCTAGTAGGCTCGCATTTGAAAAGAGTTCACACTCTAATGGTTCTCAAATTCCTGGCCTCCAAAAAATAGACGGTTCAGATGGCCTTGCCTGGACTAAAATTGCTTTCTTGCACATCACAACGGATGTCGGCAACAAGTCCGTAACTCACTGAACCATCTTGCTGGAAGGCTATAGTAAAATAAGCTACAGCCAGGTGCTGGTGAGGTGGCTTTCATGTCTGTATTTGGATAGATCCAATGGTGCCACCAAGAATAGATAAAGGATTAAATGAGTGAATTGTTTAGCTCCTGCTCACTGAAACAAATACCACCGGTTACAGCTTTGGATTTGTTAAAACAAAAATCTGGCGCTGTATTTTAGCTGTTGACCCTCTCTGTAAGTGTTCATCGTGACCCCTGAAAAGTGAGCCATGCTTGTCTCACTTGTAATTCTGAGACCAGAGGCCACGTGGGTGCCATCTCTATGTTCTTTCCCGCCAAACTCGATCTGGCTGTTCAGAGTGGGCAACTAAAGTCTCCTCCATTTTAATCTCAAAAGCATATCCCACTTTCCTTGATTGCGTGACACAAATCAGGACACTTGGAGGCAACAGGCAAGAATGCTTCAATCACGGTACAAATAAAGCTAACTAACCCCAAATGTGCATTAACTTCAGATAAATCGACTTTTCCCAATGGTCTGCAAGTTTACATGGGATGCTGTTTGTCCTTCTTTTGGCTTAGAATTACAATTGTTTTGTGTCTGATTATGATTAATTGATTTTGGTTATACTGAATAAGAAGCTACCTATGTCGTTATATGAAATCTCTTTATTGATATCATAACTACACTTTCACAATTGCTTTATTAACCTTCTTGCTTTCTCAAATTTGCTTGAAAATACACCATTTGCCCACTCTTTTTTTCACATTTTCTTGGGGGGAGAACCCCCCTTATGATGGTCGGGCTTGCTTGGTACCCTCGCTCACTGCAGGGCACTCATGCTGAACTTTACGCCCACCACTTTCAAATGTCACCAGCTGCCACTGTTTCCAGGTCCAAAATCATGTTGTTTTGCATGTTTTGGGATGCCACTTTTATCCTCAGTCCAGCTTGTGGATGAGGGATTCCCCTTTGGCTCTGTCCCCTTAGTGACACAAAAGGCTGGTGTCTGGTCTGTGTGTGCTGTGGAAAGGCCATTTGAAGTGTAATCAGGGCAGGGCCCAGCTCCTCCCCTGCCATCCTGTCAGGGAGACCCACTCCCTTTACACCCAGGCTCCTAACGTGTACTGTCTGACTCAAATATGCATTTCACATTGAGAGCGCCTTCACCAGCCCAGACAGCTGGAAACTCTCACAAACTTTAGACACAAAAAGGCCATCTTTCTAAAAGTGCCATGCCTAAAGAAATTATTTAAAATGCGACCTCACCATTAAAGAGGACTTTAAATTACAATTCAAAAGAGTAAAATAATTATTTTTCTAGCTGTTGCCAGTCCAAATTTAGCATTTTTATAAATGTGACAATGTAGCCCAATGATTGGTTATGGCAGCAGCCAGCCTTGCTACAGTGAAAATCATATAAAGGTCCAAAACCAGGTGATCAAAAAGCAAATAATATGGGTGTACTAAATTAGCAGAATCCATTTGCAACAAGCGTGTAGACTTCAGCAAAACTAAAAATACATCTGTGAATGATCCAGGGGACCTTAATTGGTAATCACATGCTACAAAAAAATCATAAATAAATGTATGCTTATTAGTTCACTAGTTCTAAATGGCAGGTGTTATTGGGCCACATTTATCTCTGCAGGCAAAGCATGCCCATCTCTGTCCTGTGTACTGTGCCCTTCTTGAGTAACTCATAGCAGATTTCAAAGCTCTAACAACATTGTTGTTGCCACGGAGTTCTATATATACAGCTGTGACTACTGAGCTGTGCAGCATTCACGTGAAATCATGACATAAGCCTGGAGCCCTCAGGGACTGTCCAGCTTGTATTGTGCTTGAACAACTCCAGGAGGGGGAGAGGAGTGCAGCAGAAGCACAAAGAAACACTTGATTGCCTCCAAGGCAGCAGTGTGCACAGAATAATAAGTTTGGAATCCAAGAAATCACCCTTTACAAATATATCCAGCCTTCCACCACAGATCACTTCTTCATGTAATATAAACTATAATGCTTGATGTAGGACTAGGTTACAATGCTTGATGTGGGATTAAAATTGGGATGACCGGTTAATGCAGTGAAGTGTCTGTCAATCCCACAGAACCACATATAATTGGAGATGATTAAAAGTATAAAGATTAAAGCTTCAATTGACTTTTAAGAGAAGTAACCCTATTGATATATATTATCCTCCTAGTCCAGTACTTAATTTGTAAAATGAGTGCTGGGGCCCAAAGCTCTAATCAGCAGCCCATGGCCAGTGCAACTAAATGGGGATGCAGCAAATGCAAAGTCTGCGTAATCATGAATCCACTTCATGCCTTTTAATACATTAGTAGACATTCCATGCCTTTTAATCTCACTCTTGCCAGTCAATGCCTTTTCCCTTTATGACGGTTTCTCCCACTTTCTCGTCCCCCATCTTTCTGCTTCGTTTGTTTTGCCGTCTCTTGCTCTCTGTAAATGGTTGATAAGGAAATATAAGTGCCTGCCCCCAAAAAATTAGTGCTGGTAGCCCTCACCGGCAGCCACCGGCTCAAATTAAGCACAACAGAAGCTGATTTTTTGCATAACCTTTTTAGACAGATTTGAGCTAAAAAGTGAGTAATTCCGCATTTTCATTAAAGACCTTTGTTAGAGTGGGGGATAGTGAAATTCAAGAATACAGTTTCTCAAATTGTCAAATATTTGTTATAGGGTCTATCAGTAGTGATCAGCCTCTGCTGAACACCAGCCTCGGCCCGCGCAGGTAAGAGCGGTGGGGCGGGATGGGGGCGGGGGAATTTCAACTGACGATGACGAGGGAAAATTCATTATTTATTTAAATTTGCCTCATCATCGTGCGTTGAAAACTCCCCCCCCCCCCAGCCCGCCCCACCGCTCTGACCTGCATGGGCCACGGCTGCTGAACACACCAGAACCAACCCAGCATGGTGTATTTGTTCAGACTAGGTCCATTTTGAATGTCTTAGGATCTGTGTCTACCTACCACTCCAAAGCAAACGAAACATTGCATATTTATTTTCCAATAGATAATGCCTAGCAAACTATAATTCAGCAATCAAAGTTAGCTGAGATGTGTCTCAAGCAAGGAAAAGCCTATCAGAATTCTATTTGAAGCATCGTGCATAACCTTTCTGAGTGAAAAGGCAAAATAGTTACCATTTAAGAAATCTGGGTCAGGACTGCGTTGTCTGCAGGTGCTGGCACGCCAGTTGGCCACTATATTTACTACCTTGACCAGTTAAGGAGCTACAGGTATTGGCTTCAATGAGCGTGAATTTACACTGACCTCAGACATTTGCCCAGAATGATGAACATTGCTATCCCTACGCAAAAAAAAAGGTTTTAGCATTAAAATTAACTTTTTCCCTTACGTGCCAAAATGATGCAGTTCAGCTAGAGATTGAAATATGTATTTGCCCAAAAAAGCAGACTGTTCTTAACTGGAGATTTCGGAGAAATTCCATGGTTGGATACAAGCTTCATTTGGGAGAGGGTTCAGAGTACAAAATACTAGAGAACAACTTCTGAAATCGCCTTATATTTAGAAAAAATACACAAATCCAGGAGTCAATCACTTAGAGTTTTCCCTTTCAGAAAAAACCCATTGACTCCTTTCCAAATGCCAGTAATTAAAGGACCCGCCTACTTAACATCCCTCTCCTATCATCTGACTTTTCTAACAAAAATTTGGAGCGGCTTGCTTTGTTATCCATCTGATAGTTTTGGAGAAGTGCTATTTCTGATATCACACAGGGTCCTAGATATTGACACAGGGGCCCCAGGTCTTGGGGTCCCCAAATATAGCTGTTTTTAGGTCTCGCCTGAGCCAGCGCATGCGCTGCTCTGGCGAGACATTTAGTGAGTGGGTTTTAAAAAGCCGACCACAGCTTTTTGTGTGGCCTAGAGCGTGCGGTTACGCGCACAGTAACGCGCATTCCTCGCATCGCTCGATCAGGCGCCATCTGGCTTTCCTCTCACTTGCTCTCCCAAGCGCGCGCTTCAACGCTTCTCCCCCTCCCCCACCACAGAGCGCGTCTTGCGGCCGCGCGTCTTGCTTGCTTTGATTTAAGCTTGTTTTTTTTTTCTTTCTGTTTGAGCATTCTACACAAGTGCTTGTGTTTACACTTGCTCCGGCGTGCATCGAATACATTGACTCGTAAAACAAAGCATTTTCAGTGCATAATTGCTTTCTTGACACAGTTTCAATTTTAACCCAGAGTACTCTGTTACAGAACGAAATAGTACTGTATCAATATTCATTTAAAAATTAACATTGAAAATAAAAATAAAAGCAAAAAAAAGCATATGTACCATAAGCTTTTTACTCTGAAAAGCAGCGAAAATCTCTTGTGGCACTCGTAGTGAAAACGATCGCTTTCTTGCTGCTACGAACATGTATTCGCCTAGTTAAATGCAATTCACTTGAATGCATTTTCGTGCACGAGTAGTTTATTTAAAAAGTGTCAACCAAAGGAAACCGTTGTGTTCAATAAACAATACTCCATGGGGTGTGCATATGCACTGTTTGCCTGCCTTGCATCTCCAAGTCAGAGCAGCCTTTCCAGCAACAGACAATCACAGCACCCAGGCCCACTTCTACTCTCTACACTTGGACTCTTGTTTCCACTCCCACCCCTCTGCCCCGTTGGTTTCTTCTCCACCCCCACACGCCCATGTTTCATCTCCCCCAGCCCTCGTTCGCGTTGGTGTTGTTCATACTCATGACAGCTCGAGCCGAACACCTGGCCTGCCATTGCTCGAACAGCCATCCTCTGAGGCACATGGCTTCTCCAGAGCAGCAGCGCAAACGCCTGCCACGGGCCAATGAATAATGTGCAGAGAGCCTGCACCATCCCGTCGGGCAGGTTTAGGAGTCACTAGTAGCGGTGTCAGGTGTGCTTGCTGCTGTCGAGGGTGCAACATCTACACCCATACACTTGCATGAGCACAGAATCAACAAATATATTTTCATTGGACCCCAGACAATGCAATTTACAATATGTACAACAAGGCAAAGCTGTTACATCACCCCCTCCTTTCACTATATGTTGGTCGTCATAGCCTAGTATAACAGAGGACCACGTCTCCAAACTCAAAGTGGTCCAGTTCCGAGTTTTCATTTAATAACCTCACTTCTGGGAATTATAGTTTTCACTTCATCGCGTTGAACAAACACACACGTAAACAATATCCTTTTAAAATAAAAACCATATTTTGAAAGCAAATTGTTAATTTTCCTTAGTGACATGTAATCATCTGGTAATTACAGCTCCTTCTCATAGTGCACCTCAGGCAGTGCACCTCAATCTTGAACAGAGGTGCTTTCTGTTTAGTCCGTCTCAACTCTAATTTTGGACCTGTGGCTCGGACTGCTCTGTAATGCACCCCAACTTGATATGTTAAGTTCGACTCATTCTACAGCTCTGGCAATGCAGCTCATTTTGACCTGGAACCCACCGCTCTTCCAATTTCAGTACAGTGTTATTACACAAGTTTGACACTGTGCTTCATTATACCTATGCCTTGCTGTTGTCTCTATATACCCTGTATGCTCGACTGTATGACCTCTTGTCTGCAATGCTTAGTCGGTACTCCTCACATCTTGACCTGCAGCACCCGGATAATAAGGAAATGTTGTGGCTCTATCAATTCTCCTCCATTTAGATCCACACGACTCCCTGCAATTCAGAAATTTAATAGCTTGATCAATGTTTCTCAATTTGGGTCAGCAGCACCCTTTCTAGCAGACCCACTGATTCCCTGCTACTTTTATTTGGAGTCTGCTCTACCAGCGTGCCTCCGTGATGCCTGCTATAGACCCTACTATCATAGTAGTGGCAACTCTTTGTCAATTCCTCTCTGTTCAGATTGGCATATAGCTTGCTACTGTAGTACAGAACCAACTCTGCCAATGTTCCTTGTTCCATACTTGATTCAGTCCCTGCTATTCTAGTACAGGCCAAACTATGCTGCTAGTTCCCCTCAATCCAAACAAGCTGAACTTCCTCAGTTCCAACCCTGGATCAATGATGATAACTCTCTTTATGCCAACTCTGCTGAGGCCAATCCTTTAGGTCTGCTGCTACTGTACCAAGCAAGCTTTGCAAGTGTTCTCAGTCAACACTTTCAGATCCACTGCTCCTATAGTACTGCACTAGTTCTGTCAGTGCTCCTCAATCCCGCCCATGTTGTATTTTTTGTCCCTGCATATGTTCGAAGGACAAAAGTACCAGTATTTCAGTGTCTGGCAAAATATATTATATTGATAAATCGCCAGAAACCCAACCACCTTTTTTCTTTGGCTTAATGCTGTGCCTCAATTTAATCTTGTGAAATGGGCTTCTATACATTTATACTATTTACTGTATTAAAAAATGTGCACTTTTTATTTTATCTACACCACCAAACATTTTAACAATCTAATCCCTTATCTGCTGTAGTGCATTGATTTATGGAGAGTATGACAAGACTGCTTTGGTGGTTGTTTTTAGGTCGAGCCTAGGCAGTGCGCGCGTGGTCTGGAGCACCCTCTACGGGAGACAGGAGACGTGGACGGCAGCCGCGGGTCTTGCTATAACGCACGCACATGGAGTAATTGAATTAAAGCAGATGACGCAGGCCCCCAGGCCATAAAACCACAATACTTTAAAAGCAACTGCAAACTATCTCCGTAGTAATAGGGCAGAGCTACCGCCGAGAGCAGCTGACGCACACAAATAATAACCGGTGTGTGTATACACACTAATAATCTATGTGTGCACCCTTAGATACGGGCGAGGCTAGCTTATGACACAAATAATAACGTGTGTACGGAAAACGCGAAGTATTGCCGGACCTCCTTTTCAAAATCACAAAACTTTACATTGGTTTCTCCGAGTTTTAAACTGCGCGGCCTTGGGTCTGTTGCTCTTAAAGTGTCCACCGTTTTTTCCCCTCTTTCAATATAGGAAGGAAGGCTGCAATGTGCTTTTAATGCGCAATGTTCCGTTAACACATCAGTAAAAGACATTGCCATTTACAACGCAAATAGCTCTAACTCTCCCAAATGCGAGACCTATTGCATTGCAAATGCTTGTTCTTAACAGCAGACAGGAGACGAGGGCCTAGTTAAATTGGGGCCGTTGTTACTACATCAGTGGTAAAGTTGCCGTTTTAATATTTTCGAATGGATAGGGAGATCAGACAATTTTTTTATTCCTGTATGGAATATGTATGAGGTTGCTTTGTAGACTGAGGAGCCAGGCAATATAATGCAAAGTTTCTTTAACGAGATCCAAAAAACGACCCATTCCCAGATTTCTCAACTGCTAGTGAGATACAATCTTCTTCCCCTATATAGTATCAGAAATTATTATTCTTTCTCTACACACAGTGTGATTTCTGCGGTAATTGATGCTGATCCACATTTAGTACACATTGCAGTTCATTGATACTGATGTAGTAGAATTGTTTTTGCATTTTCGATTTGAAAAGAGCATTTTTTGGTGCAGCAGGGGAAGTTGCAATGCAATTCGTTTTAATACCCTAAAAATGTATATATATTGACTGCGCTAGAACAGCAAATGTGTATTTTTTCAGTTGCGATTTACGTCCAGCATGAAAGTGAAAGAGTGTGAATACATTGCTAAGGGCTGAGGTTGCCTTGATTGGCCTATGTTAAACAGGCAAGACCAGCCTTGGACTGGGAATCTGTTTTTTAAATCAAGTATCATAAAGGGAAAGATGAGCACTAACTAACTTCAAACAAACAACAGAAGAAGGCATCATCAACGAAAAAGCAAGGTGAAACGATCTCTTGATTCCAAAATGTGAATTGTGACCATGGCTAAAGGAAAACCCTTCAAGAAGCTCTTCCCCATTAGTTGATAAAAAGCTTATTAAATGGGAGTTCCTGGACCCCAGCTCCCGCTTCCAACCATTGAGGAAGGATAGGCACGGTGAAACTAGCCACTTGAGTGGCCCCATACAAAGTCGGAAGGACATGGGGCCTCTTTTGAGTGGCATGGGGGGCCTGGGATGAACCTATAATCAGGACGCCCAGAATGAAACAATAAAGAAGCAGTCAACTTTGTGCTCAAGAGTAGAGTATCCCATGTAATTTGGAAGCCTGTATTCAATCGTCCCTACAAAAAGTAGAAAGCAAGAATTGGTCAAATAGGAAGTTAACATATCCGATGGGAAGTTAGAGGAGGCCCAGCCCACTTATGGATATTAATAATTCCACATTTATTAAGCGTGAACTTATCACCAGCATCCAGGCGCTGGCGAGCCGTCAGGTAGATTAAGTGAGCTATTGCCCAGTCACGTGATGCTGAGCTGAGCTGCTGCCAGCACTGGGGATCAAACCATGAGCCCCGCGCTCCGGAGTTAGCCACTCTGGCCGCTGCGCTACACCTCTCCCCTTTGTTGTTAATGGTTGCTTCGCTATCTCGACTGCAGATAATCCGCGAACCACCATTGCTGTTTCACTGAGTTGCTTTTTTGTGTAATATAATATTTGTGTGCTCAATAATAGCCTTACAGCTATCTAATGTAACCCAAACATAATAGCCTTTATCTCTTCGGGTTTGCAGTAGTGGCGCTGTATGGAGTACAGACATAGTTACTATTCTCCTTTTTCTATAGGAACATATGACACATCTTTTGGTTTATCACCTCCACACTCTACATGGTATCAGTAAATGATCACATTATTGCACAGTTATTTTAATCTGTCAATTCATTTTATTGTTCAGCATAACCTTGTAAGGTTTAAAACCCAGACGACATTAAAAAACAATATAAAATTGTAAATGTGTATATTAAATCATGAAATTAGAGTCGTGGAGGTAACCACAGAAGAAATAAATACTAAGGGGCCGATTCCGATTCGGGCCGGAAAACGTACCGACCGACTCGGTCCGGGAATAAAGTCCGACCGACACGTACCAGCGCCGTACGACCCTGGTAGTACGATGAAATGCATGTGAAATCAGACCGACTCGGACGAAATACAAAACGACCGACCGAGCCGGGCGGAAACAAGCCATCCGGCCGGGAAATCACGCGAAACGAACCGACCGACACGCACCCGGATTGAACCCGAACGAAACGTACCCGCGAACTCCGACCCGCGTAGTATGATGCTGTGCGTTCAAAACACGACCGACTCGCCCGGAGCACAAGCCGTACGACCGACACGCTTACAAAACCCAGCCGAAGCAACCCAATACTACGCGACCGACTCGTACGCCGCATATGAAACCTAGCTGACACACAGCGGGAACGAGTCGGACAAGATCGCACCACACAACTGCAGCGTCCTACTCGGACACAAGAACGACTCCTACATGCACCAAAAACACCAAGGAAAAATTAGAAAAAAAGGGCCAAACAAGCAACCACAAAGCCAATAAATACAGGGAGGAAAAAAAATGGAACAAGAACACACCTCCAACTCCACCTACATAAAGGCCACAAATCCCTACCATGATCCTTTGCAAATTCCACTGACCTGCCAGCACACAACACCATCACACAGCAACCACAGACACACTCACAGCTCATACATCACACAAGCCACACACCATTACCACACCTACAAATAGCACCCTCACACACACCCAGCTAAACCTACACTCACACCCCCACTTGCACACACACACACATCAATCACCACCACCACCCATCACCATGCCCCCAAAGAAGAACCATAAGTTCCTAGATAGTGAATTGGAAGTCCTGGTAGACGAGATCCTGAGGGTAGAGCCACAGTTGTTTGGTACATTGGTACAACAGACCCCCATGTCGCAGAAAACCAAGATGTGAGCGAGGATTGTCGACAGGGTGAACGCACAATCACCATGTTTGCACACAAAGGAAGACATCCAGAACAGGTGGTATGATGTGCGCAGGAGGGTCCGGGACCTACTAAAAAAGGACTACCTCCTCAGCCAGCACACCGGCAGTGGCCCTCCTGCAAAACCAGTATACCACAGGCCCTGGGAGGAGAAGGTGCGGGCCATCCTACCACCAGTGAGCGTATACGGACTAACAGACATCCCAGAGCCTGGTGAGTACACAACTAATATACACAATATGGTGTGACAACCCACACACATCACAGTCAAGGGGATAGGCAAACCATGCACCCTTAGCAAATACACAGCAACCAAAAGATATTCATCCCAAGATGTGAATGCTAGTCAGACAAACACAAACCTCCCATCTCATAGTGATATGTAACTGTGTCATGACATGTACAAACCTAACAACAAATACAGCAAGGCAGTGGCACAAATAGAACCAACAAACACTCCCAGATATTTAAACACCACTAGAACACCACCTCACAGGGAAGCTCACCGAAAGAAGGAATTCTGTGTATGCTGGTCAAGTCAGTGTAGCCAATAGCATGATGGGAGTGGTAGTCACAGATATTGGTCACACCCACAATTGGCCCATCAACACCACTCTGAACCATGCTCACATCACAGGGAGTGGAAAACAACTGACAAGATGGCTGACACTGGGTACTGCTGTGGGGAGCACAAGGCCCTGATGGGAACTGGGCACCAACAAACAACAGGTCCACACTGTCAGCCATCTTGCCATTGCTGTCACACTCACACACAGTGAAGTCCACTCAAAAGGAAGGAAGTATGGGCATGCTGGGAAGGGGGTGTAGGCAATAGCATGATGGGAGTGGTAGTCACAGATATTGGTCAGCCTCACAATTGGCCCATCAACACCACCCTGAACCATGCTCACATCACAGGGAGTGGAAAAGGACTCACAAGATGGCTGACACTGGGTACTGCTGGGGGAGCACAAGGCCCTGCTGGGAACTGTGCAACAACCAACAGCAGGACACCACTGACTGACATCCTGAAAGACAACTTGCACTCCCTGCAATGGAAGCACGTTCCATGGTGGGATATCTGGCTGGGTGGGAAGGAGGACTCACAGCACTGACCATAGTTACAAGCACCTCCACTCACACACCCCTCAACACTAACTCCACATAACCCACCTGGGAGAATGCAATGCCTCACATCCTAAGTGAAGATCCCACAAAGAACCACCACCCTGGGTTATGCTGTGTGAAGCACAGGGACACTCGTGGGACTTGTAGCCAAACAACTGCCAGGACAACACTCCCAGCCATCCTGTCAGCACAGGCACCCCACCCCACAGGGAAGCAGAGTCAAAAGGAAGGAAGGATGGGCATGCTGGGAAGGGGGGTGGAGGCAATAGCATGATGGGAGTGGTAGTCACAGATGTTGGTCAGCCTCACAATTGGCCCATCAACACCACCCTGAACCATGCTCACATCACAGGGAGTGGAAAAGGACTCACAAGATGGCTGACACTGGGTACTGTTGGGGGGAGCAATAGGCCCTGCTGGGAACTGTGCAACAACCAACAGCAGAACACCACTGACTGACATCCTGAAAGACAACTTGCACTCCCTGCAATGGAAGCACGCTTCATGGTGCGATAACTGGGCTGGGGGGAGAAGGAGGCCCGGATGGCAAGCAAATACCACCAATGCTGGTCATGCACACACCTCAACATTCACATTGATATGCCACAGGTTGGCAGGACAATGTGCTACACCAATATCACTCTCTGACTGTCACAATTTAGGAGAATGCAATGTCCAGGCCCACATCCAGAGGTACAGTCACAACTGTCAGGTGTTTGAACAATTGATGCCAGTAATAACATAACATACAATCTATGTCTCTCCCCAAAACAGGTGATGATGGGGACACAGCAGCAGACGAGGAGATGTCCCTGTCCCAGGCTCCAGGGAACACTGAGCTCACTGGTGTGGATCAGCCTCTGCACTCCTCGGATGGCGAAGAACCAGCTGGACCCTCCGGTGTGAGTCATCATGCCGCACCAGCAGGACCAAAATCTGCACCCCCTGCACCCACCCCTCCAACAACTGCCAACACACAGGCCACCCCTGCCAACACGGACAGACCAAGGACCACAGATGACAACAGCGCAGGGACCCAGACCCAAACTGGAGCTGGTGACAACGAGCCCAGGAACAACACCCAAGTGGGCCCACGGTCACCTGTGCGTGCCACCGCAGGTCCTGCACGTGTCGCCTGGGGTGATGGGAGGGGTGGTAGACATAGGTCGCTCTTTGCAGAGGGGTCTGGACTGCATGATGACCCACAACTGGCACGCATCGCGGATGCGTACCAGACTAGCACCGGAGAGGTCAGCCAGGTAGTGGGGATCCTCAAGGACATACAACAGCAGCAGGCTGCCCATCATGCCCGCTTGGACTCCCACATGTCACGTGTCGAGACACACATGTCTGGCATGGAGTCCAAGTGGGACACATTGGAACAACTGACAGCGGTGCATAGGGACATACTGACATGCCTCCGCCAGATCAGCACCAACATGGCCACACCTCCCTGTGTGCCCACAACATCTGCTGCTGAAACAACTGCAAATACCACAGGGAGGGAGGAGGACTCTGGCAGAGAGTCCCCTGCACCGCCGCAGCCTGTAAGTAAAAAAGTAAAAATGTAAGTCCGTTTTTATATAGCGCAGCTACTCACCCTTACGGGTCTCAAGGCGCTGGGGGCCGTAGTGGAAATTAAGTGAGCTATTGCCCAGAGTCACATGGTGCTGAGCTGAGCTGCCGCCGGAGCCGGGGATCGAACCGTGAACCCTGTGCTCCGAAGTCAGCTGCCCTGGCCGCTGCACCACACCTCTCCACTGAGCCTGCACCTGCAGGGTCCCCCCCCCCAAGAAGAGGGGCCGTCCGAGGAGGCCAAACTGAGAGGCCGATGGCCATCTACATCCCCCAGGAAGCCAACACCTGTTCTGGAACTTTTCCTTTGTGTGCAAACTGCACGCCCTGTCGAAGCCAACCCAACTCTCCCACATGACATGGGGAGCTCTAGTTGGCCAAATTCATCAGATGACTGTGGACTTTACTCTGGACATCTCAGCTACCAAGACTTCCAAATCACATGGGAACTTTGGATTCCAATTTCTATGTACAGCACCCAACATCCTGTGCACCATTCTCACACCTGTATGTAAATAAACTCACCAATACACCATATCTGCCTCTGTTGTGATTCTAACGTGCTCTTTGTCATGGAGATGGTGATCAGAAAAATGACACTGTGCATGCTAACTGCTACAGCAAGTCCAACACCGTCATGTCAGTCATGGCGACGTGACACATATGAGGGAGACACACCACTAGGGCCACACAACACATACACACCAGGGCCATCAGACTCATCACCTATACTGATGTTGCAACTAAATACAGTGGAATGCACAGACACGCCACCTATTCACAGTCTGTCAACTAGACTACAGGTGCAGTAAGCAAATGTCAGTCAGATGTGTGACCACAGACAACGCACATCCCAAAGTGAAGCACAGGTTTATTACACATTTGCAACATGTTGTTTCCACTACAAATGCTAGCTAATCCAACCTGGCTGTGGCCACAAAGTCAAAAAGTGCAGAAGATAGAAAGTCCAGGGGTGTGTGGCATATCACCTGTAGGGAAACGACTGCTTCCACCTTGCAAGTTGATTCATGGATTCGTGGGATCCAAGTTGATCAAACAACTCCGGCAGCACCCTGTGAAGGACAGACATGACACACAGTCAAAACCACTGAAGAACAGCACAGAACGGCAATACTCATGTCTAATACATGTCACGAGATAACTACACAAAACCAAGTTAGCTTGTCAACACTGTTGGGCAGTACAGACCACCTGCAAGGACACATCGCTGCACGCATCCAGTCAAGTAGCACATGGCCACACTCAAACAGCAACAGAGCACCACACACACATATCATGCAAACTCAAATCATTGACATTACAACCCTCTGGAGACTCACATTCAGCTGAAGAAGTTGGTGATGAGCTGTGTGCGGACATCACCATCATCATCATGATCATCTTCACTGGCATCGTGACCCAGGCCAGGATCTTCCACAGGTGGCGGACGTTGGTCATCGTCATCCAGGATGAGAGGCAACTCCTTCCGCACTCCCAGGTTGTGCAGCATGCAGCAGACGATAACAATCTTGCACACCTTTGCTGGGGCATATGGGAGGGCCCCTCCTGTCTTGTCCAGGCAGCGGAAGCGGCTCTTCAGGAGAACAAAGGTCCGCTCAATCACCCTCCTCGTCCGACCATGTGCCTCATTGTAGCGCATCTGGGCTGGTGTCACAGGGTTCCTGAGGGGTGTCAGCAACCACGGCATGTTGGGGTATCCCGAGTCACCTACAGACAGACAATTGCACATTAGCCGATTTGAAAATGTGTGCGGAAAACAACATAGCAGAACACACACAATGGTACAAAGTCAGTACACACCAACAAGCCAGGCACGCTGGTTCGGCATCTGTGACATCCTCGGGATGCGACTACTCCTCATCACGTAGGCATCGTGTGCCGAACCGGGGAAACGGGCACACACATGTGTGATGGTCATATCTGCAAGACATACCACCAGAGCATTGATCGAATGGTAATGTTTACGGTTCCGGTATGCCTGCTCATGTGCCTGTGGTGGTATCAAAGCCACATGTGTCCCATCAATGGAGCCAATTACATGTGGCATCCTCCCCAGGGCATAGAAGTCACTCTTGACGTCAGTGAGTCGTTGACGTGTTGGGAAATGGATGTACTGGTTCAGGTAAATCAACATTGCCCCCAAAACATCGCGTAGCACACGGATGAACATAGTCTGTGACATCCCACCGGCAGTCGCCACAGTGTGTTGAAAGGTACCGATGGCAAAGAAGTGTAGGGCTGCCATCACCTTCACCTTGGGGGTCAGCGCTGTAGGATACGGACGGCCAGGCTGCAAATGTGGGTCCAACCGCACTGCCAAATCCTCAATAAGCTGCCTGGTGAAGCGGTACCGTCGGATGCTGGCACGTTCCACCATCGTTGCCAGGTCTGGGAATGGTCGATGGACAGCAGGAGCCCTGCAGTGCATAGGTGAAGAAAGCAAGATTGTCAGTCACCCCAACTATGTGCCGTTCACCATACTCAATTTCACATGATACATCATTAACAAACACAAGTACTTGATGTGTGTGTCGTTCTGTTTGGACATATATGGCACCTACATGGACATCATCTAACATCTCTGTTCAACAAGTGTTGACAACAGGTTCCAGGGTGTGCTATGGGAAACCATTAGGCTGTGTCACAGTACCCATTTACTGTTCTCACGTTCCACACACATACCACAGTGACATGTCTGGACAGATGCTCCACAGGCATCACAGCTCATTGACAGGTAGATTCCCAGGGACCCTGTCTTGCCACATGGACACTGGCATGACATTGCGTATCATGTACACGTCAGAGAAACTAACATGACACCCACAGGTAGTGGCCCCTGTAGCCTCTGCAGGACAGACATGGATGTCTGTGACACACACACACAACATCAAAGTTCATGCACAAACCACGTGGATGTGGAGTCTCTCTCCCATTGTGCACATGGAGTCAGAGACATGCGAAACACAACATGCACACAGACTGCGGAGGGACATCACTATTGTGGCAATGGGCCACCCTGTGACGTACATGCCTTCCCACATGTGAGCCTGGGGGTATGTGACATGTCATACACATACACAACCTGGAAATGTGACCATGACACATGCCCATAAATGAAAAGTTGCACACCACAGTGGTCAGGTGCACAACACACAAAGGACCCTGTCCCCATGATCACGTGCACAGCCTGGGTGTGTCTGCCCCCAAATGCCACCCCAAAAACCACATGTTCACCCCCATACACAGATAAGGTTATGCTGCCACACATGCCTTAGATACAGTGTGGACTGGGTGTGGTGTTGTAGGTGTGCCCCTGAGTCCCTGGAAAGTATATGTGGCTGGCATAGGTTCACCAGTGACCAGCATGGTGACATATGCGTGTGACCTGTCCAGGGACGCGTTGTACAGCAATGGACCGATCGGTGTGCCCGGCCGGCCCATTGCATTGTATGTGAGCGGGTACGCGTTGTATCCCGGGTACGCGTTGTACAGCAATGGACCGATCGGTGTGCCCGGCCGGCCCATTGCATTGTATGTGAGCGGGTACGCGTTGTATCCCGGGTACGCGTTGTACAGCAATGGACCGATCGGTGTGCCCGGCCGGCCCATTGCATTGTATGTGAGCGGGTACGCGTTGTATCCCGGGTACGCGTTGAACAGCAATGGACCGATCGGTGTGCCCGGCCGGCCCATTGCATTGTATGTGAGCGGGTACGCGTTGTATCCCGGGTACGCGTTGAACAGCAATGGACCGATCGGTGTGCCCGGCCGGCCCATTGCATTGTATGTGAGCGGGTACGCGTTGTATCCAGGGTACGCGTTGTACAGCAATGGGCCGATCGGTGTGCCCGGCCGGCCCATTGCATTGTATGTGAGCGGGTACGCGTTGTATCCCGAAATACGCGTTGTACAGCAGTGGACCGAACGGTGCGCACACATTGGCTGGGGCCTGGCATGGCAACGGACGCGTTTTCGAAGCTCCAACGAGTCTGATGCAGTGAATTCAGTTGGCCAGCCACAACAATGTTGCAAAATCATGGGTGTCATGAAGTTGAAGATTTGAAGGATGCTGTGGGTGTGTATTAGTGCTGTTATTCCATGGATTGGTCAGATTCAGAAGATGCAAACGACTTGGACCTATCACTTTGGACACATGGGACAGTATCTGCCTCTGCAGCACACATATAATGCTGGCTGTTCCCCTGAGAGCTCACTTGCCTGCACTACATGCTCCAGGGCGACATCTGCCACCAACACTGCTGCTGTTTATGCATCCTCTGGCTCCTGCAATGGCACGTACTGTGGAGAGAGCCCCAGCCTTCAGCCTAGAGGAGAACCAGGCCCTGCTGGACAGCCTCCTTCCACAGTACAGCAAGCTGTATGGGAAAATAGGGGAGCAGGTGAGTGTGCTGTCCACTGCCTCACTAATTGTGCATGTTGTCTGACTAGCAGGGCTTTCAGTGTGCACACCACTGGCTAGCATGCCCACTGAGTAGTTGTCACACCCCAAAGTGTGTAGTTACATGCACTGAACTGGTACAGTGCATTCCAACTAGGTTTACTTCCCATGCAATGATACCATGTAGTGACTGCTGGCAAACTGTTCATAGCCATTGTTGCACTGCCTGTGTACATCATATGCCCCTGTGATTGAGACATGTATATGTTGCATGTGTAGTAATGGCCTTTTCACTTTGTCATCCTCACAGGTTGATGCCCACCAGAAGCAGGAAATCTGGCTGACCATCGCCCGGAAAGTAAGATCCGTGGGGGTCTACAGGCGCAGGATCCGCAACTGCCAGAAGAGGTGGCAGGACCTTCGTGGCTGGACCCGGAGGATCGCAAGGGTCCAGCTGAAGCTGTCGCCTCCTCGCAGCAGGGGCGGACACCGGACCCTGACCCCCACATGCTCCGGATCCTGGCGGTGGTCTTCTCTGACCTGGATGGGCAGCTGAAGGACAGACAGCAGCAAGGAGGGGGTGAGTCCATGACTGCACTGTGCACTTTGTCTGACATGCTATGTGCCCTCCTCTGGCCTGGTTAAACTTCCACAGTACATCAGTCATGTGGTCCAGGACCCATGTCCCTCATTTGTGACATGCCCACTTCTCCTCTGATACGCATATGTGTGGCCCTTATAGTCTGGAAATTGTGTCATTTGGGGACTGTCATTGTATTTAGCTTTGCTCAAGCTGGGGGACAGCATTTGTTCCCGTGACTATGTTGTGCGATTCATGGGTGGGTCAATTGCTTACACAATGCCTAAGTTCTGACATGTAACCTGGGTGTAACTTTGATATGTGGTCCGCTTGCTGCTCTGACTCACCACATGTCCCTGGGGAATTTGGCACACACCCATGCTGCTGGTGGGAACAATGTTTGGGCCTCAGGAGTATGTGTATCCAGTGTGTCACACATGCTTAGCCACCTGCCTACTGTCCAGGACTCATCCCTCTTACAGGTGGAGCTGGACAGTCATGCCTACTCCAGGGCATGCAATGCACTCTGTACTCCCACTCCCGTGTATCATCTGGCATGTTGTGATCAGTGTAATGTACCCTCAGGTGTCTGCCTCTGTCTCATTGTGCTGTGTCTACGTTGTCAGGACTACTGGTATGTTTATCGGTTAGGGCTCAGCATGCCATCTGAGATGTGACCATGATAGACGATACTTCTGTGACTTATAGGTGTCTGATCACTTGACTGTGCACACAGGTGTTTGCGACTGTGACTTTCAGGCAGCTGTATTGTCATTCACAGCACACTGTGAGGTGCTCATGTTCAGAGAGTTGTGTTTCATGTCCCCCATATGTCCAGTTGGTATGACGTGGACAAATAGTAGTACAGATGAAGTGGTATTTGGGGGATGGACATGTGCACTTGTCAGTCACATAACTTGCATTCCCCATGCCCTCGGATTGTGACACAGTGCAGACTGTTGTTGGCTGGCTGCCATGGCCATGTGACTTGAGACAGTAATGTATGACTTTGCACGCATTCCTGTGTCATGGCATTCAACTTCCTGAGACTGATCCTGCAGGGGAGTGACATGTGCAACATGCACCCCATTGTGGCATTGACTATCCGGACATGGGTGCATCATGGTGTCTGGTGCTGGTATGCATCAGATGCATTTCTATTTAGACTCTGGCCATCCCTTTATCCGGACACCTGCACTGACTCAGTGGCAAGAGATGTGATGTGTGCATGTTCACATACTTCACCGTGTTCCCTGCAATGTCCAACAACTGTGTAGGTGATGCATGTGTCCACACTGGGGTCTTACCATCAGACAGGCACCGGACAGATGGGTGCAAGGGCAGGAGGGGTGTGAGTCCCATGGTTGACCATCAGGCTGACAATTGGCTTCCCCGAATCTGTGTGAGGACTTTAGGCAATGTTCAACTAAGGATGGCAGGGCTTGCTCTGTAATGTGCTGTACTTACTGTGGTGTGTGCGGTCAGTGCAGGTGATTGATGTTTGTCTGTTTCCCTAATTGTTTGCAGATACATCCACGGCCACAGGAGGGGACAGCTCCACGGACCAGGAGGAGCAGCGGAGCCAGACTGGGTCAGCATCGGACGAGTGGTCAGAGGGACCCAGTGGCACGGAGGGCGAGGGGAGCCACACCGAGGAGTCCTCAGCACCATCCACCTCAGCTGAGGACCACAGCAGCTCGGAGGATGACTCCCTTGTGGAGGCGGGTCTCAGCAGCCACCAAAGGCCAGCTAGTCTGTCTGGCCCCGCCGCCACCACCACCACCACCACCGCCCTCCCATTGGCTCCCATCCCTGAGGTCCGTGGGGGCTCCCGTACTCGGGAGCGTGTCTCCTTCGTGCCAGGCACCGCAGCCCCTGCCCCTGTGTCCCCTGCTGCCCTGAGTGAGGAGTCTGTGTACCTCCTTCGGCAGCTCCATGTAGGGCAGACAGCAATGCTGAGTGTCCTCCATGCACACACCACTCTGTTGACACAGCTGGTGTCGTTCATGGAGGGCATCTCGACGGGTATGTCTGCCCTACAGAGGAGCAATAGGTCCATGGACTCCTCCCTGACGGCAGCAGTGTCCCTCCTCCAACAGTCCCTCACCCCTCCCACCTCTGCCCCATCCACACTTCCTGCCCCCCTACCTGTCCAAAGCACATGCACACCTGCACAGTCACCCAAACACACAGACACGAGCAGCACAGACACACCCAAGAGAAAGGCAAGACGTGCACACACGCATCCTCAGGGGACTGATACCACAGACACAGGGGACGTGGAACACACACACACACAGGCATCCACATTAACTCCGCAGTCCTCCAAATCCTCTCCCTCCAAGACCCCTTCCCTTGCCTCGCCTGCTAACACACCTACACAGCAGATCTTCCTGTGTGACCTCGGCCTCATCCCCTCCAATACTGCTGATCCAGCATACCGGGGGAAGAGGAAGTCCACCCACACAGAGGGAGTGCCCCTCGCCCCCGGACACCCTCCCCCAGGCGCAGGCAGAGTGAGCCCCCCACCCGCAAGTCCCCCGGTCCCGGAAGAGCAAGACCCCGCCACCACCCTGCAAGTCAACCACACAGTCTCTCACCTCCATCCCCCAGGCCACCACTCCACAGGTTCCACCGCCACACCCTGCCCCAGGTTCCCCCACACACCAATACCGCATCCCCAAACTGCTTAGGCCCTCCCCCCATGCCACTTGCTCTTCCACCCCCAAACCAGACGCTCTACCTGTTTGTGCCACTGGTGTGGAGACCGTGTCCCCCCCTCTGTCCTGCCCAGCTCATCTGCCCCCCTTCTACTCCCTTGGAGTCATGCACTGCGGTGGAGTCCACAACCACCCCGTCTGACTCGGGCACTGCATTGGGGACCCAGTCCACTCCATCTGACCAGCCCACTGCAGTGGTTGCAGCACCAACTCCATCTGACTTGAGCCCTGCGGTGGTGCCAGCCCCCTGAGTCAGACACCTCCACTGCAGTTGCCGGTGACACTCCTGCACCCACCTCCCCTTCACTGCCTCCTTCTGGCATCCCCTGATCCTGTCCCTGCGGTGCCTGGCCTGCCCCTCGTATGCCCCTCCAAGGGTGATGTCCCCTGTCCGTACCTGTGCAGGCAAGCAATTGTTGACAAGTTGTCACACATCACCCTGTTGGGAATGTATATTTGGACTGGCCATTGGCCTTAGTTTATTTTGGACTTTTGATTTGAGTTGCACACTTGCTGAATAAAGCCTATTTTTGTTTACTTGTGGTTAATCTTTGGAGGTACATGATGTAGATGTGTAGAATCATGCATTTGCTGTTGTAATAGTGTTCAGATCAGGTAAATGAAGTTTTGCTGTGATGGGCTCCATGTGGTCCATGGGATATGTGTCCTAATCTAGTCTGGATCTATAGCATCCTTTGCTGCAGTCTGAGGGTGTAATGTTCAGCATTTGACACAGGGATGTACGTTTAGCATTTGTAGATTACCATCTTTGTCCTACACTGATGCACATCTGGTGGGCTTACCACTGTCCAATGTTCCTAGTACCCTGACTGTGTGCCCGTCTCCAATGGACATGCAGTTTAGCACATCAAATTTGGAGGACTCATCTGTGTACACAGTGCAAGTTGCTTGACACGTGTCTTGGGTGTATGCAGATGACTGACGTGACACTCCCGTGCCCAGGCTGATATGAGCAGAGCCTTCAGTGTGTTGTAGTTGTTGACTCACTGACCGAGTGTTCCGCTGACATGTTTGAGTCATGCACAGACAAGGTTTGGCACAGCTGACCTTCCACAGGAGTGGAGTGCCCTCATGGCAGTGCGTGATTCCGTGATAAAGGCTGTGCCCATGTTGTGTGTTGTGTAGGCATGTCTGTGCGTGTTCCCTTCTCCTTTTCCTACACAGGCTGTGTCCCTACGGATGTTCCTGTTTGTGATGCTTGCTGAGTTGTTCTGTGTTCATCCAGCATCTTGGACCTGGTTACTCCGGGATGTGGGTGCATGGCAAACTAATGTTCATGAGGTTGTCATCCCTAGTTGTCTTTGTTGTCAGGGCTGGGGATGTGGGCAAACGCAGATGGGACACAGTCAGGATTCCTCTTGGCACTTGTTGGTTACACGAGTAATGTGATTTTCTGTTTGTGTATGCTTTCCGTGATTGTGACACGTTGTGTGTGTGACTGCTGCCACTCCTCAGGGTCAGAGCTGCAATGTTTGAAGTTGTCTATGTGTGTCCTTTGTGGGTCAGCTTGGCTTCTTCATTGGTGTGTGACTATGGCCAGGATCCCATTGTTTGGGGTGGATTTCACGTCATGCCCATGTACGGCATACTGTGCAGTGTGTCAGACATTCACAAGTATTGTTGACTGGCCATGTGTGATGGGTTTCTGCACCTCATTTCCCCCCACCACCCCTGGGATTGTCATGGGTGCATGTGCAATGTCAGCAGTCCATGTGAGCTTCAACGCTGCACATTGGTGGAGTTCAAGGTGTGTGGCGTTGAGTGTGTGCAAATGTGAGTTGTTGCACGGCTGGGGCACTACCTCCATATTTTCCTTGGCTGGCAGGCCGTGCTGAGTGCTTTGTGCTTGTATAGGTGTGATGGTAGTTTGTTGCTCAGGACACATGGCTGTGGTTCACAGTGTGGATGACATCTACCTTTGTCATCACAGTGTGATTGTCATGCAGGCTAGTGTCACCACAATGTGGGGTCCCTGGGGGGAGTGCTGTGGTGGTTCTGTCTCTTGCTGTGTGTGTTGCTTTTCCTACAAGCTTGTGTGACATGTGTAATTTGGGCTCCCTCTCATCTCACAATGCCAGTTTGCCCACATAGGGGAATCCAATCCATGAGTTACTTTTGTGTGTGACTGTGTTGACATCTGTGTATCAGTGAATCTGGCCTCCTCATGTGTTGTGTGTTTGCCTGGGGACACTGGCACACAACCCCCCTCACCTG
Organism: Calotriton arnoldi; assembly: GCA_963921515.1. NCBI lineage: Eukaryota > Metazoa > Chordata > Amphibia > Caudata > Salamandridae > Calotriton > Calotriton arnoldi. The sequence continues at coordinate 246,226 of CAWUFW010001364.1, read as the reverse complement.
TTGTGTATGATATGCAGTGTGAGTCTGCCTGTTTGTGTTTGTGCTTTTGCACCACTGCATTGGCATATCTTTAGTTTGCCATTGGCTGTATGTTGTTTGTTGGCTTTCCCCTGCTGGCCCTGGGACTGCTAGGTCATCAGTCAGCACATTTATCATGGTTAGTATGTCCCATTGCTGCCATGGTATGGTATTTGTTCACCTGACATCTACAGTCTCCACAGGATATCTACATTTGTGTGTCCATTGGTGCTTATATATGGGTCTGCATTATGATGCTCACTTCTGTCATTGTGTTATTTGTGAATGTAGACAATGTGGGCCCCCATGGCTGATGTTTGTGTGCACATAGCTAGAACGATGTGTCATTGGCACTGCAATGCTTGCATCACACAATCTATGTTGCTATGGGACACAAGCACTACAATGCCACTGTAGTGTTTGGTGTTGTGTGGCCAGGAATAATCCCTGCAGTTATGTTTTTGCAGCTTTTACCAGGACTACACTTCCCTTTTGGGCACTGTGGTGATGGGGCTTTGGGCCTCATTGCCACACTGTTTCTAATGTGCTTCAGCTATGGAGCACACACTTCCCTTTTGGGCACTGTGGTGATGGGGCTTTGGGCCCCATTGCCACACTGTTCAAAATGTGCTTCAGCTATGGAGCACACACTTACCTTATGGGCACTGTGGTGATGGGGCTTTGGGCCCCATTGCCACACTGTTCAAAATGTGCTTCAGCTATGGGGCACACACTTACCTTATGGGCACTGTAGTGATGGGGCTTTGGGCCACATTGCCACAGTGGTCATGGTCTGCTTGCATTGTGTAGGCCACACACACAATTATGTGTGACACATGTGTTAGGGGGTCACATTGTATGTTCAATGTCATGTTCAGTGTTGTATGCATTTGACACAGACCACACACGCTTGTCATGGTGTTGGGGGCTGGGATGTAATTTACAGACAGTCCTTATGTGGGAGTATGCTAGTTGTGTCATGCATTACCCGTCCTATGAGTAGGGGTGGTTGTAGTGACAGGCATCCAGCCCCCCATGAGTGGTGATGGTAGTAGTGGCAGGCATCCATCCCCCTAAGGGTGGGTATGGTAGTAGTGACATGCATCCAGCCCCCCCTGGATAGGGGTGGTGGTAGTGGCAGGCATCCAGCCCCCCTGAGTAGGGGTGGTGGTAGTGACAGGCATCCAGGCCCCCTGAGTAGGGGTGGTGGTAGTGACAGGCATCCAGGCCCCCTGGGTAGGGGTGGTAGTAGTGGCAGGCATCCATCCCCCTAAGGGTGGGTATGGTACTAGTGGCAGGCATCCAGGCCCCCTGGGTAGGGGTGGTAGTAGTGGCATGCATCCAGTCCCCCTGGATAGGGGTGGTGGTAGTGGCAGGCATCCAGCCCCCCCTGAGTAGGGGTGGTGGTAGTGACAGGCATCCAGGCCCCCCTGGGTAGGGGTGGTGGTAGTGGCAGGCATCCATCCCCCTTAGGGTGGGTATGGTAGTAGTGGCAGGCATCCAGCCCCCCATGAGTGGGGATGGTAGTAGTGGTAGGCATCCAGCCCCCCATGAGTGGGGATGGTAGTAGTGGTAGGCATCCAGCCCCCCATGAGTGGGGATGGTAGTAGTGGCAGGCATCCATCCCCCTAAAGGTGGGTATGGTAGTAGTGGCATGCATCCAGCCCCCCCTGGATAGGGGTGGTGGTAGTGGCAGGCATCCAGCCCCCCCTGAGTAGGGGAGGTGGTAGTGACAGGCATCCATCCCCCTAAGGGTGGGTATGGTAGTAGTGGCAGGCATCCAGGCCCCCTGGGTAGGGGTGGTAGTAGTGGCAGGCATCCATCCCCCTTAGGGTGGGTATGGTAGTAGTGGCAGGCATCCATCCCCCTAAGGGTGGGGATGGTAGTAGTGGCAGGCATCCAGGCCCCCTGGGTAGGGGTGGTAGTAGTTGCATGCATCCAGCCCCCCCTGGATAGGGGTGGTGGTAGTGGCAGGCATCCAGCCCCCCCGAGTAGGGGTGGTGGTAGTGACAGGCATCCAGGCCCCCCTGGGTAGGGGTGGTGGTAGTGGCAGGCATCCATCCCCCTTAGGGTGGGTATGGTAGTAGTGGCAGGCATCCATCCCCCTAAGGGTGGGTATGGTAGTAGTGGCATGCATCCAGCCCCCCCTGGATAGGGGTGGTGGTAGTGGCAGGCATCCATCCCCCTAAGGGTGGGGATGGTAGTAGTGGCAGCCATCCAGCCCCCTATGGGTGGGGATGGTAGTAGTGGTAGGCATCCAGCCCCCCATGAGTGGGGATGGTAGTAGTGGTAGGCATCCAGCCCCCCATGAGTGGGGATGGTAGTAGTGGTAGGCATCCAGCCCCCCATGAGTGGGGATGGTAGTAGTGGTAGACATCCAGCCCCCCATGAGTGGGGATGGTAGTAGTGGCAGGCATCCATCCCCCTTAGGGTGGGTATGGTGGTAGTGGCAGGCATCCATCCCCCTAAGGGTGGGTATGGTAGTAGTGGCATGCATCCAGCCCCCCCTGGATAGGGGTGGTGGTAGTGGCAGGCATCCAGCCCCCCCTGAGTAGGGGTGGTGGTAGTGACAGGCATCCAGGCCCCCCTGGGTTGGGGTGGTGGTAGTGGCAGGCATCCATCCCCCTAAGGGTGGGTATGGTAGTAGTGGCAGGCATCCAGGCCCCCCTGGGTAGGGGTGGTAGTAGTGGCAGGCATCCATCCCCCTAAGGGTGGGGATGGTAGTAGTGACAGGCATCCAGCCCCCTCTGGATAGGGGTGGTGGTAGTGATAGGCTTCCAGGCCCCCCTGGGTAGGGGTGGTGGTAGTGGCAGGCATCCATCCCCCTTAGGGTGGGTATGGTAGTAGTGGCAGGCATCCATCCCCCTAAGGGTGGGTATGGTAGTAGTGGCATGCATCCAGCCCCCCCTGGATAGGGGTGGTGGTAGTGGCAGGCATCCATCCCCCTTAGGGTGGGTATGGTAGTAGTGGCAGATATCCATCCCCCTAAGGGTGGGGATGGTAGTAGTGACAGGCATCCAGCCCCCCCTGGATAGGGGTGGTGGTAGTGACAGGCATCCAGCCCCCCCTGAGTAGGGGTGGTGGTAGTGACAGGCATCCAGGCCCCCCTGGGTAGGGGTGGTGGTAGTGGCAGGCATCCATCCCCCTTAGGGTGGGTATGGTAGTAGTGGCAGGCATCCATCCCCCTAAGGGTGGGTATGGTAGTAGTGGCATGCATCCAGCCCCCCCTGGATATTGGTGGTGGTAGTGGCAGGCATCCATCCCCCTTAGGGTGGGTATGGTAGTAGTGGCAGGCATCCATCCCCCTAAGGGTGGGGATGGTAGTAGTGACAGGCATCCAGCCCCCCCTGGATAGGGGTGGTGGTAGTGGCAGGCATCCAGCCCCCCCCCGAGTAGGGGTGGTGGTAGTGACAGGCATCCAGGCCCCCCTGAGTAGGGGTGGTGGTAGTGACCGGCATCCAGGCCCCCCTGGGTAGGGGTGGTAGTAGTGGCAGGCATCCAGGGCCCCTGGGTAGGGGTGGTAGTAGTGGCAGGCATCCAGGCACCCCTGGGTAGGGGTGGTAGTAGTGGCAGGCATCCATCCCCCTATGGGTGTGTATGGCATTGGTGTTGGCCATCCCACCCCTATGGTTCTGCTGTTGCTAGTGTACGTTATTTGTGCATCCCTATGTGTGTTTGACATATTTCGTGTACGTGTGGTTTGTTTGTATTGTTGGTGTTTGACTTACCGTCTGCGCCGTATGCGTCCGTGCCGGTCCCGGTAATAGATGTAGAGTATAGGTAGGACCTGCGCAATGGGATTCATGCTTGGATCGTCTCGTTCGGGTTTCTCGTGTCTTCGAGTCGTACTCGTAGCAGGCTTGTTAGTCTCGTAGCCGTGGATCGTCTTGTGGCGTGAAACAGAGCTTATGTACGGCTCGCCCGGATGTTCAAACGTGCCGGACGTAGCGACGAGTTCGACGCGTACGGAAGACGCATCGTACTAGTCCGGCCGGAAGGTGCTGTGTATTTGGTTCCGTGCGACTCGATTCGGCGTTTACGGATCCGGCCCGGGCGGGGAACAGGAGCTGGAATGGGTAAGTACGGCTCGCTCGGAATCTGGGCTGTTATGCGCATCGTACTTGTTCGTTCGGTAGAGTGTTCGAGTCGGTCGGAAAACACGCGTTCGGCTGGTATTTTTTCCGGACGAATACTGTTAGGTGCGCTTCCGGCCGACATCGGAATCGACCCCATTATGTTCAAAGACATTACACAGGTAATGCTGGTAAAACATTACAACACTAAAGGGGGAATTAATCATAAGCTCAAATAAAGCTGTCGCCTTTCCAAGGCATAATGCATCTTTCACTGCTTTCTTTGTGTCTGGTTCTTTCTATTGCATAGTGCTCGCTAATGCTGTGCTGTGGCATACTGGACAAGATGGTGGCTTGTTCGGCATAGAAGCTTAGAGGCTGATGTGACTGATAAAACTTACTTCTGCCGGAAGGTTATTTCTGTTAATGTATTGTTTCTTAAAAGGAGAATGGAACCAATGGGCTCTTGAGTGCTGGGAGCGCAAAGGGGTAGTGAAGGAGGCAGACATGGAATTTTGTGAATGTCATGCAAGGCCAAAAGCTTGCCAAAAGAGGCAAGTGCTGAGATGATTGCTGCAGTGGTGTATGGCAAAATGATGTGGCAGCCATGCGAATGTGGTGAGGGGCCCATGAGACTCCCATGTCACACACAAATCCATAGGCCATAAACTGAACAGGGCCCCATGAAGGGTGTGGGCCTGCCTGCGTTGCAGGGGCTGCAGGGACATGTTACCCACGTGGCTTACAGAATATTGTGATACTTTTTTGGCCACTAAAATGTATAAAACAATCAGTGCTTAATTTGTGAAAGAATAAGTTACAAGGCCCAATTTTTTTGATCAGAACCAATGTCCTTCCCTATTGCATGTTGGCTGCTGAATACAAAGGCTGTGTATTCTTGATTCCACCTCATGCCTCGTTAATCCACCAACCGGTTCTCTGTGCCCTTTTATGTCACTCATGTTGGTTAGAGGGTTAAAGTCTGAAACAATAAGTGCCGGTCCCCAAAAATGAGCGTTGGTGGACCCCACCAGCAACCACTAGCTCAAATTAAGCTCCAGAAACAGGCAAAGCAACTTAATGACGTGGGAATCCTGGATCCGCGCAATAGGTCGTTTGGTGAACTCGTCTGAATTTACAGTTTGTGATCCAACTTATTAATACATAGGTCATTTTGCAAATTGCATACTGATTCTTATACCAGTCAGTGTGCAAATTATACATCCTAGTTTGCAATTGGGTTTTTATATGTCGCGTCATGTGTTCCTAAAAGTTTAGGTGAAAAAACACACCTACATTCCCTATTTATCTCGTATATTAAAATGGAAAGCATATTGTTAAAAAATGTTTCTTAGTGATGAAGTGATCCTCCATCGTGTTAACTACTTTTCAGGCCTGATTTATTTTTAACCTTCGTTTGTTTATCTGATGCTCAACTTGGTTTGTGTTTAATGTGGTTAGGTGTAGGTGTGTGTAAATAGTGTAATTAATGAATGTATTTTTTGTGATTTTTACAAGAATTGCGTTTGGGCAGTTGTCTGTGAGAAAATCATACACGAGACAGTGGCGTAGCGTGGGCGGGGCCACGGGCGGTTTCCCCGGACGCAAAATTCTTAGGGGCAATGTTAGGGGTGTAGGGGCATTCTTAGGGGCAGAACATTTTAAAAGAAAAGTGGAAGGATACTTGCCTTGCCCCGGGCGCTGGCAACCCACACTACACCACTGACGAGGTATGCCCTTATATACAGATGTCGCACAGTATACCTGCTCAATTTAATGGGTGGTCATTTGCATAAAAATTTTACTTAAGTTATGCCACCTGGTACAATTATTCGAGATATCTTAATGTATTCAGTGGTGATACGTATGACATTTTCAACTCGACTCAGTCTCCTGTGTGCAAAACGTATCTGAAAAGTATAAGCATAATAAAAAAAATATGCTAAGTGCATGAAACCAAATAATACAGATTTACAAGAGACAAAAATATGTATGCACTTAGATTGTATTCTACTTTTCGCACCCAAAAATAAATAAAAATAAATAACAGAGCGATTCTGGCTCACAATTAATCCATTGTATGCTTCTTACAGAAATATTTGTTAGTGCTACTTTTTGCTCAGAATCTAGCAGCATGGTTGACAAAACAGGAACGCTCCCGTCCTAATAGAAACTGTCTGCTAAATTGGCAGGTTCCTCTTTAGTGTGTAAGGAGGTTGTGTGTTATCCATTGGCGTGTGGCACAGTGGTTAAATCACCCGAGGAAAGGGTTGCACTTTGTACCAGTTTCAGCGCTATTCTATTGCACTGTCAGACGCGTTCTCAATGTGTTTCTTTTAAAATATCAATTCGTTTTTTACCCTGTCCATTGTATGAATTCACTTATGGGACAGCAAATTGGCTTTTCTCATTACAAAAGGGCTGTTTCTTTTTCTGCGTTCCCAAGTACTCCGTGTCTTTGTAACCTAGGAACGCAGATGGTGGCATTTATCTAACACAACACCTTCCATCTTTCACAATACCTGTAAACACGTTCAAATATTAGAAAAGGTGAGAGGCAGTCGCTGTGCAAATTGTCTCATCATGGTTACAGTAGTCCGCGGAGACCTCATTTCATCATCTGTATTTTACAACAACCGTCTCTAATGGTTTGTGCACAGTCGCTGTTATGCAACATGATTGCCGCTATATTTTATTGAGCTATTATCTGAGCCAGGGGAAATTGAGAACACAAATCCGTCCAAAAGTGGATGGAAAAGTACACATTTCCTTGCATAAAAAATATTATAATATTTCATAACTCAATTTTAAAGATTTACAAATCAACAAAGTTCTGACAGACGAGGACGTGTGGAAATTATCCATCGGTGAACAATATATATGGAAAACACCAGTACTATGAACCTACCTATCTTACATTGTAGAATATGAGCTGGCTTCTCTGCTGTCTGATTTTGTGATCTAATTTCATTAGCGCAGTTTTTTTACCTGGCAGCTGTGCCTAGGTGGAATGACTCTTACAAATAAGTTAAAAGCAGATAACTATGTTATTTATTGCAATAGTTTTGTTTGATCTCATTACTTGGGTGGTTACTGCTTAAGTATGTTTGTAAGACCTTTTTTATTTCTCTAACATCTTTGTCTGTGCCAAAGACCTAGGTGGTGGACAGTGTGTATTTTGGTAAGCATCTGATTATTTAAACGTTTTACAAGAAAGTGTTTCATCTATTACAGTCCCTGCAATAAGCTGATGAGCTCCCACCCTTTGCCCTCAAGTGAAGAAGTGTTGTATACCAGTGGTTCTTAACCCTTTTCCTTCTGTGGACCCCCACTTTATCATTACTGTAACCTGGGGACCCCCCACTGAATAATTATTGGAATCTGAGGACCCCCATTGAGTCATTACTGGAAGCCGGGGACCCCAACATAAGCATTTTTGATGATTTGAAACGCAAAACAATACACAAAAATATAGAAACAAGCATTCATCAAACAAATCCAGAAAGGATTAAATATTTTATTTAATTCACAAGCCATCAAAAAAAAAATCTGAATTTTAATGGGAAGGTTGGAGCTTTTCTAAATACAAATTGCCACTCAGCTCCATACTATATTCTGTTTGTTGCACTTGCACTGCTCCCACGACTCAATCTGAGTATACCAGCTTAATTTTTAGTCTCCAGTTTCAAATTTCTTCATATTTATAGAATGTTTTAACATATTCAACTTTACATTTTGCTTCTTCATTTATAAACACTTAATTAATGTGTTAATACTATTTAATTTTCTGAGCAGTTGCGGACCCCTTGAGTAGGGTTTGTGGACCACCAGGGATCCCCGGACCACAGTTTTAAGAACCACTGTTGTATACACTCTACCGATAAAGAAAGCATGTCACACGAACATATTAACATCTGCTGGGCGTAAATTGTGGCAGCTCATTACATAATCTGCTTGAAGACAAAAATCAGGCAAAATTAATTCTGTTGGGATTTCCTTGTAACATATTTTTGTCATTCAAAGCTAAAAGTTCCCTAAGTTCTCAGCCGATACTTACTGCAAGGCAAGATGTTCGTAGAAAATACTAGAAGCTTAAAACAAAAATTGAAATTTAATACTTACTGTGGGATGGTGGAGTATTATGTGGTGATGCTGATTAGTCTTCACTATGCAATACTGTCACAAACTCCAAAGATGGCCCTTGGATTCTCACTAATAATCCTTAGTTCAGTCCTGGTAGTGTGTCAAAGAGCAGTCAGGCTTTACTAGAGGAACTTAAGCGTTTCAGAGTACCAACATGATCAATAAGTAATTGGCAAGACTCGAGAGAAATCCAACACCAATTTATAAAAATAGTGTATTTATATCTTACTTTAGACACCAAAACAAACAGAATAGCATACATAGAACCAGAGTTATAGATTTTAGAAGCAATATAAAATCAGTGCAAAATAATACAGTGAAAATTTAACATTGCAGTCAATGGGAAAAACCACTTGTGACAATCGGTCACTTGCAGGTCAAGTTCCGTGGAACACTTACAGGTTTAAGGTCATGCGAGTCCCTGGACCAGGCCACGACAATCAGTTCAATTTTACCTGGCCCGTGGAGCCTGGGTGCAGAGTTGTCCTGGCTTTCACTGTTGCTGACCGGGAGCTGCGGGGGAAAAAGATGCCAAAACACAACAACTGGGTGGTTGCTGATGTCTGAAGATCAGATGGAGTTCCTTCTAGGTGCAGCGTTGAATGAAGGGGTCGGTTGCCGGACTGGGGGTGCTTCAAGATCCACAGGGGTCCCTCTGTCTGAGGGAACTGAGAGATAGCCTAGGACCAGTCTTGATCAAGCAATTCCAGGAAGTGGCTCATCCGAAGTCACTGAAAGTTTGCTGAGCAGCCAACCATGTTTCATGTGGCCGCTCAGTTAACTTTTGCGTTGTACAAAAACAAACTCTCAACGCAGGAGCTTATTATATAAAAACAAAGTACTAATAACCCTGACACCTTCAATCAATCAATCAATCACGGCATTTATAGAGCGCGCTACTCACCCGGGAGGGTCTCAAGGCGCTGGGGGAGGGGGTAAGTTACTGCTCGAACAGCCAGGTCTTGAGCTGCTTCCTGAAGGAGAGATGGTCCTGGGTTCGCCGAAGGTGAGTGGGGAGGGAGTTCCAGGTCTTGGCTGCCAGGTAGGAGAAGGATCTTCCTCCGGCGGTGGTTCTGCGGATGCGTGGTACGGTGGCGAGGGCGTAGTTTCTAGTTTTCTAGCATGGTGTGAGGCCTATTTTTCTTTTTTTCTGCACAGGACGCCCAGGCTTTTCCTGGTGGTCCTGAACAGGAAAGAAAAGTTCAAGAGACCATCCTTTCTAAATAGGGCAGCTGGTGTGATGTACCTACACCAATGTTCCCATGCCCATGAAGCCATCAATGTAAGGTTTCCGCCAGCAGGGACAATGTAGACAGAAACATGAGGTTAGGGTCTAACTGAAGAAACTCTGCAACTATATGAAGTGAAGACAATTTCAATATGAGTAATCATTTAGAAATTCAGCGAGTCGACACAATTCAATAATGGAGAGAGCTGTCCTGTAGACCTAAGGTCAGAGCAATAGGAGACATCCCAGAAGAGCAAAGCAGCTTGTAACTTTGTTGTTCTCGATTGAAGAGGGTAATTATTACTACCCCTTAAATACATAAATATAATGCCTGTATAGCCCACTAGCTAGTTTTTGCATAGTTTTTGCAAATGTATGTCTTTGCTATCTCTATCAGCCAACTGGCAGAACAACCCATACAATAGCTATTAATTTGGCTCAACCTTGTTGATCACCTTATCCTTGTTGACATAGATACCATTGTAGACTCCATGTAAAATGTTTCTAAACAAAATGTTGTTGTCAACGAAAGAAATACCAGATACATGCTGAAATTCGATATATGTTCTTGTAGAACTCTGCCTTCCCAGATCAACCACATTAACATTTAACAATTGCATTTTGGGTGATTCTCACACTCCCATCTCAGCAGTAGCCTCTTGAGGTTTTTTGTTCAGCAGCCCCTTTTTACATCTCTCACAATGTATGAATTCCTTTACTGTTTGCTAAGTTGGTAGTTTTGGTAACTTTGTAATTGATGCAAAAACAGGTGTCCAAACTAAACGCAACCATTTACCTTTTAGATCCACTGAGACAGGATGGCCTGCTCACTCAAGGACATTTCCAACACCCTCTGCAGTACTGTACTTTTTACCTATAAATTAGTGTTTTTACTGCGTGAGTCTAATTAGTTGAATGGTAGCATAATAGTATTACATATCCCATAATGCATCAGGCTATCACACACAGGTTCGGCGCTGGAAAGAGTCCATAATGACCTGGGAGCAGGTAATCAAGATACACTGAGATGAGTTTGCTTGTGGTATACAAATTAATAGGTGGGCCTATCACTTTCTATTTTATGGACACCAGTAGTGCCATTCCTGTGATGTTAATGTGATGTAACGTTTTATAGTAAATAATTCTCGAGCTGCTGCTGGAGACATTTTTGCTTGATTTTCTGAAATACTATTCCAGTGTGGTTTGGTTCTGTTGCTGGGATAGGTGTGGTGCAACAGCCAGAGCGGCTGACTCTGAAGCACAGGGGTCACAATTTGATCTCCAGCACCAGTGGCAGCTTAGCTCAGCATAATGTGACTCTGGGCAGTAGCTCGCTTAATCTCCATAAACGGCACCCAGCGCCTTGAAACCCTTAAGGGTAATATGTTTGCGCTTTACAGATAAGAATTATTTTTATTATTCATTGCTATGAAGGATAGGCTGGCAGTGCTGAAATGTTGCTCCTACTTTGCAGCCCTGCTTGAGCCGGGCATTCCATATATAGTTTTAAAATACTTCATGGTAAAATGCTAAAGAATGGTGCTCTGTATCAGGTAAAGGTGCCTACAAGGGATAATATTTAAACATCAATTACATTTCTTTTAGGTAATGTTTATGAATGCCCTCAAATTAGCATCCTGACAATTCAATTGAAACTAAAAAAATAATAAGGTAACTGAGTAACGAATTAATCTTTAGAACAGAAGAAACAGAATTGGGTGTATTTTTGTTTTTTGTATACATTTATACTTCAGTCATAAAAGGGTACACAGATATCTCGTAGATACATAGGTTATTAAGACTGGAGATTATACATTAATTAGTCATCAACACCAATGTAGTAAAACCCATTTCAAAGTCTATCCTAATGAAAACAGCCTATAAATTGGAGATGGTTTTCATAATCATATAGGTTCATTAGTAGAATAGTAAAAATGGGTTGACGTGTCAATGTTTCGCTCTTTTGCGTGATTCATCTATAAGACCATCTTCAGGACTTTGCAATTCCTATGAAGAATACAGACCCTTCTGGAAAAGAAATATTTACAAATGCAACTTATTTATTAGATGGACCTTGTCATAAAAAATAGAAAATACACCCAAAAGATTTTTTGTGAAAAAGTGAAATTAAATTCAATAATATTTGTGAAAAAAGAAGATAAAAGGACCATTTATGCCACAGAGTGGACCAGGTTCGGAAAGAGGAAGAAGAAATCACCAAATTTCATGGGATAGGTCCTTCACCTTTGTGTTAGTTGGTTTAATAGCAAAGTCTTAGTGGTAAAATTTCCGTCAGTATTCCTAATAATGGTTGGTAGCTGAATCAATTCAGCCTGTAATAATCTAAAAGGTGTGTTTTAAATATGTAGTCTAGAAAAATTCTGGTTTATTACTGCTGTAGTTTGAAGGTCAAAAAGACAGTAACTATGGTCAAAACAGCCGATGTTTGCAGGACACTGTAGATTTATTAACACATCAAAATTGCCCACCTGATATTTGGTAATCCATTCTTGTAGAGTTTCTGCTGGAAGACTGACTCAATGGAATTAATCTATATCTTAGACAAAATATCCAAACTAAAAAGTTTCATTTTAGTTCTCGTCATCTAAAACAGGGTGTATTAGACTAGAGAAACCCTGAATAACCAGAGATACAGTCTTGGTTCTCATACCCAAATCGAAAGTTGGTTTATATGTCCTAATGTATATGAATCAATATGTATAAACTTAAAAACATTCATTAAATATATGAAAAAAGTAAACATCTTACTTAAATTATCCCAAGCATATTTTCGCCAGCATGTTGTAAAACCAATCTCTATGTCGAGTGGTATTCAATTATTTCTGTTGTGAGGATGAGACAAAACAACGATAGATGGAATTAACTTGGATGTTTAAAGTTAGAGTAGTGTTATTTTCAACTATGTCAAATGACACGATTTAAACTTACTTATTTCTTTTGAAACGCTGTGCTCGATCGATCTGTGGACGTGGCGTCTCTCCCGCGTTTGGCTGCTCACAGTCAAGCCGGAAGCCTTATACTAATGAGTTGGAAAGACGCTTTATAAGTGTCCATTCATGGCGGTCATCTTGAAGTGGGGCCATAGTAGTTGGTAATTCGTGAAAAGTCACTTTGTGTATTCATAATGTTAACAGTCTGAATTCAATGGAATTTCACTGAATTTAGGTAGTGACATGAATCCAAAAAGATCTTAAAAATACGAGAGAGAAAAAGTATGAAAAATAGTCTGATGTTAATCTGAGACCGTTCGATGTACGTCGTAGTTGATATAGTCGATCTTATGACTGTATATTATATAATCAATTAGATCCAAAAAAGAACCTGGCGTGGGTTGACCATGATCTGTCCATAATTTATGGTCAGGCCAATATTCCTGTATTCAACCTTATAGTTCTATATTGAGAAAAGAGAAAAGGTATAGGAAAGAAACAGGTTGTTAATTCTGTGCAGGAAACAGTGGGAGCCCAGTGACAAAGGAAGTGTTTATCATGATTCTTATCGTTTGTTCGTGTATCAATCAAGAGCTCACAGTTATATGTTTAAAATATGCAATATTGAAGTTTTACATAGCAAAACACATACGTTGTAACCGTTTGCTTTATATCATCACTAATGTAAAATCATCATCTATTACAGAAATTAAGGAACAATAAAGATATATAAAATCGTACCACCGTTTGGCCAATGCGTAGATGATAATCAGTGATTCAGAGAACAAATGGTTCATTAAAGACGAAGATATACAATTATGTATACTACAAACAGTGTCTTTGGGATTTCAATTTCATATCACATTTAATGATGTCTTCTCTTCTATACTGACAGATATGTCAAATAGTCAGCCATTACTCAATATCAGTTGTCACTGTCTTTCATCAATGGTCTCATGAAAGTATGGATGCACTTACATTATGAGTGCCAGTAATTGCCATTCTACCGCTAGATTAAGGCCTTTTGCTATATTACCAGTTTTGCATATCCAGCAATTTTCTGTGATGGTGAGGACATTATTGATGTTTGACGACCTGACATTGGGTTTTACAAAATCTATAACCCACCAAGACATGTCTTTTTCTGTGTGTTTCTGATGTAGATAATGTTCAACCATAGGGGCATGTTCAACTTTACAGCACATCCTTGACTGATGTTGTACTATACGCTTCTTGATCTGCTGTGTCATTTTTCCTATATAGTATAGGCCACAAATAAATTCAATGCAGTACACAACATTACATGTATTACAATTGGGAAATTGTTTAACTTCAAATAGTTGTTCATTGATGTTAAAGCTTTTTGCCATTTTAGTTGTATTGCATGCAACACACGTTACACTTAAAATGGCCAATAGCTGGTGGTAACTGTAACAAGTTTTGTGTTGTTGGTTTAGATGGTGGCTCATAGGCGTGTACCAGTCTGTCTTTCAGGTTAGATCCTCTTTTAAAGCAAAAAGAGGTTTTTCTTTAAACTCTGGGATACCCCTCAGGAGACTCCATTGTTTGCCAATTATTTTTTTGATTTCGTTAGATAATGTCCCAAAAGTCGAGAGACAAACTAAGCGTGATTCTGTCGTCTTTTTTGTTATTTTGAGGAGAGCCTCTCTGTCATTATAACATGCCCGTTTGAGTGATTTCTTTAGGAATTTAGAAGGATATCCTCGAGCTTTCAGTTTTTCTCTCAATTTGTGTGCTTCTGAAAAATAATCCTTTTTTTATTCGAGCAGTTTCTTCGAATACGAAGGAACTGTCCGAAAGGCAGTCCATTTCTTAGTGCCTGCGGGTGATGACTATTATATTTCAGTAATGTATTTCTCACTGTAGTTTTAGTGAACAGTGTCGCTCTACACCATCGTCATTAGTAAAGTGCAAATCTCAAACACTACCCTAATAGCTGTGATTTTGTGTAACAGGTCATAGGTCATAAGTTCTTTGCAACTGATTAGCTTTTTTTTTTATCTGGCGATGTTCATTCAGAACAATTAAACACACATATGAGGTATAACCAAACAAACACATGAGCTAGAACCAAACAAGCAACACTTCTGTTAATAATAGAAAAATACAAAATTCGCCTTAGTGGTATTATGGTGTATGTTTTGGGGTATCATTAAGTGATGTTATTTAACATTTAGCTGATTGGAAGAAGCTGGGCATAGCTGTGTGGTTTAAAGGTATCCTTCGACCTTGAAACTGTTGCGTTCACCTACATCTCTTACATTGGTTAACGGTTAAAGTTTTGTGGGAGTCCTAGCCCCTGCCGAGAAACAGGAAGGAGGTTCTGGTGGGGGTGGCATCATAATAGTTCAGCCTTTGTAATACAGACTTAGAAAACTGTGTTAGGCTATAGAGAAATCTAGAAAATTGCTCTGTGAGAATATTACCTGCCTTACATTCGACCTCAAGAATGCATATACTAACAACTATTTTGAAAAAGAGACCCCAGCCAACGTTTGACTCTTTTGCATTTATTCAAGTGTTAATTCATAGCATGGCAGCTCAATATAACCAGATTTTACATGATTTGCTAGGTAGATACTACAGGAATTGGGACAAAAAAGTGCATTATTTTCTTTGCCATTTAAGAGAGTTAAAATTTTGCTTCATAGGGGCTATTTAATAGCAATCCCTCTGCATATGCAAAAGCTGGACAAAATACCACACATGGTTCATATTGCACTAGAAGTGGCCACCTCTATAAATACTTCTAACCAGTAAGTATCTGATTCATGCTACGTTTTTCTGGCAGTCACAATAAATGTAGTGGTTTGAAGAAAACACCCATAAATCAAGATGCTTTTTATTGTCTTTTATATCTGTTCTTAAGTGTGAGTGAATACACCAAAGCTATGTGCATGCCAACAAGAAAGCAGGTTCTCAAAGGGCATCGGTCTAGGGCTCTCGAACAAAGGAAAATCATTGGCTAATGTTTTTAAGGAGCACTAGTTCCCAGTAGGATAGTAATCTGTAGCTTGGCGTCATTTGGAACTTGAGATTTTGGAAAAGTGAGTAAGAAATGTATGATGGAAGTGCACAAGCTGTCTTTTCTCCCAACCATTGGGAGAAGAAACTTTTTCACATTTTCTAAGCATTTTGTGTGCCCACAAATAATGCAGCTGTGTCAACATTTGTGTGGGTAAAAGAAGGTAACTATTACCTACATTTATAAAGTAATCCCACATACTTGAAATGTTTGTTCCAAAGAAGATCTCTGACTAGATAGGTGTACAAACATTGACTTATTTGATAGTTAGAACTTTCCCGTTAAAGAGGGTTATTTTGAAGACACACTGCATCTAAATAAGACAATCTATTTCCATTTTTAAATATTTCAATATCCTAAACAATGTCTGGATGTCTGCAAGAAAGTCTGTTATACATTCACTTAATTGTGCTACATCTACAACATATTACAATTACTATAGAACACTGGTGGCAACTAAATTTTCTTCAGATATTGAATTCATTTTGAGATAGAATACACTAACGTGTACAGTGTAACTATTGTGAAACAATTTCTGTTGTATACTGTACAATACATATTTACAAACCCAATACAATATTATTTATGTTAAGGTAACACCTTTTTGTATATGGAAATTGGGGGTGTTTTTCAAATACTACTTGTGGGAGGAGGAAGAAGGATAACTGATGAAAATCGTTTCAAGTGTAGGGAAATAGTGATATATTAGATTAAGGAGGAACAGAGGCCAACTGAATCAGGGCCACTCTGGAGTAGGGAGACCACACTGATTTCTTAAGACTATGGGTCTTTAAGATCTTTGTTGACGCACTGGCAAAAGCGGTGTCTACACTTGTATAGGCTGCTCTAAAGGTTCTCCAGTGACCCCTCGCCGAACCCCCAACCCCCATTTAAATTGAGGATTACATTCAGAAACATGTGCACAAAGCAAATTGGGCAATGGTCCTGCTTACCTTTAGAATTTGGCATGCCCCTGTGCTGCAGCCCGGAACCTACTCTAATCCTTGGCTCGTCTGATTAAACAGCACTCCTTTCTGAGGCAAAACTATGGTGGAAGATCCTTGGGGACTCGTAGCCCGAAACATTGAAACAGCCCATGCCACACCGAAACATTGAAACAGCCTCATGCCATACCTCCAAACTGAAGCTTCATACCTTCAGTTCAGGAAACTCATGAAAACCAAACTTTTCAACCATACTTTCAGCTAAGTCAAACATTATGGAAGTTAAACCAAGGTAAGCGAGCAGCATAACAAAAGTTAATCATAAGAGTCAGTATTATCAGAGAATATGATGTATAATACACTAGGCACTTTCCACTGCCTGAATGATAAATATGATGTTAAATGAGGAAGCGATATAGGAGCAGCGGCTAAGGGCATAATTATTGTTTTTGGATTCTGTAAGTGCATTGCCCCGTGTTCTCTGTACCTAGAATATTGGATGTTGGAGAACATAGAACATTGATAGAATGTTTAACCTATTGAAGATGGATATGTTTGTGGATTATTAAGGAATGTAAATTAGTACATAAATGCACATTTGTACTTGCTACCTGTGTGCTATATTTTTTTAAATCTCTTATATCGTCTTTTTTTAGTGCACTGTTGAATCTAGGGGCTGTTCTGAATTAGTATTATATTGAAGAATTAAGAAACATGGTAAATCATGGAATAATAATGAAACAGATTAATACATTTTGACCCATGTAGTCAGAATGTGATCATTTATACAAATGGATCTCTTTGTTTCAATACGGTGTTAAATAACTTGCTCTGAAATTATTATTCTGTTTAGAATGCACATGCCCTTAACGTGTTTAATGAGCAGGCTTTAAAAGGATAATGTTGAGTGGCTTATCACTTTGAAAGAGCCCTCAGAGGAGGGTGAAGGATTGGTGGTTCTGGTTTTTGATGAAGAGACCTTTCCAACCTGTTTTCAATCCTAGTAATTTTGTATTGAATACATATTTTTGTGTACCTTTCTTCACCAGGAGTATTCCATGACTGGAAGGAAAATTGACTTAATGGGAGAAGCATATGACTGGTGGTTTAAATCGCTTCAATTTATCCAATTTTGTGATTTGACGTACCCTGCTAAGGCTAAGCAGTCATGGAAGCCAATAAAGAATGTGATTTCTCTCCATCTGGATGGAGTCTCATGTTTTCAGACCTTGTTATGTCTTTTTCTTGTTTTTCCAGTGCTCTGATATAGCATAGGTGACCTATATCTCTTTAAAAAATGCAATAAATACATTTGCAAACACAACCCCCGCCACGATAAATTAGATTATGCCCTTGCAGAAGACGTTGAGGCCTTGCTTGTTTGTTAGTTCTATTGGGATTATTCTGTTGTCAAAATAAATTATCATAATCTTTAACTGTAGACTGGCTACGAAATGCTACATAGGCTCAGCTTTATTTCTCTACGCCCACTTTATAATTCTACAACGTGTGGTAATGAAATCAGCACTGAATAATTCCTGTACTTTTTTTACTTTTTGATTTAAATAAAATATATGAAGTAAAAAAATCAAATCTCGGAAGGTTTCAAAGCACTAGTTACAGGTCCAAAGCTGTATTATTGGAGATGGAAAGTAATTAAGTGGTTCGCCAATGTTTCAATTTATGGAGAAAAAAATCTAAATGGTGAAATATGCCTCTCATACTCTTGGTTTTGTTCTAGACAAAGTGAGAATGCAAAATGAAAGCACACCTGCCTTAGTCAACGAAACCAATTGGAAAGAAACTATTGAAGATTAGAGCTTCGTATCGATCCCTGCGGAGTCCTGTGTCGTCTGATATAGAACAATGCTTAGGTCTTCTGGCTTGGTGATTTATGTTTTTAAAATGGAAATGAATTCAAACTGAAGTAATGCCATATCTTTTGTTTCTCAGTTTCTCTCTCAATGAACATTGATCGTGACCCAGATTCAGAAAATACATTTGTACAAAACTTGTGTTGAAACTTTATGACGTAGAGGGTGAGATGCTGGGTGGGTCGCTCTGTTTACTTTGTTGTGATGCGTATTGATTACTCTAAAGTTGAGGCAATTTTAAAGTTGATATGCCTATATAAAAGTTGACTATGTACCACGTAATGTTGCTAGAGAGAAGAGCATGGCCAACTTATCAATCAATTAACCCCTCTGTTTATGAATAAAGTGAAAAATATTGATAGGTTGGTTATGTGTGACATCATCTTATAAAGAATTTTCTCAGAATTAATTAGGAATTTCATAAACTGGCCCCCGTAGACATGTTCTTCACCATTTAAGTTCAGGTGCTTTTAGTGGAATTCATTGGTGATTGAGTTCTCTACAAGAAATGTGTATCTTGCCAGAAAGATGCGGCAGATGAATATTCAAAGCATATTGAGTAAATGGCTTCGAATGGATAATTGGGCTAAAAGAGTACACAAGCAAGACTAGTGAAATCTGTGAAGCTCTCCAGTAGCCTTCAATTGATAACCCAAATACTTTCTAGCTGAAGCGTGTTAATTAAAAGGGAAAAAAAGTCTTTGACTATTGCTTGTTCTAAAAAATGAAAAAGGGCTGTCTTTTAACTTTGAGTTTTTGTCTTTTTCACAGCTGAAAAAAGTCATGCTGTGATGACAGGAGATTATCCAGAGCTGCCACTCCATGCCTCCAGCCATTTCATCTTTGCCATACACAATGAGGTGAGATTTGATTTTTGAATCAATATTTCAGTGGTAAATGAGTCCGAGGAGATTGGGAAATTACAAAAATATTGAGAACCTAAGCAAACAGAACTCCGTGCTGTTAGAGTCCGTGATCCTCACCTTGATATTATAGAAGGTGTACAGAGACCTCCTTTGCAAATCCAGTTGTGCAGCTCTTGTTTCAGGACCAGGATTCTACAAATCGGGTGTTCCTGAACTGCATGGAGGCATCAAGGAAACAAGAGATATCCTGCTTTATCCAGCCCATATTTCCATTGTGGATTATGCTGGAGGACAGTATTGCACCTATATGCGATCCATAATGTTTACCAAATAAGAGTTGTTGGCAGAGCATGGCTCTGCACCAGTGTTCTCAGTCACTGCCCTTTGTTGGCAGGACCATTTGAGCTTTCAAGAGGTTGGAGGGGTGGGGGAGTCAATTTCACACTCTTGGCCCAGTGGTAGGTGAGACCACCACTTTGTCATAGTGATCCGTGAACTCTACAGCATAGCCACAACTAGAGCTGTGCGGCAAGGGTTCTGTAACATTGAACATGCAGGGAACTGAGAAGGGGGGTTCTGAGTGCATACAGACAATGCAGACAGAAGACATCAAAGTAAGACCTAACAGTTCTAATAATATAGCGAATATACCTTACACCAAAGAAAACTGCAGCAGGGTGTGTGGGATTGTGCAAATAATCCCTAGGCAACTACTCTTTACCTTAGCATTATATGAAATGATTGCTAATTAATTCTAAAGAAGGCTATATGTACACATGGAAACAGTATATAAAATACCCTTTTATTATATCAAAATATGCTTAAAATCAATGATATTCAAGGTCTGTATAGTTACATAACAATTTAAAAACAGTGTAATTCATAACACAACTATCTCTCATTGGGGTAAATATACCCTAGTCAAATGTAATTTATATGACTTCAATTGCACATATGATTTGATACTGTCTGGGTACAACTGTTGCAATCATAACAACATTTTTCTGATGCAGTCATTACTAATAGTTAACAAGGATAGTTTGTGGGGTTCCTGCTCACAGTGTAGAGCTCCTTAGTGCACAGGATTCGAAAAGCCACTAGCAGCTGTGCTGTACGGCATTCTAAGAACAAGCATTGACATAGCCAATAGGTCTCGCCTTTGGGACCTTATAAGTGTTTAGCCATGCAACAGTTGATGTTGTTGCACCAAGGATATTGTGCTGCATAACTAAATACTTATAAGGTCCCAAAAGCGAGACCTATTGGCTATGCCAATGCTTGTTTCTTATTGATGTTAAATGCTCAATACGTTTTAGTGCACTGGTCTAATAATTTGTGGTAACGCGGTAGCTAGGTTCCGACGAAGCATTCTTCAAATAAGATGCCGCAGCAGAATTTATATTGACCAATTAAGTATCAGTCAATTGTTACTTAGACCCGGTAGCCAGTTAATATATATTGACTGTAGAAAATGCAGATATGCGCTGCTTGCTCGCTTGAAAGCGCCCGGAAGCAGTATATTGTTCTGTGGGTGGAGCGGTGGCCTGCTAGGAGGGAGAATCAAGGTGCAATATGGTCTGATTAAAGCCCCAACCCACAGGAAGTGTTCAGTTGCCGCCTTGTTCGTGGGATAAAGGGTTACTTAATTCCTTTATTAGTCGCGTAGGGAAATTGCTCGGCCATAATAAGCGGTTAGTTGTGGCATGAATGAAAGAAGTGACTTTCTTAACTTTTGGTAACCCAGGGCGAATGTACTTTTTAGTTGGTGTGATCTGACAATCCGACCTGGTTTTCAGTGACTGAAGGTGCAGCTTTTTAATTGATAATGTTCGATTTGGATTATATATGGGCACTAACAGAAATTGGTTGGTACAAAAGAAGAAACAACAAGGAAGACCGAGAAGCGCGCGCGCCTCGCGCTAAAAGTAAAAAAAAAAAAGACGCGCGGCCACGGGACGCGCTCTCTGGTGAGGGAGGGGGAGGAGCGGGTGAGGGAGGGGGAGAAAAGCCAGATGGCGCCTCAGCGATGCGAGGAATGGATGGCAGCTGTGCGCGTGCACGCCGTCGTGAACGCAAGCTGGAGGCCTGCAAAAGCCACTGGGTTAGCACTTTCAAAACCCATTTACTAAATCTCTCGCCGAGACAGCGCAAGCGCTGGCTCAGGCGAGACCTAAAAAGGATGCAGTTTAGGGATCCAGCGCCGCTCTATCATGATGTGGTAGTGCAACCCCTTGCACCCCCCATCTCTCAGGAAAATCACATCCTGTACCTTCTCCAAAAAAATGTTGCATCTGGTGCTTTCATGCCCCAAAGAAATTCCACCTGTAAATAAGCATTGACAAAGACAGTTGGTCAGGCTTTTGCTCCTTTTTCAAAAACATTTTTTTTACAGTGAAAGTGCTTGTTTACTGCGATTTTATGTATGTCGTTTGGTGACTGGGTGAATGACTTGTTAGATGAGCGTGAATGCATGGATGGGTTATAGACTCACACGTTCAGCCCGCTTACATGTCCACACAATCACACTCAAACTCTCAAATCAACAATGAAACTTTTTCTGATATTCAAAAACCAGCCTGTTGGCTTTGTCAGTGCTTGTGTTTTTTCTGATAATCCTTATTAGAGAGTCATTGTCTTCCTCGTGACCGTCCTGGTTTCATATAAGACCAGTGCCGGATTAAACCCTGTGGAGGCCCCTAGGCAGTTGAAATTTCCGGGCCCCCCTCGCAAATGATCTCCTAATACCCAATGCACCCGATTTTATTTTTACAAACTGACAGCTTCCAGAAGAGGAGCTTTTAAGAGACAAACTGTTATGTGAATTTGATGTCTCTGGTGTATGTACTTTAAGTTGTTAATGGCTACATTACATTATTACAGTATTTTCTCTATAGAGTCTTTAATGTAGAGTTTTCGTTTCTTTGAGTTGATTTAATTTTTTTCTGTCTTTTGGAAACAATATTTAAGAAAGCTTGATTGTAATTTTCTTTCAAGATCAAATCAATATTATTTTGATCTGTTGTCGCGGGGCCACTAAAAGGAATGGGGCCCAGTGCCTGCTTTGCCTATTTGGCAATCCGGAACTGTATAAGATGGTGTTGCGAGGAGGCCACAGCAATGAACTGTTCATCAGCAGTTTTCTACTAACATCGCAGTCTTGTATAAATATCTTACCTAGGAGATTAACTTTTATTAGAAACCATTGCTTATCGTGAGTTGACAAGTAATGCGTTCCTGTTCCAGAGCTGCTAAGAGCCAGAAGCCAGGATCTTGGTGTTAATGATGTAGCAATGGTATAAATAGCAGAAGCTGCTAGCAGGTGTGATGCTGTGTCATACTGAAGACTGTGTCTTTAACAAGATAGGTGAATAAAAACTCATGACCTGGGTGGGCTCTGGACGTTTCTTTTGTTCCTGTGTGGTGAAAGCTCAACACAATGAAGCATTGCACTTGATTCAGTTATGATACACACAATGTAACAATAACATTGAGATCTGGCACTCCTGCATTTCTGGTCATGAACACCATGGGTTTGTGCATTAAATACCACATTGCTTACCTGCGTGGAGGATGTCCCACACAGACGAGGTTTGCCTTCTGCTAAAGCGCCGTGTTATACAATACTGAATTACAAAAGGAGCATAGCATAGATGGACATATAGACTAAAGCTCAGGGAGAGCTGCTAAATAAAAACATCTGGTTATTTGCAGTGCAGATGGTAAGCAAGCCACACAGACAACATATAAACACATTGTCCGCTAAGATCATCCGTTCCACACACTTAACCAAAGCAAAATATTTGGAAAATGTGGCTACCTGACAGTTCTTGAACTAGGACACCCGTTTAGCCTCATGAAAATAATAAATTTAAAGCCCTTCAACATACACACCCATGCACAGATCAAACAGTAAAGATCCCTGCTGGTCACATTATTATATCCATTCTAGTAAGTAAGTAACCATCTCTCACAATACACTTAACAGACCAATCTTTGTTGTTCAAAACACAACCGCTACCAAAACCAGACCACTTGGACTCTTGTCAACTAGAAAGTGTAGAAACATGCTGAACAGGCATCCAAACTCTGATGCCTTTACAAAGTCACACAGATGGAAGAAGTGTGTTGTGCAGGTGTGTAACATGCATGTACATGTTCCACACAAAGATGAGTAGATCTCCCATGACCAATGCTGGTACCCTTTTGCGGTACGAGGTAGAATAATTTTTAGCATTTTTAGTTGTACCAGTGAACTTTTACTGATCTTTGGTTTTAACTTATTCGTAAGTTCCAAAAAATTGGATGGCAACATTGTCAGTCAGGTTCTTTAGCACCCACAATCTCATTTTTATTACTATTGACTGTACCTTTGCATCTTATCTTCATTAGTTACTTCCACTGTCACATGGTAGAAAACTGGCACTTATGGTCTGACATGCGGGCAACCTCTGTCATCAGCCTGTGAGTGTTAACTGATGTGGTGACTCACGAGAAGGTGTACAGTAAAGATCTCATTTAGATGTTACATGAGGAGACAAAAGATAAACCTTCGATATTCCACAGTCCTAAGATGGTATCCAGAACAAAGTAATACAGTCTTACTAACTGCTGTCAGTCAGCACACAGACTGTGGAATTGACTTCTGGCCTGGCTACCTATGCCATCCACCAACTTCAGCTGATACACCAAGATAGTGTGGTCAATTGTGTTAATGACCCATGCCAAGTAAATTCCAGCATAAACAAAGAGCCTTCGACTTCTATGCTTAATACATCTTGCTAAATGTCCGCACTTAACACATCCAGTGCTTGGCATGGAACTTCGATTCAAAAGAATCTAGCAGAAATGAGTTCACCACATGTCCCTACCACTGTTTTACAGCAAGCTCCTACTGAAGGTTTACTGATCAGGACAGGTCATTGATCATTAGTTTCTGTAGTTAGTTCACCTGTACATCTAGGACAGATTCATGAAGGAAGTGATGGGTCTCACCAGAACCTCAGCCTGTTCGTCTGCTACCTCTGCCAAGCAAAGAAGACTGGATTGATTGGCAGGTGTAGAAAGAATATCTTTCTCCACTGTTCTCCTGATCACTTATAATTTCTGGACTCTAGGGTAACTATGAATGAAATAAGAAACATCAAGGGTCAAATGTGGACAGTTTGTAGGGGGTAAAAAGACATGAAAAAATAACAGCACGTATATGTTACGCTGAGTGAAAATAATATTTTCCCATATTTTAAAAAAAGTGTTGGTATCTGCCATCTGTGCATACGGAACAGAAAAGAAAACCGTGTCTGGTAGGGTTTTACCAGAAATGCATTGGGTGATGATGTGAATCATTTGCATAAGAAAATTGTCTCAGTGATGCATTGTGTCATCCAGTTGCTACAACTGTGGAGTAACAATTGTACATGCATCATGCAAGTTGAGATCGTAATTTTTTCCAATAAACTGTTTGAAACAGTGAAAAACAATAGTCGTGTTTTGAAGAGGGATTTGTCTGTCAAGAAAGAACAGGATTAGAGACTGATTACATTGGAAGCCGACGGGCTTATATAGTTTTGCGCCTTGGGTCTGGCCCACCTTTATCGACCAGCTATTTATCAATGATGAAGCATTCCACATCTC
The DNA here is from genome assembly GCA_963921515.1 of Calotriton arnoldi. Lineage (NCBI taxonomy): Eukaryota > Metazoa > Chordata > Amphibia > Caudata > Salamandridae > Calotriton > Calotriton arnoldi. The sequence goes on along the minus strand of CAWUFW010001364.1, from coordinate 221,452 downwards.
GTGGGTGAGACCACCTCATCCAAAATCTTGTTTTGACCCAAAAGGGGTCCAATAAACTGGGGAATAGGAATTACCCACTCTGTCAATAGATTCACTGCACTCGGGATTTATGAGGCTTTTACCTAGAGACTGTGAAACAAGTTACTGTCGTCAACATCAGAGGGATTAATTATCATTTCCGAAAAAAAATGTGTGTTCTCCCCGCCTTTTTGTAGAGAAGGTGAAGAAGCTTACCCCAAGAAAAGCTAGGACTCTAAGGTCAACTAACAAACATCTAATGTCACATGGTACTCTTTCACAGAAGCCTCCCCAATAGAATTGGGCAGTACTAGTACCAAAGCTAAACACTCCTCATTTCAATGAACCCATCATTGAAACGCTTCTCAAGGAAATTAGTCCATGTTGTAATTCCTACTAGATTAGCCTGATTAACACCTCCTTGTCCCAAGAAACAGTCCCATAGGGATAAAAAAAATTGGCCTCACATTTTGCACAAAATTTGGGGTGGACCCTGCAGATGTGAATAACTTTTGTCTGGTTGCTACACTTCCCATTGCGGCAAAAGTCCAAAAGACCTGAATGGACACTGAGCTCAAATGCTACATCAAAAAAACGTACTTACTGAATGAGCTTAAGCCAGGCTTCATGTCAGAATGCAGCACTGACACTGCAGCTTTAAAAATAAGTAAATGATGCTCTCTGTATACTGTGAAGTTGATTCCTCCAGCATTATGCTCCATGATCTTTTAGCTGCCTTCAACACTGTGAAAGAAGCAGCTGTCCTGTAAGTCCTCAATGTAGAATGGGCCTGAATAACACTTTCCTCAGTTGGTTCTCATACTTGGGAAACAGTTGACTATACAAAAAATGGCCAATCTCCTCTCCAGCCCTAATTGCTACAAGGTGTTTCCCCAACGGGTCTATTCTCCTTTCCAGCTCATTCAAACTTTCAATGGAGCCTCCACCTTCACTCTCTGCTGTTTTAACATCTCATGTCACTTTTATGCAGATGACACCGAGCTCTGAGTGGGGCTGCTCGCCTCCCCTCTCAGCCATTCTCACATCTGATATCACTTTCATGCAAATGGCACCCAGCTGTATTTGAAAAATTCCTCACCTTATGATGTTGAAAAATTGTCAGATTTCATGAAACCGGATGTTGCATCATCACCTAAAGCTGAACTGCTTAAAACATTTCCACTTACTATCCCCACCCAACTGTGCTATTCCAGTCGAAACATGTCTCAGCTCACACTGTTAAATTGTAACCTTACCATCAAGGGCTGCACCAACTCTCTTGACTTCTTCTTGGACAAAAACCTATTTTTAAATCCTATATAAATAAAATAGGAAGGGGCAAAGCTTTTATGTGGCATCAATCCTTACATCTCTAACCCAGAATTTAAGCTAGGAATCCAATCCTTTACGCTGTCGATGTTGGACTATAGTAACTCCCTGCTCCCAGGAATTCACAAACGGCACCTGTCTTTCCTCAAAACTGCACTTCAAGGAGCAGACAGGATGGACTTTTGCACAAGAGAGTTTGACCACTTATCCCCTTTTCTGGTGTCTCCAAGGTAACCTCCATTAGAAGTGAAGAACATCTTTACACTGGCATGCACCATGCATAAATCCGTGTTTTTGGGAACACCTATCTACTATGTCCAAACATTGGCCACCTGTGATGGACAGCTTCTCCTTCGGAGCAGTGATAACTGTCTCCTTGTAATATGATTTTCAAGAAGGCAAAAACTAGAAAAAAATCCTTTTTTTCAGTAAGTGGTAATGGGAAGTGGCAGTCCATCACACTGGACTTTAGGATAGTTCCTTCCTGTGACTCTTTTTAAAAAAAAAAAGAGCTGAAAAGCCTATTTTTCAGCACTTTGATGTAACCTTTGAAACTGGTACCTTATTTGACAATAATTAGATACTACTATATGTGCCTCACATTATATATTCAGTTGATGTCATAAAACGGTTTATATTATAGATCATACAGACTTATTTTAATGTATCTTAAAATCTATATTGTATCTTTCCATTGCAAATAAATAAATGCAATGTGATGTGTGTTTATGATAGAATCCTTGACTGAATCGTACATGTAGGGTCAAAACGCTCAGACATATTCGTATCTGGCTTACTCGTGGATTTGTGTTTTGGCTTTCTTTGTATATATGTATGGCTATAGGAACTGAAGCGACAATGCTTTTGTTTACCTGTATTTAGATAAATGTCTCTCACATAATGCTATGATACTAGTGCCACAGTCCAGTGGTGTGTTGACGTTCATGGCTAGAGCCATCTCAGATGTTCCTGATCATTTCTAAGTAAATGATTACCCTTTAAATACACTGCATGCAAATGTATCTCTTGTGGATCTCAAGAAAATGTGAAATGGGTTTGGCCTACCGGGATCTATTTTGAACAACCCTACTTTAGAACAAATTTATTGTAACATGTTTAGGTCTTTAAAGTTTCAGTGACAAATATGTGTTTCATGTATGAAACACAGACCAGCAACCAATAATAACATATTTCCTAAAAGAGTTATTGTCAGAATTATCTAGAAAACATGGGATTCATCTGAGGATACATTTCTTTCAGAGCTAGTATTTGATAAATAACTGTCCTCTCAGGTCTTGTCATGTTTATTTTCTAGCGATAAAGGCAGCATTCTGCTCAAGAGTTTACTCTCATTCAGTAAACTGCTCTGTAAACAGATAGAGAATCAAAATGCTTAAACTCTTCTTTCGATTAACCATCAGTTCATCCTTTTACATTGTACTTCAGTACTTTACTATCCTATTCATCTGCCCCCAGCAGTACTTGCGAATCCTACTATTTTTGTGAACATTTTACTCGGCTGTTCAGTGTTTTGAGAATTTGTTTACAAGGGTACAAAAAAATATGTACATGTGCAGAATTAACTGATTTGGGAAAGGACATTAACCCAGTGAATGGAGCCTGAAATTGCTGAAAAACCTTAAACATTTATGTGCATTGATTTCTAGTTTTCTGATAGTTATTATGATTCAGTTATAAAGAATTGTATGTCTATAAATGTTTTTGAATTCCAAAACCTCCCATATTGTGACTTGTGCTTATGCTTTAGGCTGAAATCTTTTGATAAAGAGTAATAAAGAACTGCATTTGTCTTGTGGTTAGTGTAGTTTGTCACATGGAAATTGTAGGCTACCCCTCAACTTCTTCACTCCCAAATCACGCTGGACAACACATGGATAGACCTCAATCATGCTGAAATGAGTCTGTAGTCACTGACAAATTTTAAGTTTAGGTCTGGGCTATAAAAATCCTATTGAAAGTGATGCACTTTAGATTATGAAACTATTCTGAGGTTTGTGCTTGGAATCACTCAGACTAAAACGTAGGGTATCTCTCCCAGTGATTTGTTATATATGCATGGCCAAATTCCCTTCTACCTGTCTGCGTGCTTCTGTGCCCATGACTTCTGTTGCATAGTTAATCAATAGAGGACTTCAGTGTAGTTCCTGTAGATTGTCTCAAGGAATGTATCTTTTCTACCACCATGTTTGCACTTCTTTTTTTGTCAAAATCTTCTTATTTAATTTTCAAAGATTAACAACTAATGACGCTCACCAAAGCTTTGCCGCAAGCCAAGATCTTCAGATAGCTAAAGACAAAGCACATCTTTCCCACAAGTTCTCGGCATAGTCCTTGGTATATTCAGGTACAATTTCCCCCACTATCAAGTTACATATATCTCAAACTCTACGTGTCCCTCGATGCACCATTACAATATGAACGAGAGCCAACAAAATAAACAAAATAGAAAACAACTAAACAACCCTGTGGTACTTGTTGCACATGTCTACAGTGCACTGAGGATCGTGCAAAGTGAACAAAGGTCTAATCGATGGGGAGGGCGGGGGCCCCATGGTTCCCGGGTATGGGGGAGCGGGAAATCCACCCATGTGGGGAGATGCAAAAGCTTTAAGGACCAAGTCCCCCGGCGGGTCCACAGCAAAATCTAAGTTTGTTACGTCTGGAAAAGTTGAAGAGCCCGTAATCTGGGACCACAGGAAAGGAGTGGCAAACTTTCCGATAGGAACCTCACCAACGGAATCCCAATATAATCAACCCTCTTCAAGAATCTGTCATAATGTCAGTCATGCGATCTGAGGGATAGTGCCCGCCGCAGCCGGGCGTGCCAATGAGAAAGAGAGAGGGCCTCCGGTTTCTTCCATGCTGCTGCCACTGCCATTTTTGCTGCCCCCAGGCACAACCACAAGATGGAACGGTCTACCAGGGTTTGATTTTTCAGGCTAGGATCGCGCAACCCCAGCAATATCTGTTCCGGGGTGTTTGATATCTGGTATCCTAATTTCTCTTTAATCTGAGAAAGAATTTCCTTCCAAAAAGGTTGAATAGTGGGGCAGTCCCACCATATATGGCGGAAGTCACCCAGCAGCCCACATCCCCACCAGCATCTGTCTGTTGTATTCGGAAAAAGAGTGTGCAGTTTTTGGGGGTGTAAGTGCCAATCGTACATGATCTTACAATGGGCTTCCCTTAGGAACATGGAGCGGTTATATTTAGCGATATCTTTATACAGAGAACTCCATTGTTTTTGCACTTCTTTTTACCCGCGATACCATTCAGTATATTAAATTAACCATAGAAATTGAAGATGCAACTTTCTCTATTTTTCATGATGGTTGACTTTGGTCCTTTATAATAGGGATCCTTTGATGTGTGAACTCCCAGTTGCTTCTCAATAGCCCTCCTCTATCTTAAATGGGTACCGGAGAATAGTGAACAAGAGTCCCTTTTTGCAGGGTGATGTAAACACTTTCTTTCATGAATGACAAACCTTGATAGTTGGACATAGGCTGTTTCAGAGGGGGCATTTTAGAAGCATAACGCATTATTTTATTTTGGAATGAGTTTGCAGTAGTTATCTGTTCGAGAATGCACAGTAGCTTACGCAGTCTTTCATGTAGATATCTAGATATATTCCCAAACTACCAGTTTTTGAATATTTCCTCTCCATCGCCCATACAACGCTCTTCCCTGTGCTCAGTTTATCAAATCTCCTGGGTCTCTGGCTTCTCTTTATTCCCCTCCCCTCCCCTCCCCCTCTCTCAGCCCCAGTCAGCCTCTCTCACCCCTCTCCATCATATTCTCTCTTTCTCGGATTCCATCTCTTGATCTCCTCACTCTCCTCTCCTTCGTCCTACCTCCTCCTTATTCTCTCCACCACCCTCTCCCTTCTTTGAAGTAGTAGTGGTGAACTTCTTGCTAGCTTCAGCTAATTGGAAATTAACCTACTCTTGGTTATTGTGAAAAGTTGGACGTCATTTTAAGGTTTATCGTCTGTAAGATGTATGGTATCGGTTTCACAGTACTGTGTTATGCAGACTATGTTTAGACTTCTGCACTGTATCTTCAAATTGAGAGTTGGGCATGCATCACTAGTAGGACAGCTAAAGGCAAATAGATATAAGAACATGAAAGACTGCAAATTTCTTTTTATTTATCTTCTAAAAGGTGTGGTATTAAGCTGGAGACAAGTTTGCTCTACAGACACATACGAGGCAGGCATATGAGAAAGGTCTGTCATAGCCTTCCTGTCCCTCCACCTGCTTATCATACCACACTTGAACCCAGTCTCTATCCAAACCTCTCCATCTACCTCGCTCCCAGGATCTAGAGTCTCCCTCTTTCTTCTTTATTAGCGACCTCTTATTATGAGCCCTAAACTGCAGTTTGGGCCAATAACTACAAGGAGAATAATTAACGACCATAATGCTTAATTACAGCAAACAACAAAGTGATTGTTACTCCACACTGTACGGCTCCAGCTCGGTATCACATGCTGTTACATGCATGCTTTGACTGGGGACCATACACCACAAATTTGGATTAATGTTGTGCCTCTTCCAAGTCATCCGATGCAACAGTACCCCCGAAGGTATATCCTGCTTTCTCCACATCCATCTCACTAATTGGGTGCTTCCCACCCTGTGCCCCTATTATGTCCCTGTCTAAATTGTATGCATAGGGTCAGAACGTTGACACAATAATAGTGTATTATTTTTATTTGATTCTGAAGCATTTCACTCTGTCAGATTGTGTATCAACCTCTATGGCATCCTGAATCAGTCACTATTTATGTACATAGACTTATAACACCAGAACACTTTACACTCACTTCTTTCATTTGCACTGCACCGTTTGGGATCACCTTTTGACTTTCAAATTGGCTTGAATGTGAAATTACAATGATCCTTTCTGTTATTGAACACATTGAATAAACTGTTTTGTTTAGAACTGGAACCAATCTGTCCAATCTGTTGACGGTTGAATGTTTTCCAAGGAAGTAGAGGTTCACACTTCCCCCTCGAGGGACCACTGTTTTTCTTTATTACTTGATTACCCAGGTCCTAGGGCTACTAGGTTGCTCCTTGTTCTTATATATAGTTTCTTTTATTGTCACCCCTATGTTTCTGCAGTCATTACCCCCCTTGTCTTTGTGTTTATTGCTTACTGCCAGTTCTGCCTATTCCCCACCTTGTATAAGCCGACTCCCCAAAGTCCCCTTTTAGTTTGTACTCCTCAAATTACAAAGGGCACTTGTCCACCCCCACTTTGGTAATACCTGCAATGGTGTTAAGCTGGTCAGAATGTGATACCTTACAATGCGCTTTCCCAGCCCTATGCGTGATTTGTTTATACATCTGCTTGTATAGTTTGACTGCAGTTGGTATCTTGGAGAAAGTAGTCATGTGGAATACTGTGTTATTTCAATTTTCCTCATTTAAAATGTATTTAATATTCGCCATATTCAGAGCGTGTTGGCAGAAATGCGAGAGGTCTTGTATACTGCAGCTAGTCTTGATGATCCTATAAGCCTATATCTGCCATTACATTCTGTATATCTGCCCTTGGTTAATATTATTTCATGGCTTTTATTGTTCGAATATGAATGAGTATTACCAATTTTCTTAACGTATAAAACGTTGCTTGTCGTAAACATAGTACACAGGATGAAGGATAGGGACACATTGAAGTTGTCTTACTAGTTATTACACTGTTTACATAGACTATTCATGTTTTAACCACACAAGCTGTTGTTTTGTTGTTGCTTGTTTTGTGCTTGGATGTACCTAAATGGTAGTGTTCCCAGCTAGCCTTTGTTTCCCTGCGAAATAGTATGAACAGGTTTGTAGACGTATTATTTCTCCTTTCAGGTGTCTCCTCTGGGCAAAAATGACAGTGGAATTTTGTTGTGTGCAGCCAGATGGATTGTAGGGTTGTCAAGGAAACCGACTGGTGCAATAAACCAAGTGGCAGCTGAGCTGTCTCCAGAACATCAAAGACTGTTTTGAAGCCTGCATTTTTAACCCGTGTCGAAGGGAAGACTGAAGTAAATAAAATTACGAAATGTTAATTTCCTGTTCTGCATTGCATTAACTTTTATGGCGGGTAAATGGTTTCTAATTTTATGCAGGAGGAATATTTTGTCCCTGCTCCCAACAAGATGAAAGCCATTGAACATTACAGATGGGTCTTTCCATCTTGATTGCAACCTAGTGATCGGCAGTGGGGTTATTTCACTGCCTCGGTAGCAAAACATCTTAGAATATCACATCTGTTTCTTTCTGCAAACTGTTTGTGATTGTCTACTTTGTCAGTCCCAGGGCTTGCAGTTGGGAGCAAAATATAATTTCACAATGTACGAAAGAATTGTACAGTGGTTTACCAAAGTCAAATCACAACAAAATAGTGATATTTTATATGGTCTTTGGAGTTTTATAAATGTCTTTTATTTTATAATGAGCATTGCGACGTTTGTTATTTGCGCCAGCGAAAGGTACAAGAGTAAAATCTTTCTAAGGCGGATTCCGTGGTTGCAGGTGGGTCATACTGCTTTCTGTTTTTGTGGGACCTGTACTTATTTTTCCTCCTCAGACTTTGACACAGAGCAAGAGGCAGAAAAACGGGAAACAGCCTTTACAACGAGGTTTTTACCTCGTTGTGCCTTTACCACGCATTTTTTAGCACGCATATTTGTACCACGAAAATGCATTTACAACGCATGCCAATGCCACGCATTTAAGGTAAGTTGGGAGGATGGGGGGTGGGGAGGAGACAGATGGGTTCTCCTCCCACAAATGCATTGTTTTTAAATCTAAAAACAATGCGTGGTATTGGCATGCTTTGTAAATGCATATTCACGGTAAAAACATGCATGCTAAAAAATGCGTGGCAAAGGCATACAATGTATTTACCTGCGTTGTACCGTCGTACAACCCGGGAAAAACACACACAAGTTAAAGAAGAAGATAGAGAAAGACTGAAAGATCGTGACAAAGTGAGAAAGCAGAAACCTGTAAGAGTGATATAAATGGGCATTGAATGTCTGGTGGTGGATTAAAGACTTGCGGTGGTAGTAGTCATTCCTGCCATTCGGTAGCGCCCGGACACTTGCCCCTCAGCAAAACTTTAGCCCACTGCACTTATTCTTTTACAAATTAAGCACTGGCCACAGATCTGTTACATAATTCATCCTTTTTCAGTGTATTAACACCATTATGGGCAAATATTTAATTTGTATTAAAAGAAGACAAGTGGGACATGGTAAGAAAGTACAGACTGGTTCCCTATGCTTGCCTTAGTTTCCGCCATTGGTAAAAGACCGCTTCCATTGATGTGCATCATGCTGTAGTTAGTGCACGTTGTTTGAAGCGTTGTCCTGTGCAGCAGGTATTCCATACGGATTGAAGTTGCCATATTGGAATATCAATCAATCAATCAATCAGGGGTTTGTTAAAGCGCGACTACTCACCCGTAAGGGTCTCAAGGCGCTAGGGGTGGGGGGGGGGGTGCAGGTTCCATCCATCAAGGAGGGGGTCTGTCGAAGAGCCACTTTTTTTTTTTTTTTAAAACATCTTTTTATTAACAGTCTCAACCTAGGGTACAATCACAGAATCAATTAGGGTTACAGTAAAATCAGGTTACATACAATACAACATCACATTTCATTGGAATTCACAGGGATGGGGGGTCATCCTCATCGGCTTCACGGGGAGGTGTACACATATCTCCTCGGTATGCGTTCCAGGGGGCCCAAACCTTGGACCATTTTTGGGGACAGCCCCGAGCCACATAGACCGTTTTCTCTCTTAGCATACACCAGTCTAGATCTTGCTCCCAGGCTTCTACCGTGGGCGGGTGTGGGGCTCCCCAGAGCTGCGCGATGTTTCTTTTGGCAACCATGCAGCCAAGCGTGACCCATATCTTAGCATAGGTGTTGAGATCGGTAGGTTCCCAGATGTTAAGGAGGCACCTAGGTGCCTCCGGTTTGAATTCTACCCCCAACACTGCACTCAGGACCGCATGGATTTTACGCCAGTAGTCCTGAATTAACGCACAGTGCCATAGTATGTGTATGAAAGTGCCCAATTGTGCACATCCCCTCCTACAAGAGCCGTCTGTCAGCCCACCCATGTGTATCAGCTGGGGACCGGTTATATAAATTCTATGGAGGATCTTTAATTGCACCAGTCTGAATCTCGCTGGGATAGCGACCGTCTTAGGAGAAGAGACCGCTTCCTGCCAGGTTTCATCATCTAACTCTATTCCGTCCGCAGTCCACTTGTCGCGCAATTGTGATAGGGGATTGTCGATGTTGTTAATAAGTTTCCGGTATGTTAGGGAGATGGCCCTATCAGGTAGGTGGCCATCCAATAGTCTGTCCTCTAGTGGGGAGGCGTCCGGTGGAGTGGAGTCGTCGGGAATAGCTGTTTGCAGCGAGTGTCTGATTTGTAGGTAGCGATAACCTTCGGAATCCGCCAGGGCATATTGAGTTTGTAGGGTATCAAAGGATTTCACCCCCCAGCGCACCAAAGGTCTTTGACCTGGGAGATCCCTATTAAGTCCCATTTAGCAAACCCCTTCGAGTTCCCCATATATCCTAATTTTTGTGAGTCCCACAAGGGTGTGGCCAGCGTCAACTTATTATGCCATCCGACTGATTTAGTAGCAGAGTGCCAGAGTGTAACTGCTTGAGCAGTGGGTCCAGTGAGCGGGTATTTCCCCGGTTTTGAGTATAGAGCCCTCGAATAGGTCCCCTTGGGCAAGATCCAACGATCCATCAGGAACCCCGGGTTGTCAGGGTGACCATACGTACAATGATTGATAGCTGTCAAATGCGCAGCCCAATAATATTTCCTAATATCAGGCAACCCGATTCCCCCATCATACCAGCTAAGAGTCAACTTTTTCATGGCGATACGCGGTCTCCCTCCCCATAGGAGGTCTCTAAGGAGCCCCTCGAGATCTTTAAAGTACGAGTTTGGGACAAGGTCGGCTGAGTTCTGTAACGCATACAGGAAACGGGGCAGTGACATCATTTTAAATAATGCCGCCTTGCCCAATAGCGAGAGCGGGAGGGTTTTCCAGTGTGTTATGTCGCTTTTGAGCCGTTGCAGTGGGGGGAGCAAATTACGGGCGTATCGAACTGATGGGTCTAATGATATAAATATGCCCAAGTATTTGAAGCCGTCCGAAGCCACTGGGATCGGGCAGTTTCGGGGCAAAGGTGGAGCGGTTCCCCATAGAACATATAGGAGTGATTTTTGCCAGTTGACTCGAAACCCAGAGTATCTACCAAAAACATCTAGTATATCAAAGGCTACTACTAGGGATCTCTTAGGGGACGTAAGGTAGAGGAGAATATCATCAGCGTATAAGGATATCCGATCCTCCCACTCCGCCGACCAGCGCAGTCCGCGGATCCTCACATCTTTACGGATCCACGCTGCGAGTGGTTCAAGGGCCAAAGCGAACAGTAAGGGAGAGAGGGGGCACCCCTGCCTGGTCCCCCGGCTAAGTACAAAGGGCTCAGACTTCCTGTTGTTTACCACTACCTGGGCCAGCGGCGCGCTGTACAACAGCCGTATCCAGCGGCAGAAATTTGGCCCAAATCCCAGTTTACCAAGCACTGCAAAGAGATAGGGCCATTCCAGTGTATCGAAGGCCATGGCAGCATCCAGGGAGACCACTACGGCGTCCTCCCGTATCATTGGTACCCTGCCTAGGACCCCGTGTAATCTGCGCAGGTTAAGAGCCGTGTTTCTTTTTGGCATAAACCCTGACTGATCTGGGTGGACTAAATTGCCCATCACCTTGTTCAGCCTGGTGGCAAGAACTTTGGCTAGAATTTTGGGCTCCGCATTTAGCAGCGATATAGGCCGATAGGAGGCGCACTGCATTTTGGGTTTCCCTTCTTTATGAATTGTGACTATCGTGGCAATTCTTTGGTCGTATGGCAATATCCCCTGAGTGAGGCTATCCTCATACATTGACTTCAAATAGGGGCCAACCTATCCGGTCGAAGCTTGTAGAGCTCGATCGGAATGCCATTTGGGCCCGACGCTTTCCCCGAATGCAACGCTCTTATTGCCGTAGCTATTTCATCAGCAGTCAACTCACTGTCCATGAATGTGAAGTCCGAGTCTGACAGTGACGGAAGTGAAATGTCTTTAACTAAATCAGTGAAGTCCGCATCAGGATATGGCGCCACCAAGCTATATACAGTTTGGAAATGAGCTGCAAAATGATTAGCTATGTCTTGGGGATCTGTCACCGAGGAACCATCAGTACCCCTAATCTCGGGCACGAGCCTGCTGGCCTGTTCTCTCTTGTCTAACCATGCGAGCAGTTTGCCGGCCTTGTCGCCCCAGTCATATATCCGTCCCAGCCGTTCCCGCCCCAGTTCTTTGGCACGGTCGGTGACCAACGCCCGGTATTCTTCCTGCCGCAGGCGTAGTAGGTGGATGGCTTCAGGTTTGGCATCCGAGGTGACAGCCTGTTCTAGTCGGTATAGTTCCTGCTCTATGTCAGAGATTTCTTTCACCCTGTCTTTTTTGGAGCCCGCCACCAAGGAGAGGGCCTGTCCCCGAACCACCGTTTTGAAAGCTTCCCATAGTGTTTGGGGTGAGTCAACTGTGTGTTCGTTCTCCAAAAAATAGTCATCAAGAGTTTTAATTAGGCCTTTACGTATTTTGGGGTTCTTGAGGTACCAGGGGTTTATTGGGGCAACCCTTCCTATCTGCGTGTGATCTAAGACTATGTGGACCCAGAGAGGGGAATGATCGGAGATACCTCGTGCCAGGTGACGGATTTCATGAATATTAGTAATTTGCGAGGCCGGGACAAGTATATAATCCAGTCGGGATAGGCTATTATGTGCCCCTGAGTGGAAGGTGTGCTGCATCTTATCGGGGTTGTATGTCCTCCAGCCATCCATCAGTCCCATCGCCTCCAAGAAACTGGAGAACGCATTGGCAGCTTGAGGGGTCGCACGGGGGGGTGTCTGTCTAAAGCACCCGAGACAATGGAGTTAAAGTCGCCGCCGAGCACCAGGTGTCCGTCAGGCAACGTCAAGAGTAGAGCACTCAGGTCAGTAAATGTTGTACCCTGCATCCCGGGGGGCGCGTATATTGACATAAAGGTGATAGGCTTGCCCTCCCATGTGCCTGTGACTCCAACATATCTGCCTCGATCGTCTATGTATGTAGTGATGGGTGAGAAAGGGAACGACTTCTTTTGCATAATGCCTACTCCCCTGGAGCTAGAGGTAAAGCCCGCATGTACCGTCATCGAATACCCCCACCTGTGCATTGCCCTGCATGTATTGCCAACGAGGTGCGTTTCCTGGAGTAAGACGATATCCGGCGATTGTCTCCTAATATACTGCAACACAACACCCCTTTTGATCTTGTCCCCCAATCCGTTAACATTCCAACTTAAGATTTTGACGGCCCTGTTGTACTGTACTCCCATTGAAAGCGTGGCAGCTCCCCACTAGTGGGGTCCCATGTAGACCTCGTACCGTCGAGATAATACAAAAAAACAAAATACCTTGTAAAAAACAGTCCCTCCCAACACCCCCCACCCTGCTCCCCTGCACTCCGGGCTTAAAACTGCCCATATTATTTAAATGCAGAGTGCCTGTCGCCCAACTGTTCTACTAATAGAAAATTAACACACTGGAGAAGGCCTCAGAGTCCCGTCGGCCCCCCCGCCTACCATCACCAACTATCGATGCAGGACATGTCCAGTGTTCAGATCATCAAGAGTGAGAGTTCCCAAGGCCTCGGTGCACACCAACATGGATCGAGTGCTGGCGGCTGAAGGTGCCGCAGCGGCTGCAGCCAAGCAGTCTCGAAGCAACAGAAGCCCCTCCATGAGAGATGCCGAGGAATTCAATGAGCGGCGGAGTCCTGTTCCGGCGAAGATCCAAGACCGTCCAGCCAGTCGGAAGCCACCTCCGGGAGGTCAAAGAAACGGGTTTTCCCATCAAGTTCAACTCGCAGGCGGGCCGGGAAGAGCATGGCATATTTGAGACCTTTTTCCCTCATCCTGCGCTTGACATCGAGGAAGGAGCGTCGTCTCATCTGCACCGCTCGGGTGAAGTCTGGGAAGAAGGTGATTTCCGAGTTGTCCAGTTGGATTGGAGGAGCAACCCTTGCCGCTTGGAGGATTGTGTCTCTGTCTCTATAATTGAGCAGCCGGGCCAGTATTGGACGCGGGGGGCCCCAGGTTTTGCCCGACCCCCAGGCACTCTGTGGGCTCGCTCAATTACGAACAGTTTAGAAAGGCCCTTTGGTTGTAGCTTTGTCGAAATCAGTTCCTCAATGAACAGGTCGGCAGCAGGACCCTCCGATTTCTCTGGCACGCCAATAACGCGGATGTTATTGCGTCTCAGGCGCCCTCGTAATCATCTAGCTTGTCTTCCGTATATTTGCGGAATGATTGAAGCTCTCCAATGTCCGTCTGGAGCTGCGAGGTGTCCTCTACGAGACTAGCGGTGGTCGTCTCCAATTGCTTGACCTTCTCTCTATATTTCGCGAGATCCGCTCTGATCAGTGTCACCTCCGAGGCAAGGGTGTCAACGGACGTGCGAACACCCATAATGGCTGCCATTAAGTCCTTCATTGTGGGCTCGGTGGGGTCTTGCTCGGCTCCGCTCTGCGATTTGTCGCTGGCCCCCTTCTTCTCAGCAATATCCGCCTTCGGGCAGGTAAAACGGTCAAGCCTGCTTTGTTGAGACGCCCGGGAACCCTTGGCGCTGGACATGGTGGGGCCAACGCTATTCCCTAGTTCGGACACCCAGATGAAATGCTAGATGGAGCGGTCCCCGGCCAGGGCCACCAAGGCGGTCCGCGGAGCTCCGGGCCAGGCACGCACTGATGTTGATGACGTCGCTTTAGCTCCGCCGTTTCGAGGCGCTTGGCGGGACCCAGGTATCACAGTCAAGCAATGGAGGTGGCATCCAGGGCGCCGCAGGCTGTGAGGGCACTATTGGCGGTGGTCTCCGCGGGCAGTGGCAGCCGCCGAAAACGGGCTACCAGTGTGTTACCCGGACCAGGGAGCCTCCTCGACGACGCCGACACAGGGGTCACCGGTGCGCCAAGGAAAGGCGGGGGAAACAAGGCGGATCACTCCATGCGGCCGGCCCCAACAATGCAGGTACAGTAGGGAGACTAACCTCCCCGTCCCGTGGGTCGCTTCAATCACCGGGCCCCGAATGGGTGGGGTCAAAATCACCTTCAGCCGCCCTCACACCGTCCCGTCTCTATGCGGATGCAGCTCATCGGTCTCGCAGGCCCTCCGCAGCCCCCACTGCCGCAGGTGCCGCCGCGTTATGGAAGTGCGCCCTGCACCCTCAATTCACCATCTCCGTCCCGCACCGGATCCCAGTCACAGGTAAGGAGACGCCGGGGGCAGTTACTCACTGGCGTCGCTCCTCCCGCTCCGGTGTCTGTGGGGACCGATCGGGCTGCCGACTGTCCACCGACGCTGTAGGGCACCTTTAGACACACTCAGCCCCAGTCACCGACGACTTCTCAGGTGCCGGGCCCCCTTTGCTCCTCCGGCCGCAATACGATGCCACATACCACAGCGTCACACCCACGGGTGGTTCCGATGCCACTTCGCAAAATTTCCTCGACCCCCCCGAGGATGGGGGAGGGGTTCATGCCCACGTCCTCGTGCCCTCCGTCGGCCACCTTCAGTACTCGAGGCCCCGGTCTCCTCAGCCACAGGCCCAGAGTTGCCGATGGACACTGCTACCGCCTACCACCTCCGATCGCGCCCCGGAAAATCTCGTCGGGCATCGCTTGCGCCCCTGCTTCTGGTTCTGCACCTCCCAATCGGATATTTGTGGCGGATCAACGTGGTAGGGTGGAAGGGCTACAGAGCAACCCTAAGTTGCGGCCATCTTGGATCGCCGCGAGACCACGCCCCGAAGAGCCAGGTTTTGAGGTTTCTTGCGAAGATGGGGAGCGATGTTGTCTGTCTGAGGTGGAGCGGAAGGGCGTTCCATGCTTTGGCCGCGAGGAAGGAGAAAGAGCGGCCTCCCGATCTGGTCTTTCTGGTGCGGGGGACGACGGCGTAGGAGAGCTGGGCTGATCGTAGGGTCCTTTGGGGTGCTTGGAATTTGAGTCGGCTGTTCAGGTATGCTGGTCCGGTGCCGTGGAGGGCCTTGTGTGCGTGGGTGAACATCTTGAAGGTGATTCTCGCCTTGACAGGGAGCCAGTGGAGTGTGCGCAGGTGCTGGGAGATGTGGCAGTGTTTTGGCAGGTTGAGGACCAGTCTTGCGGTGGCGTTCTGGATGTTCTGTAGCTTGCGGGTGAGGTTTTTGTTTATTCCGGCGTAGAGTGCGTTGCCGTAGTAGAGACTGCTGGTGACCAGGTCGTGAGTGACGGTCTTTCGGTGTTCGAGGGGGATCCATTTGAAGGTCTTACGAAGGAGGCGGAGGGTGTGGAAGCAGGAAGACGAGACAGAGTTGATCTGGCGGTCCATTTTGAGCTCGGAGTCCAGGATGATTCCCAGGTTGCGTGCGTGGTCCGTGGGGGTTGGCGGGTGTCCGAGTGCGGAGGGCCACCAGGTGTCGCTCCAGGCATCGGGGTTTGGGCCCATGATGAGTACTTCTGTTTTGTTGGTGTTTAGTTGTAGGCAGCTGTTTTTCATCCATTTGGCGACGGCTTCCATGCCTTCTCGAAAGTTGCGTCTGGCGGTGTTGGGCTCGTTGGATAGGGAGAGGATGAGCTGGGTGTCGTCTGCGTATGACACGATGTTGAGTCCGTAGGTTCTGACGATGGGGGCGAGTGGAGCCATGTAGACGTTGAAGAGCGTCGGGCTGAGGGAGGAGCCCTGGGGGACTCCGCAGGTGGTAGATGTGGGGTCCGAGAGGAAAGGGGGGAGTCTGACCCGCTGCGTCCTGCTGTAGAGGAAGGAGCGGATCCAGTCGAGGGCCTTGTCCTGGATTCCTGCGTCGTGGAGTCTGCGTATTAGGGTGCGGTGGGAGACTGTGTTGAACGCCGCTGATAGGTCGAGGAGGATGAGGGCTACTGTTTCTCCTTTGTCCAGTAGGGTGCGGATGTCATCTGTTGCGGCGAGGAGGGCGGTTTCCGTACTGTGGTTTTTTCTGAAGCCGGATTGGGAGGAGTCGAGGATGTTGTGTTCTTCAATGAATGTGGCGAGTTGGCTGTTGACGGCTTTCTCGATGACTTTCGCTGGGAACGGGAGCAGGGAGATGGGTCTGTAGTTTTTGAGGTTGGTGGGGTCCGCTGAGGGTTTCTTTAGGAGGGGGTTGACCTCGGCGTGTTTCCAGTCGTCGGGGAGCGAGGCGGTCGCCAGGGAGCGGTTGATGGTGTGGCGGAGCATGGGTGCGATGGTGTCGGCGGCTCTGTTGAAGATGTGGTGGGGGCAGGGGTCCGTGGGGGCCCCTGAGTGGATTGACTTCATTGTCTTCAGTGTGTCTTCAGTGGTGAGGGCTGTCCAGTCGTCAATCACTGGTTTCCGGGTGTCGGGGGTGGTTGGTGAGGGTTCAGTGTGTTGGTTGTATTCGTCGAAGTTGTCGTAGATGCTCTTGATTTTGTGGTGGAAAAAGGTGCTGAGTTTGTCGCAGAGGTCTTGTGAGGGAGGGATGTCGGTAGACTCGCTAGTGGGTTGGGCGAACTCCTTGATGATGCTGAAGAGTTCCTTGCTGTTGTGCGCGTGGGTGGAGATTCTGTCTTCAATCGCTTTTTCCTCGTTTCTCTGATGAGTTGATGGTGGGCGTTGGTGGCGGCTCTGAAGTTGTCGTGGGCTTCTGTTGATTTGGTGTTCCTCCAGGCCTTTTCGAGGCGGCGGCATGTTCTTCTGGACTCTCGAAGTTCGGTGGTAAACCATCTGGCTTTCTTGGCGTGGGTATTGTTGTTTTTCTTGAGGGGGGCTATGGTGTTGGTGCTGTCCGAGATCCATCTATGCAGGGTTCGGGCTGCGGTGTTGGGGTCGTCGTTTTCCGCGATGGTTGGGGTGGAGTTGTTGAGTGAGGAGGTGAGCTGGTCGTCGGTGATTTTGGTCCAGTTTCTTCGTGGAAGCAGGTGCTGGTGTCTGTGAATGGTGGGTGTTCTGAAGGTGAAGTGGACGCAACGATGGTCGGTCCATGGGAGTTCGGTGGTGTGGCTGAAGGTGATGGAGTTTCCTGTAGTGAAGAGGGGGTCGAGGGTGTGTCCTGCTGAGTGCGTGGGCCCGGTCACGATCTGGCGCAGTCCAATGTTGTGGATATTGTCCAGGAGGGATGTGGTGTTGGGGTCCAGTTGGTTGTCGAGGTGGAAGTTGAGGTCTCCCAGCAGGGTGTAGTTGGTGGATGCGATGGCCTGCGGGGAGATAATGTCCGTGATGGAGTTGGCGAAGGTTCCGCGGGGTCCAGGGGGTCGGTAGATGAGGGTTCCTCGGAGGGTGGCGGTGGGGCTGGCCAGTATCTTGAAGTGAAGGTGTTCCATCAGTTCTGTGGGCTCGTCAGGGAGTGTGCTCAGGCGGAGGCTGGATTTGTGGACGATGGCGATTCCTCCTCCTGGGCGGGTGGGGCGGTCCTTCCTGGAGATCTTGTATCCTTGGGGGATGGCGATGTCCGGTCCCGAGGTGGTGTTGGTCCAGGTTTCGGTGAAGAACGCTACGTCCGGGGTGGAGCTGTCGAGGAGGTCCCAGATTTCTGTGGCGTGTTTGTGGAGGGATCGGACGTTGAGGAGGATGCATTGCAGGGTCTTCGGTTCGGTTGTGGTCTTGTGGGCGGGTTGTGCTGGATCCGTGTTCTTGGCGGTGCTGCAGGTGTGCCGGCAGCGGTGACAGCTGAAGGGTCCGTGGGAGTCGGCTGGTGATGCTAGCTTGCAGTTGTTGTTGCGGCCTGGGTTGAGTGCGTGGAGTGCTGCTGGGTCGTAGCGTTGGCGGGGCGGAGGTCCAGGGTTCCTGGCGCTTGTCGCGGTCGGGTCGCGGACGGGCGCAGACAGACTTGCCTTTGACGCGCCTTTGGCGCGCCAGCGGCTCGCCCGCGGAGTGGCCGCCATTAAGTAGGGGTCGGGGAGGGCTGGACAGCTGGGAGGCGGGAGCGGGGAGGGGTGCTGGATTGGGCCGGTCGCGCTGGGGGGGGGAGGGACCGTGGGGGCAGCAGCGGCGGGGAAAGGTAAAGGGAGGAAATAAGGGATAAAGAAAAAGGGGAAAAATAGGCAGAAATAAGGCACAAAAGAGCAGAGATGCAGAA
This sequence comes from Calotriton arnoldi, assembly GCA_963921515.1. Classification (NCBI taxonomy): domain Eukaryota; kingdom Metazoa; phylum Chordata; class Amphibia; order Caudata; family Salamandridae; genus Calotriton; species Calotriton arnoldi. The sequence continues at coordinate 202,872 of CAWUFW010001364.1, read as the reverse complement.
AAAGTGCAGAAAGGTGAAAGATAGAAAAGGGTAGAAAAACGAGTGAAAGAGCAGAGTGAGAGGAAGGAGACAGAGGTCCACTGGACCACCAGGGATGAGGCGCAGGGAAACCTGCGGGTGGAGGAGGGCCTCGATCACCAACACTCGAGAGTGCAGGGGCAGGCCTCACTTAATGGTGGAGCTGCGAGGGTGGGAGAGCAATTTCACTGACAATGAGTCCTTGTTTCTTGAAACGGGAGCTGGTTATAGTCCGTCTTCTGTTGCAGTACTATCTCTATGCTACTGAGATTTGTCCTTGTATGCTTTATTGAGAATTCAGGTAACCAGTAGCTGACAGAGTTTTCTAATTTAGACCCTTTTTAGGTCGAGCCTCGAGTAGCGCGCAAGCGCTGCTTAGAGGCGAAGACTTAATGTAAGCGAGTTTGAAAAGCAGTCCAACAAACGCTCGTGCGTCGTGGCTGGCCTTTTTGAGATGGGTACGCGCGGCAAACATATGTTTCCAATTATCGTGCCCAGACGCGGGCGCGATAAGTGGAAACACATGTCTGCCGCGCGTACTCATCCAAAGGCCAGCCACGGCCGCACGGCGTCTGGTCAGCTGAGCGTCTCGTCAGCTGAGCAGGCTGCCGCGCTCGCTCGCCCCCGCTCCTCTGTGGTGCGCGCGCACCACTCGCGGGCTGTTGTTTCATCTCACTGTCTCCCTGCCCGTGCCTCTTCAAGCCTGCCTTTCCTCCCAACCTCTAAACTTGCCTCACCTCTACGCTGCCTCTCACTGTCCAGGCTGCGCTCGGCTTCTCTTCCGCTCATCTCCCGCTGCGCCGCCCTCATTTCCCCCTTGTCTTTTCCACTCTGATACCCGACCACGGATTTCTCTGCGTGCACCGTCCCTCCCTCTGTATGGGCAGCAGTTTGCCACTGGATGCGCCGCTGCCTCTTCTGTCGACACAAATCCATCGACTCCCTCTTCCAGGGGGGCAGGCTCAGTCCGCACGGTGATGCACGGCCCTCTCAGTGACGTCACCGGCACTAATCTTCTACCAGCCGATGCGAGAGTGGGCGCCCGCCTCCGGACAATGGACGCCAGTCTTCTTTAGAGCTAGGCTTGGGCAGAGCAGCACAATGGGTCCCGATCTGCAGCCACTGAGTTCCTCACTGCTCAGCTCCTTACTGCTTAGGAAGAACCGGTGCTATCAAGAGCTGTTCTGGAGGGACTTGCAACACAGACGCAACAGAGCCGGTTAGTACCTGCTGTGTACTCCTGCTGTATGCCTTTGTAACCTTGCTGCATGCCTTTGTATCCCAGCCTGATGTACGTGCTGTGAGCGTTTGTTTGTGATACCCATAGCTGCCAAGGTTTCAGATTGCTATGTGTGACATTTTCATATTTAAAGTGTAATTATGAGTGACATTTCAACAACTATGAGTGACACTTTTTGCGAGCAAAACTCAAGCAATGAATATGAGGAAACATATATATATATATAACAGTAATTGAACCCATTTGAGCAATGAGAAACTCTAAGAAGACTTTTACAGCCTTACAGGCAGGCTGCTGTCTCCACTTCGCATCTGGAGGTAGAGTCGCCCAGTTCCCTCCCCCGCACCTCACTGGAATTATCAAGGACGCAGCCAGCCCCCTTGCTTTCTGTGTTTGCAATCGCAGTTTGGACAAGGGTCGGGTTACAGATCGCCCTCCCACCCCACACAACCCCGCACGACCACGATGCCTAACATCCCTGCCCGCCTTTCAGAACCTTAGCAATAGATGTTTCAGAAGAGTGGTGAAACAGATGCATTTTTATTGCGACCCATTGACTTGTACGGCCTTATCACCCATGGGGCATTTTAAGAACTACAAAGAAAAACATCTTCGAAGGTTCATTCATTTCTGCTTGATCAATGACAGACAGGTTTCTCTTCAATTTAAACTCCCAGCAGTTGCCACCCTACATGCAAATACATATTTAAGAGAAGCTGCAAATGTGGTTTATTGAATTAACCATCAAGGGAAAAGAAAAGCAAACGGCGCCTCCGCTGTAGTTCACTCAGAGCAGCAAGAAACAAAACACATGACACACAAAGCAGGGTTAGCAATGCGTTGATTGCTTCATAAGGGTGCCGAGAAGAAAGGGCGTGGGGTCAAGTTAAATATATTTATTTTAGAATTTTAAAGCGAAGCAGCAGACTTTGCTAGAAAGGTATTCCAAACCCAAATACTCAGCGCGGTCACTACAAATACATAACCAGGAGCTACAGAAGGAAATGCTTATTAAGCATAGGGGTAAAGTAAACTAAAAACAAGCATTGGCATAGGCAATAGGTCTCGCCTTTGGGACCTTATAAGTGTTTAGCCATGCAACAGTTGGTGTTGTTGCAACAAGGATATTTTGCTGCATAACTAAATACTTATAAGGTCCCAAAAGTGAGACCTATTGGCTATGCCAATGCTTGTTAGTTTCTGTCTCTGACCACATTCTGTCATAGATGTGGATTCATCACATTTTTAAGGGTAGTAGAAGTGACGAGTTAATTTCATTTGACAAAACACTCCTTTGAACTCCTGGAGATATCACTTGAAGTCAAAACTACAAATGGCATAGCTGAATTTAAAAACAGTACAATAAGTGCTACCTTAATAGGGGTACGCAAACGTTGGAAAGGCAGATACAGGTCTATTTTAGTGACCACCCGTGTGTTAAGTGCAGTTCTGATTTATAAACTCTTGTTTGTATTAAAGCCGGTGATAAATCCGGTGTTATTTATGCCATGACATTTAAATCGTGGATAAGTATGGTAATAAGAACGCCTTAATCTATAGAGCGACGGTAGTAGCTTCGTCGCTGTGTTAACCAGGGGAAACACCTGACCTGGAGCACAAAAATAACTAGCAGTGGCAACGCCAATAGGTCTAACTTTAAAGCACTGAGGCATGCAAACAACAGTTTTTCATGTATGTGTTTGCATGCATAAACACATTAAAACTAGACTGATTTGCTTCGTCAATGCTTGTTTAATTGGAATGCAGCATACTACTCGCATTATAATTTCTCTTCTTCAAGAGCAATATAGAGAACTTAGCAGTTATTGTGATAGTGCTGTAATCGGCATGTTGACTGAGTGTTTGAATGATATAGTCTGATGCAAATGAGCTTTAAGAGAGCAGCAATGCAATGCTTGTCATGGGTCACTTAGGAAAACATTTTATGTGCTATTTAGTCCATATCAGATTACAATGCACCTGCAGCAGGGAAACATTTCTGAGGATGTGTGGCAGCCTAGCTTGGCTTGAAAGGAAAAGGCAGGATCCCGATTTTATTCGGGTAGCTGGCTCTCCATGATAATTCTCCACACTCTGTATTGTTTTGGTATTCATATTTGTGACATTCGATGAGCACAAAGACAAAAGACAGGAAAGAGGCAGAAGCGAAGAGAGGGGGGACGGGACAGAGAGCGAAGGAGAGGGGTAGTAAGGTTCAACTAAAAGAAAGCACATGACAGTAAATGAGAAAGGAGAAAGTGAGGCGCGAGGATGGAGAGAGACAGAAAGAGTTATGTTTTATGTGTTGTGCTATGTTATGTCATGTTATTTCGTGATATGTCATTTTATGTTAATTTGTAGGGCGCAATATCACTCGGGTGGTTATCCTGGGGCTGAGCAGATGTGTCTTGGCACACCTAGGGCCTAGTAGGGCTACTCAAACAGCCAGGTCTTTAGCTTCTTGCGGCATTCAAGAAGTGAGGAGCAGGGCCTTATGTGCAGTAACCGGCCATTCCATGCTTTAGGAGCGATTTAGGAGAAGACTTGACCACCGGATCTGGTTTTCCTCATGCGTGGGAAATTTGTAAGTAGGAGGCGGGGTAAACGTCATTATCAATGATGTCTGAACCAAGCGTGCCGTAAGAACGCAAGCATTACCACGCTTGCCTTTACCACACACATGCTTTTACCACACATATTCCTTTACCACACGTGCCTTGCAGAGATTTCCGTTGTAAAGGCTGTAAAGGCATATGCGTGGTAAAGGGAGTCGGCGCTCTAGACTTGGAGCAATTGGGCGAGGGGTGGGAGGTGTTGGAGACTTCCTGCTTCCTTCCTGCCTGCCTGCGGCTTGGTGAGTAGTTTTTTTAGCAGGGTTGGGGTAGTTTTCAGGCCTCAAGGCCGGGTTTTAGGGCTCAGGACGGGGGGTCGGGGTAGTTTTTAGGGCTATGGGCTTTGTTTAAGGGGCACAGGGCGGGGGGCTGTGGTGTTTATATGGCTGGTGATGGGGTCGTTTTAAGGGCTGGGTGCTGGGTTTTAGGACTCAGGGGAGCTGGGGTGCAACGTTTACCACTCATTTACTTTTACCAATCATGCCTTTACTACGAAATTCATTGTAAAGGCATGCCTGGTTAAGGCATGCGTGGTAAAGACCACTTTGTTAAGGCATGCACAGTAATTGCATGCGTGGTTCTGTCATACAACTGGAGGCCGGATGAATGGTGATGTCTAGAAGGATTGTGAAAGCAGATGCGATTGTTGAGGTATGTTGAGCCAGTGTTATGTAGTGCCTTGTAAGTGTGGGTGAGGAGGTTGAATTTACTTGGCAGTGGAGCTCCTTTGGGTGTGGTGTGATGTAAGGTAGTGTGGGAGGTTTAGATGATTCTGGCCACTGAGTTCTGAATGGTCTGTATCCTTCTGGTGAGTTTTTAATGATCCAGGCATAGAGGGTGTGCCGGTAGTCCAGCTTAATTGTGACCAAGGTGTGCATAATGGTTTTCCGAGTGCTGATTGGGACCCATTTGAAAATCTTCCTCAGCATCTTTAGGGTCTGGAAGCGTAAGGTGGTGAAGGCATTGACTTGGGCTGTTATGTCAGGTTTGCTGTTGATGATGGTCCTGAGGTTCTTGGAATGGGTGGTTGAGGTGGATATTGGTCCTAGCTCTTTTGGCCATCAGGTGGAGTCCTATGGGGATGTGCTCTTCCCGAAGTTCACAATTTTGGTCTTGTCGGTGTTCAGCTTTAGACGGTTGGTTTTCATGCAGGGGATGATTTGAGTCATGTAGGCATTGAACTTGATCCGGGTACTGGGTTAAGGAAGAAATGGTGTGCGGTCAGAAATCTCAGTGAATGGTGACAAATGCTTACAGTTACTTCATGTGCCATGTACTGTTGTAATATTTTCATTTATTTGAGCTAGTGAATATTTTGGTGGAAGCATCAGATTTTCTTTCACCGTTTTCGCTCGTGAATGGACAAGCACAAGGTTCTCAGTATTGCTTCCATTTCTCTGCCCATTGTCATGTTTGACATTTGCAAGCAAAGGGATCTGCAGTCAGTATGCCATCATGAAGTACATAGTACAGTGATCAGAAACAAAACTGGCATTAGCTCATCAGAGCCCCATTGAGGGCGTATGATAAAGCGCCATGTATGGTTGTTACATTTAATGTGATGTTACTCACTGGTTGTGCAGTTATAACAGTTTGCGCTGAAGCCTGCCCTTCCCAGGTAACTACGATAGCTGCTGTACACTCTTCATTGTTGTCCACATAGAAGTCACAACTACAGAATTTCGGGTTCCGAAATACCCAACGCCTATCTGAACTGATACCAGTGCACAGCAGTAGATCCACTGCGCAGACACAAAAGAAGGACAAAAAGGGCACAGTGGAAGTTTGAATAAACATGACATTGGAATTAGCTGATTGCCATTTTTTCCAGATTTATTAATAAAGTGCATAGTTAATTAAAACAATTGCACATAAAAATAACACAATAAAACAACAAAGATATGTTAAAAAGTTTGGCCGATCAATTGCAAAAGTACTAATTCATAAAGAGCAAGTTTAGTTCCTCGCGATACCAGTCACTGAATTGCTTACTCTCGATAAAATATGCATCGCATATATTCTATATTATTAAATGTTTATGTTCCAGTAAGTCGTATGCCAATTAAAATGGAACAGCCAAAAATCGCTTTCTTCTTTAGTTACCCACACCTTTATTTTCTCCTCAAATAACTGTTCACATTTAACAACCCTCGCGGTTAGTCGGGTGTAAGCTGGATCTAAGCCTTGAGTGAGCACTTGTCTACAAGCTCTTATTCTGGCTTGAATAAAAGGCACCTCATTAGTTGTCTTCTTTCAAAAAGTAACATCAGAAACACACAGAGAATATGCAACATGGTCTCCTTTTCTTTTCCTCAAAGCCTGCATCCCTCGACATCCATTGTTCTGGACCAAGGAGGAGACTGGTCCAAAGTTGGTTGGACCCCAAGGCGCAATTGCAAAAATGCCAGCTTTATATGAGACGGGTATCCATGATCAAAATAAGGCAGCAGCTTTAGGAATTTATAAGTATTAATAACTTGCCAGGCGTGAGCTTTTTTCGCCAGGCTAGCCTTGTCTTCTTGTAAAGAGAGTGATCTAGTCATTCAGTTGAAAATTTGTTTAAATTCCTTTGGTGCTACATGGAGGTTTCATAAATTTTCTGCACGGAGGGATCGAATTGCATCATTTAAGAAATCATTCGAGTTTTGGTTATTTATTTCCTTCCAGATTCAGCCACTACAGTATTGGTTTTGGGGGAGGCGAAAGTTGTGGCAAATCTTAAGAAAGGCGTTTTTTGTTCCCGGCTATATTTCATAAGGCCAAACTCTAGGTGCAGCTGCGCCTGTGAAGTATACTTGGGAAATTTGAATATAAGCTGGTAAGTCTTTGCAGTTAGTATGTCTAAATGTCTTGCCATTGTGCCTGTTGTGATTTTAGAGCCATATGCTATTGTAGATGAAAATTTCACTGCCATGACGTTTTCTAAAGGCCCCAAAATGGTGCAGTGAAAGGTTTTTGATATCTGCCAAAAACCATTTGTTATAGAGGCAGCTTTTGACTTCATGGCCTTCATATGCGGGATAAAGGTACCTCTAGTATCAAAGATCACTCCCAAATACTTATACTGTAAGGTACATGCAAGCCGGAGACCTCCAATAGTCCAAGCACCTGATGTTTTGAATCTCTTTGTAAATTTGAGTACTTTAGTCTTCATAAGATTTTCTTCAAGTTTATTTAGTTGTGTGTATATGAAGAGACTGTTTAAGAGGCACTGTAGGCCCACTGGTGTCAAACTGATCAACAGCAGGTCGTCAACATATAAGATATGTGTCATCACGTGGCCACCAAATTTTGGGGAGTGTGAAATTAAAACATTTAGAATGCTTGACAAGTTACAGATGTAAATATTAAACAGCAGTGGGGCAAGGACATACCCCTGCTTCAATCCTGTTGTCATATAAATCGTACGCAAAATGTTTGTGCGGTCACCCAACTTCACACAGAGCCAGCTGCCAGTATGCAGAAATTGGATTGCTATCAATAGGGTTCCTGGGATCCCAGACTTTGATAGTTTCACCCTTAATAAAGTTCGCAGAACTTTATCAATAGCTGCTTTAACATTGACAAAGCAGGAGTAAAGCTTATTTTGGAGGCAAATGCTCGCATACAAATGGTAAGAGTGGCTAGATTTGATAATGTGCCCTGTCCAGGACGAAAACCAGATTGATTCCAAGGAATGAGGTCCAACGAGTTTGCCCATGCTGTTAGATCTTGCAAGACCAAGCTTGCAAAGTGTTTGGACTCTAAATCTAGTAGTGCTATCTGTTAGTTTCCAGGATTGCTCCTGTCACCACCTTTGAAGATAGGATGTATTATGCCATGAATTGGGAACTACCTAGTTCTGAAGCGCTGAATTATATAGAGTATTGAGATTTCTTACCCAGAATTCGATGTTAGACCTGAAAAGTGCAGCGGGCAGGCCATTGCGGCTGATTGCCACCTATTACCATAAGAGCAGTTATGATGGGATATAATTATAAACATATAGTCTAAAACTTGGACTTATACACAACTCTGAAATGAAATTAGCAATCTTTTATTATATAATTTATATAATTTTGAAAGTAGGGTGGATTTATCTTCAAAAACAAAAACTTTAGCATGCCATACACTTAAAGTAGCAATACATGTTGGTGGTGGCCACTGACACGGAAGAAAGACAGCAGTGCCATGCACTGTTGTAATTTGTCAATTGACTAGAACTTTACAATCTTTTGGTGGGAGGTCGGATTGCCTGATCTTCAGACGGCAGCTGAAGTCTGATGTGGCATGGTGAGCAAAACAAAAACAATGGACAATGATGTAATCCCGAGTAGCTACCTGTGCCTGAGTTTAATTGAAGTAATCCACCTATTACTTTTATGTTTTCCTAAGTGTTCGAGATCAACATCAAAAGCCGTGTTCTTGCAAGACTTCAATATTCATCTTGGGGTCAGACATTACCGAAGTGTAGTGGGAGTGCCCAGTAGGATGGTCATCTTTAAATCCGGGTCACACACAAGTGCTGATTACAACATTGAAAAACAAATGCCTTCTGCAATGGGAAAATAACCCAAAACAAATATTTACTGGTTACAAATCATGTTTGAGTTAAAGGATTTAATATGTGATTATTCAGTTTGCTTTTGGAATGTAAAATGCAAGCACTCTACAGGAGATGGAGATGGATTAGACACCAAACAGTCAGTAACATGAAATGAAAAAGAAACACTACTCAAGACAAATCCAAAGCGATATATTTATACAGTCTGTAGCTCACAAGCGCTTGAATAAAGTTTCTTTGAATATTCACCGAGGGGGTCCGCTGTATCCCTTTTGTTCCCGTGTGGATACGTTCTTTGCATATATATGTACAAATATATATATAAAAATATAAATATATATATATCAAAGCTCCAAGGTTCCCACCAGTTTGAGACGCACTCTGACATCCACTACAGCAACCTTCATGAGGTACATTAATCACGCAGGATTATCAAAAATCTCTTTGTATTTTACCAATTTTCTGCCTACCTTCCCTAACTTTAAACTGACATGAAAAGAATCTATGTAATGCTAAACCAGCCGAACTTCGAGATCCTCTCTCCAATGCCAATGCTTATTCTTTATTTCGGCACAGTGACCATAAAAGGGCATGTTAAAACACAGCACATAAAAGAATAAAACAATCAAAATACATAAAAAATCTCTCCATACATTGGAGCGAACATAAAAAGCTGGCATACTGCATATCGTATGGGACCAGATTTACACAATTAAAACGGTAGCAGACTAGAAATTGCATTTGTTAAAATTGAAAAAGAACCGCAATTATTGTGACCCGACCTGTCATCTAGGCATTCTTGACTGTCTGAGCCTCCACATATACATAAGAAAACAATACATTGCCTGGTATCTCTTCTTAAAATTCTGTACGCTGTCCTAAAATCCCTAAAGTCAGATTACGGCAAACAGGTACAATCCACTTCCTTCTGAAACCTTGGTATGTTGGACAAAAAAATACAACATGCTCAGCCTTTTCAACCACCTGAGGGAAGAACGGACAAAACCTTTTGGAGCCACAGGGGTCATGTTTCCATTTGGCTGTGACGTAGCAGATAGGCAGAATCCCTATACAGAACTTGATGTATAAGGACTTCGGAAAGGGTGGGGCTCTATCTCATTCAAGAATGCTTCCAGGAGGTAATCCGCTTTAAACTCCATAAAGGAGACAGTAAGTGAACCAGCCCTAGTATCGCTAGTCAGCGCGTTTTAATTCAGACTTTGAGACTGTGGCAGCATCTGTGGGAGAAGACCAGAGGTGTTCATACCTGATCTGTCCCAGTCGCTCTTTCAAAGTCCGGACCCAGACAATCTTACAGGCTCCTGGCTGTCCCAGGACATTTTCTTAGGCCTTGCGGATTGGCATAAGCTCTGGGGATACCCAGAGTCTTCGCCAGTACAGCAGCAATCTTAGAACAGCTATATCATTTATCTGTCGAATCTAACCGGAAATGGACTAGCGGGGTACTGGCTGGTAGGCTGATTAGGCTCCTCATGAAACCATTTTCAGTAAGCTCTAAAGATCTACTATCTTGAAACCCCCATAATTATCCACCATACAAAGTAGTCCCAAGGGCCTGGCATTTAAAGATTTCGAGGGCTAGTGTTATCGGGTGGAACAAAGAGCCCCGCTGGGCCCTTAGGATGCCCCAACCGTGTTGCTCGAAATTGAGCCTACGCTTCTGAACATGAGGTGACCAGTCAAAGTGTTCAGTAAGCATAACCCCCAAGTAGTCAAACACCTGTACTCTCTCCAGTGCTACACCTCTCACCAAATGTTATGTTTTCGCAAGGTATGCATTAAATAATGGAAGTGTGCAATCAGAGAATAAAGTTTTTGGGGTTTGCTAAACTATACTTGAATTAGCAACCATACAATTTCCAGACTATAAATCCTTGCTTCCAATTTAAGAGAGAGAGAACTTGTTTTCCCCATCGGTATTGCAAGAACATTCCATGATCAAGAATCATTAAACATGAATCTGTGTTTGATAAATCGAATTTCAACCATTTGGTGTTGCAACTGTAAGTCATCCAATATGGAGTGTTGCCTTTGCACATGGAAATTTCATTGGTGCAGCTGTCTGATGATTCCACAGGGTTTCGTTTTCAGCATGGCCCTTCACATCACTGGGATGCAGTTGTTGCTATAAAGGATGGACTTCCTTTGGCACACCCTCCTCTTCCAGATACCATTGTACTGCGGCAGGAATAGGCAACATCTCCGCAAGTTCAGGTTTAAGGAACAAAACAAAAGTAACTAGCGTTTAAGAAACCAATGTTATTGTGTGATGCCCTTTAGCCAGTGACCAAACAGGCTTAACTTCTAATTGTTGCTGCTGCTTGTACCAGCTGCTAGTTAACAAACTGGTTATACAAACCATATTGTTGAAATCCTGTCCATGTGTATTCATTTCTAAAGAACCATAACACATTGTTTCAGTAGATTTAAAAAAAATTATTTGTAGACATTTTTAGTTTTCCTAATACAAGTAAATTATTTGAGATGTTTACTTCCTTTACTTCTTTAATTGCTTTAATTGAATCCCTCAGTGCTCCTTAATTGTATTATGTCCTTTCAAAGATGTTCACTTAGTATATATTGATCTGGAACCAGGGTCCTTTAATGCCTACCAAACCGGTCCCTCTTCAGCGTTCTTTGCCATGCGCTTACGCATAGCGGAAGCTATCGGCTGCCTCTGCAGTGCCATGGTGGTGATCCAGCGGTGTACTAACAACAGGTACTCCACTACCATATACTCACCTGGGCCCATATAATTTCTTCCACTAATACCAAGTAGACCGCTGGAGCGTGTAGTTTATAGATTTCATAATTTCAGGATTTAGTTCTCTCCTTTCTAACTAAATCTTTCACTGATCAATTAGTTCTTTCCTCTGGTCAATGGACCATTAGTTGAACTAGTTGATGGTGATGTATTAACTTTACTTATTAAACATTCTTAATAAAATAATCACAGACTCGGGAAGTTTTAAAATCTTTATCTAAATTAATTGAATGTGAACCATCTCAAAGTTTCAGTACAAACACCCTCATTCGCAAGAGTGTCAACTCAATCGATAATCAATAAGCAATAATATTTCGGACTCATACAATAACTATGCTCAGAAAGGAGAGGACAGAGAGAGAAGAACATCTATCAATAGAATGAATTTATATTTACCAAGAATGGTGTGAAGACCAACCCCCTGGCCAAAGGGCTGGTAAGGGTCCCCCAGGATAGATCAGGAGACAAAGACTTCAGGACAGGAAATCAGGACAGGATACTTCACCTCTCTAAATACCGACGACTGTGTCGCACCCCTCTCTGACACTCTCTTCCTCCTCGTGATTCTTCTGCGATCTTCTTTCTAACCCAATTAAGTTAAGATGGTGGTCTCTGCATTCAGTTTTTTCATCAGCGCCTCACAGCATCAGCACCACCCCCAGCACCAACAGCATCCCGAGCTCTGCTTCTGTGATTGTGTCAGCGACTTCTGTTGCTTCTGCTCCCGTGTCTGCTAACTAACTAAAACTACCTTTCAATATTCATGTACCACCCATTAATGTTTCAATTTCATAAAATACTAACTCTGATTGGTCAGGCGAGGGGGGGATGATCATCACACCATGCTTACATTTCACTTATTTCATTGAAGCATTGTTTTCAAAGCCATCCCCTTAAACTTTATTAAATCATTTTCTTTCCCATACATCTCCAAACTTTATTAATACAAAATGTTTCAATTTCATGAATAAAGCTTCTTCATATGAACTCTTCACCCTCATGTTCCCAGGGCACATCTCCTCTGGTCTTGGACGCGTGACCAATCCTTACTCATCCTTCCTTATTCTTTCTCTTGTGCGCATATGCGAGGTCAAGTCAGTCAGCTCAATTCAGACAAGAGTGGAAGGCCCAAATGCGCACTAATAATAAAGTCAAAAGAAGAAATGTTATTCTCAAAAATAAATGGTTTCACTGTATACCACCAGCTTCTACTCAAACCCATTTGAATTATTATTACCCTTTTCTGCATTTGAGTTAGTATAAAACTTATTTTCTATTCAGCCAAGCAGGCGCCATGCATGTGAACTTTCAAGCTGCCATTTTAATGCCTTATGCGCATGCGCAAGATTTTCCCTCCAAGCGTTGAGACGTCATACTACGTAGATGCAGTAGACGCATGCGCAGTAAAGATCCCTTGTTAGAGTGCGCTTTAGTCCTTCGTTCATTTTGTTATAGTTAGTAAACACATACGCAAGCTTCATTGTCCCGCGTGTCTTTCTAAAATGCGAATTATTAATTACAAACACATAGTTAGTAATTCGTTAATGAGTTAAAACAAAAGTATTGCTTCCGAGCAAGTCTCATTTACGCATCCTTGCTCCATCAATCCCCTCTCTGATGGCATTTTAAGCCATCACAAAATTACCCATCCCATCCCAGATACCAACTTTAGCACATTCTCTATTTCTCCTCTCAATTTTCCATCAATCAACTCATTTCCTTCTAAATCCTTCATTTTCTTATATAATTTGCCTTTCATTTCTTCCAACTGTATTTCATCATATTTTCTTTTTCGTTTCTTTCCCTTTCCTTCTGTTTCAAAATGTATTTTTCCTTTCCTTCCTTTTCTACAACACTTACATATAATCATTATTATCATTACTACGGTTATTATCATAACTAATGATATTATTATTTGACCTAGAAAACGTTTTCCAAAATCTGTAACCCATTTCCCTATTGATGTTATACCTTTTGTTAGTCTTCCCCACACACTGTCAACCTCCAGTTGGGTCAAGTCTTTATGCATTCTTGTAATGTTTTCAATATATCCTTTAATTTCTCTGCTCTTGTCTGGAATGTAAGTGCAACAATGTTGAATTTTCAACATGCCACAAACTCCACCTTCTTTTGCTAACAATACATCAAGAGCAAGACGGTTCTGTAAAACCATAGACCTGATTGCAACCATCTCTGTGTTAATCATTAAGAATCCTCCTGCAGTGTCTGTAGAAAGACGATCAACTATGGTTGACTCCAACTGAGGATATCAATGCACTAAAAATATCTCCTACAATTTCAGAAAAACTAGCTTTTCTTCTACGTGTTAATCCATTAGAATTTCCATTGGTTCCACTGATTCTGTCCACATGATACATTTTTGGAAAAACTATTCCAAAGTAACAGCTTCCGTACCATCTTGCTGGTAATCTATAATATGCATTGTTCCCGCAAACATAATAAACTCCTGGAAATACAGGATCAGTTCCCCCTTTTAGTCCCCACCCTCCTAAAATTAGGAAGTTGTGTTCACATTCACTGGAACCAATGTAATTATCGTTATAATCTGTCTTTAATCTATGGAGGCAGAATTTTCCCCTTTTCACAAAATCCAGGGACATCGCAGCATGAGCCTTGCCATTTGCATAGATTCCCTCATTCCCAGCACATGGAGGTACATGGGTTTTCTGTTCAGTCGCTTTCTATATTAAATCCTGTCTCCTTTCTTCTACTAAATCCAAAAAATCTTTTTCTTCTTTTCTCAATGTACATGTTAGATTATCTTTATGTACCTGAACTAAATCTATTGAACTCATTGTTAAGAAAAATTCACCCATAAACTGTGCATTTTTACTACTAACTACTGGATTCATATTCTTTCTAATAGGTAATTCTGGAAATACTATATCTATGTCTGAATAAAAATATTGAAGTCTCCCTGTAGCATAAAATAAACTTGATAAAATACTACATGACACACCATATGTTAAAGGTATATGGTGATACGTTACCCCTTCTGATACTGATGTGGGTAACTTCATACACACATAACAATTACTAAGCTCCATAGTATTAACATACTGAAATAACAATTTAATAAACACATTTGAAGACGTATTATAGTCTGATTCATTATGATAGTTTGCTTCATCTTCTACACCTATTTCTATTTTAGTTCCTTTTATTCTATCTATCTTCTCATTAGTATCTGTATTATTCTTGTCACTTGTTTTCATTAACAAAGGTACTCCTACTGTTAGGAATAACCATACTAATACTAGTAATAAAATACTACAAAAACAAAATCTAAAACATTTTCTTTTCAATCCTCGTTTTGGTCTTTCGGTAACTTCAATTTCTGCCATTTTACTCTGAGAAAATTTCTTTTCTCTTATCCTTTCTTTGTCCATTTAACTCTTTTTTTCTTTTTTCTTTTTCTTAAGGAGGCCTCAATTTGCTTTCATCAATCTGTGCAACATGAACTTCTTCTGTTTCATCACTTAGATCTAGGGATTCAAATTCTTCGAGTATGACATGGGTCCATTCAGGGGCCTTGTACCTTCTATTTAAATTTCTCAATCTTGGACTTCTTCGAGTTATTTTCGCTAAGGTTTGTTTAGATTGTGTTTGACTTGTGACTTCATTCACTTGTTCTGGTCTCTTTTCTGATTTTCTCAAATGATATCTTAATTTCTTTATTCCAGTTGGCCAATTGTCTCCCTTTCTGATTCTTTTGATCTGTACTGCACTTTCACCTTCTTTATCTCCTTTTAAAGTTCTTTTAGTTTCACTTAATCTAGGCACAATCTGTTCTCGTTCTCCGTTTTCTGTGCTTGAACCTTCTTTTGCTTCCACCTGCTCAGGTCTTATCGTACTTTGTTCTTCTTTTTCCTGAGCTTGTTCTTCTAATTCGATGTGACCCTGTTCAGGTCTTACTTCAAACTGTTCTTTTTCTGCCAGAACTAGTTCTTCTAACTCTATCTGATCCTGTTCAGGTCTTATTTCAAACTTTTCTTCTTCTGCCTGAACGTGTTCTTCTAATATTCCCTCCTCAGGTTCCTGAAAGTCTTTTTCTATTTCCACCTGAGTGTGTTCTTCTTTCCCTGTCTCTTCCTGACTACTTTCCTGTCTTTTCAGTTCTGTTGTTCTTCTTGTTTCAATAGCATCATCAATTACTTAAATCACTGGTATCCACTCTTCCTGACTTGTACTTGGCTGTTCGTCATATGGTTGTCTTTCAGAATCTATTACTCTAGATTCTTCAATTTCACAGCTTACAACACCTGACGCTTCAGCCTGTTCAGTCAGTGGTTGCTCTTGTTGTTCTGATGGGCTCGGAACTCTTCTGGTATGACTGCCATGAATCCAATTGGGCAAACCTGCACACTTCACTGATGTGGTATTGACTATTATGACTTGACGCGGTTTATCCCACCTTGGTGTTAGGCACGACTTTCTTGTGTGTTTCTTCACCAGCACCCAATCTCCAGGATTCAGATCATGTGCTTGGTCTGGCTGTCTTTCAACTGCGTCTTCTCCAACCTGGTGAGAGACAGAACGCACCATTTCAGCCAATCCTTTGCAACAGTCCAATACTAGATCATCAGTTATATTCATTAATTTATTTCCAGGAATAAATGCTTGTCTCATTGCTCTTCCCATGAGAACTTCATGTGGGCTCATTCCTGTTTTTCTGTCTGGAATACTTCTGAGACCCATCAGTACAAGAGGTAATGCATCTGGCCATTTCAGCATTGTGGATGCACACACCTTCCCTAATCTTGACTTGATTGTGCCATTTAGCTGTTCAACTATTCCAGAAGCCTCTGGACGATAAGCACAGTGCAGTTTTTGTTCTATGTTAAATGCAGCACAGATTAATCGAATTATTTCATTATTAAAATGAGGGCCTCTATCTGATTCCAAAGTGACTGAAAAACCAAAACGTGGAACCAACTCCCTCAAAAACAATTTTGCAACTGTAAGACTGTCATTTCTTCGAGTGGGATAGGCTTCCACCCATCTTGAGAAGAGGCATACTATGACAAGTATATATTTCAGTCCATTGCATGGGGGCAACTCAATAAAATCCAACTGTAATCTGGTGAAGGGTCCTTCTGCCTTTCCAATCTTTCCCCAGCTAACTTCTGTCTTCCTCCCTGGATTTTGCTGCTGACAGGTTAGGCATCTTTGGCAAAGGCTCTCTGCGACTACCCTGAATTTCGGATTGTACCAACTCTGTCTGAATAGTCTGATCATTGAGTCTCTCCCTATGTGTCTTGCTCCATGATACACTCTTGCCATTTTTGAAAGCAAACAATCTGGCATGACTGGTCTTCCATCTAGATACACCCATACCTCATCGTGTGGTCTCTTTGTACAAGCTGCCTTTATCCAAATTTCCTTTTCCTTTTCCTCAACTTCTTCCTGCAATTGTCTAATCTCATCTCATGTTTCTGGAACTGAGAAAAACATAAGTTGGCATCTGGTTTCACCCGTTTCAATTTTTCTGTTTATTGCCACTGTATTTTTTGCACAGTATTGAGCCACTTGATCAGCATATCTATTGCCAGCAGCCACATTGTCATTTCCTGACTGATGTGCAGCGCGTTTTACAACTGCTATCTCTTTTGGCAATTGTAATGCTTCCAGCAAATCCTTCACATTTTTGCTGTTTCTAATAGGAGATCCTGAAGAAGTCAGAAATCCCCTCTGCATCCAGAGCTGGACAAAATCGTGCATTACCCCGAACCCATATTGACTGCCCGTAAATATGGTTACTCTACAATTTTTCCCCTTTTTGCATGCCATGGTTAGGGCTACCAATTCGGCTACTTGTGCAGATTTGACTCCCGGTAAACAGGATGCTTCAATTACCCCAGATATCTTACAAACATCATGTGCAGCACTTAATCCTCCTTGTGTCCTGAGGCAAGACCCATCTACAAATAACTCATGGTCACCCTCTTTCAAAGGTGTCTCCTTTATGTCCGGACGGGGCTTAATACATAATTCAGTTACGTCCAAACAATCATGATCACTCTCATCTCTCACTTCTTCATTGCATGGGTCTGGCAGTAGGGTAGCTGGGTTCATGATCGTACACCTTATCACTATTACGTTCTCAGCTCCCAAAATCACTCTTTCATACTTAGTCAATCGACTAGGGGCGAGATGTTGTGTTCTTGTCAAAAGAATCTCAACTGAGTGTGGAACATAAACCTTTACCGGATGTCCCATCACTATCGACTCACTTTGCTCCAGACTCATACAAGTAGCAGCTACTGCTTTTAAGCAGCCAGGTAATGCTGAAGCCACTGGATCCAATTTAGCTGAAAAATATGCCACTGGACGTCGACTCAATCCATGTCTCTGTGTTAAGACTGAAAGTGCACAATTTTCTCTCTCACAACAAAACAATGCAAAGTCTTTTGAATAATCAGGCATGCCCAAGGCAGGAGCCTCACATGCACTATGCAAAAACCTCAAAATACATCCATGCCATCTGGACACTACCCGTGTGGTAGTTCTGTGTGTGAAACAAGTTTTCCAATTGCAACACAGTGAACGTCATATACAGACTAACATGTCAGTGCGGGCTACATTATATTGGCTTAACTACCCGCAAAATTAAGGTCCGCGTTCAGGAACACTTGAGCACTATTAAAGCAGGGAAACTCACGACACGTTTGGTGGAACATTTTCTCGAACAAAAACATGATTATAGGGCGTGTCCAAGATGGCGGACGAGTAGGACGTGCCTACCCGCCGCTCCTGCCCGTAACCCGGGCCTTACCTACATAGCTTCTTCCAGCACGACCTTTCCTGCAGATTCAGACCCTGTCTGGGCTCGCGACAAGCCCTGGCACCTCAAACTTGCCTTTGGTGCGGTGAGTTCGCCTGATTCCTGCCCTCAGAGCCCGAGACGCGCTGAGCTGGGCGTGCTCGGAGACCGGCCCTGCGTGGCGGCGGAGGCGACGGAGATCGGCGCCGCAGCCTGTGGGCACCCCCGCTGAGCACCGGCCGAGAACTGGGAGGCCTGAGCAGATCTACCGCCGGGTAACTGGAGGGGATCGAAGCACGCATAGTGCACCTCCACTACGGCGACAAGAAGGCGGTGCGGGATTGAGCCCGCGGACGGAGTTGCACTGCCCTCGCTGAAGTGACCCGACCTTCAGCGTGATTCAGCTGCCGGGCGAGCTTCGGTTGCTGGGCCTGCCCTCCCGGGCTCCATCGCGCTCGCCAGGACCTATCACCGCTGAGACCCACTGCCGCTGCACCGGGGCCGACACATCCACCCCCGGGGGACGAAACGCGCCATCTGCGGTCTGGTTCTTGCACCCTCGGTCGTTGTCTCCGCCTGCTCCCCAACGTCCCAGGAGTGGAGTGCCTAGTGCGGCGAAGCTACACTGCCCTAACTGAGGTGAGCCGTAACGCAGCGTGTCTAGAACGCCGGGCGCGCCTGGGTTGTTGGGCCCTTCTTTTCAGCGCTGTCGCGCTCCCCGGGTCCCGCCGACAACAAGACCCGCCGCCACTGCACCGGAGCCGACGGACGTCCCTGGAGGGTGCGGCGCGCCAATTCTAGTATACCAAGCCCCTTCACTTCCCGGGGAGCCGATTTTTGAACACGGCTATAGTGAGGAGCCAGACACCGAGTGGCCCGTCTCTATGCTCTGTATACGCACGCTGAAAACCTGCACCGCGCCATAATGCCCTAGAGAGCACGAATAGGAGGGCCCGGTCACATCCATCGCCACGTAGTGAGTGAGGCCTTGGAGAGGGGACAACGAAGTGCGGATTGGACGCCCCTTCCCTCCCGCGGCCCGGAGACCCCCACGCTGCCACACCTCAAGGTGGTGTGCCGCAACTAGTGGGCACGACCTAGGCTTAGCAGTCTCGACCTTGGATTCTCCCTTACTACCTCCGAGATACCAACACAGCCGGGAGCCTTCTCTACACACCAAATTCTGGCAGCGAGTGCGGGGTGAGGCAAATCTCCTTGTGCCACGGCCGAGTGCCGGGGAAACCCTCTTGTGGATCGGGTCTGGAGGCCTGCTACACTGCTCTAATCGCCACGTGCTGCCCCTGCACATGACCCCTCAACTGCGGACTGGAAGTGGAGGCCCCTACAAATGGCCGCTGCCAGAGCTCGCAAGGACAGATCTGTTAAAGACTTGCTACTTAAAGCGGGGGCTGGTGGAACAGAGACGATGTCACATACTGGAGGAGTTGCTGAGCGGAGGGGATCGGCAGAGCCCGACGGACCTGTCACCCGTAGCGTCCTGGAATCTCTTTTCGCAGATCTCACCAGGGAGTTCCATACCATGAAGAAAGATTTTACTACCGAAATTCGTGAGATGCGCAAAGACATCGATTCTGTGGGGGAGCGAGTGGACGACCTAGAGAACTAGACAGTGGCCAGAGACGAAGAGGTGTCCCAGCTCCAACAGGAGGTGCTCAGGCTGCGAGAACAACATCTGGATCTTCAATCCCATACGGAGGACCTGGAGAATCGCTCCCGCCGAAATAATATACGGATTCGGGCGGTACCTTAGGGGGCAGAAGAGCAGGACATTGAGGCCTTCATCGTGGACCTGTTCTGCCACATCCTGGGAGGTCCTCCAGACCAGGAGATCCGACTCGACCGGACACATCGAGTGGGCCTCAAGAGATCACCAACGGCTCCTCCACCCGATATCCTGACGTGTGTCCACGATTTTAAGCTTAAGGAGCGCATTCTACGCGAGGCACGGTCCAATCACCCCATTGAATTCCGCTCCTGCAGGCCTCTTCTCTTCCAGGACTTGGCAGCCTCCACTCTACAGAAGCGACGCGTCTTTCACCCCATCACCGCATTTCTCCGCTCCAAAGACATCGCTTACTCTTGGGGACACCCATTCAGACTCATTTTCAAATGGGAGGGCAGACTCCGCCAAGCACGCTCTCTGGAAGAAGCGACATCTCTCCCGCGACTACCGGAGGCTGACCACGCCGGACCGGTGAAACCTACTACCGCCAACCGACGAGATGACAACAACCGCTGGCAGAGAGTCGGCAGTTCGCCACTGGACTCCCATCCAGATGTGATCGCCAAAGAACGCTCGGCAGTCCTTCGGACCCTGTCGGAAGACTCCAACACCGCAGACTGACCTGTAAATTTTGAGGTGCCGATTTTTGCTTTCTTGTAAGGTCACACCGGCAGTTATGCCCGTGTCCAGGGTGGGGGGGCGGCGGCGGGGGCTCCTGCTATCCATCCCACGTCTCACCACAGGCGGCCTGCCTGGGACATTTGTGAACTATTCATATGAACGTTTCCTCTTTTACGTTCGTTAGTTGGGTTTTTTTTTTTTCTTTCTATTGGGTTGCCTCCTCCGATGCTCATTCAAGGCTGTATTACACTACCTCACCATGCCTCCCATCCCTACAGGAGCAGGGTTGTTAGCTATGGCGAGTTTGAGTCCACACCTCTATGACCCCTGACATTTATGTTGTGTCCCTAAATGTGAAAGGGCTAAATAACCCCACTAAGCGCCGAGCCCTTCTGTCCTACCTGGAGCGTTCAGACGCCCACATATGCCTGCTCCAGGAGACGCATCTACTCCTTGCCGATACCCATCGACTGAGATCAAAGGCGTTCCCTCACCAGATGTTCTCGTCAGCTACTTCCAAAACCGCTGGGGTTGCCATCTTGGTATCTTCTAAGTTCCCGGGGCGTGTTGGTAGCAAGCAGGTGGAAATTAAAGGGAGGTTTTTGACTTACACCTTCACCTTAGGCACACACACGTTCTCGGTAGCCTCGGTATATGTCCCCAATAGTGGGCAGGTGGGTTTTATTAAGACAATAATTCAGGAACTCACGAGCTTACCAGACACAACGGTTTTGCTAGGAGGGGACTTCAATATGGTACTAGATGGTGACATGGACCGCTCTGGGCAAAGATGGGGCCAGACAGGGACCCTGTCCAACGCGGGTAAGCGATCATTGGCGGAAGCTGGGCTCACCGACATATGGCGACTTCGACATCCTAACACCAGGGCATACACGTTTTATTCCCACCCCCATAAAACATACAACAGAATTGACTATGTCTTCACCTCTGACCCCCTAACGCAGCGGGTCCGTGAAGTGGAGATTCTCCCTTGCCCCTTGTCTGACCACTCCGCGCTGCGGCTCTCTCTGACCTTGCCCCCGGGGCTCCCTACCCGCCGCTTCTGGCGCCTTCGGGAGACTATGCTTCAGCGCCCCTCAGTAGTACAACAGATTGAGAAGAGCATAGCCGACTATTTAGCCTTAAATGACACACCGGACATATCCTTGACGACTTTGTGGGAAGTGATGAAGGCGGTTATCCGAGGGGTCTTCATTAGCATTGCGTCGGCTGACAACAGGGATAGAAGGGAGAAACGAGAACGCCTGATGAGTGAGGCCACTGAGTTGGAGCGTATTCACCAACGAACTGGTGCGCCTAGGGTCTGGAAACTACTGAAGGCGGCCCGGGCACAGTTAGCGGGGTTGGACGTCGACCGAGCTGAATATGCGGCTCTACGCCTCAAACATCCCTTTTATAAAGGAGGAAACCGCTGTGGGCGACTCCTCGCCAACCGCCTCCGAGCACAAAGACAAGCTCCTAGCGTGGCAATTGTACAAGATCCCAGGGGGGGAGAGTGTTGCGAGGACACTGCGATTGTGGAGGCCTTCAGACGATTCTACGAAACGCTGTACTCGGCTCAAGTTCTGCCCGAGACTGAACCGACTCGATACCTCCACGGGGTAGCTACATCCAAACTGCTGCCATCTCAGTCGGCTGACCTGGAGGCCCCCATCCGATTAGAGGAGGTTATATCGGCGATTGTCCGCCTGAAGCTCAATAAATCGCCCGGCCCTGATGGGTTCACCTCCGGTTTTTATAAAACGTTTTGTGGGACGTTAGCCCCGCTTTTAGCGCGTGTTTTTAACTCCGTTGGGTCGTCATCAGCCTCTTCCTTCCCTTCCTCCATGTTAGAGGCCTTAATAACCGTGATTCCCAAGCCAGGAAAAGATAATCGTCTTTGCGGCTCTTACCGCCCTATATCTCTCCTCAATGTGGACTTAAAGATTTTCACCGGCATCTTAGCGGCCAGACTCTCTCGCCATCTCCCCGGTCTGATAGATCCGGACCAATCAGGCTTTGTTCCTGGGCGACAGTGCTCCGATAATACCAAACAACTCCTCCATTTGAGGGACCGTTCGGAACGCTTCCCCGCAGAACGCATGATCCTTTCAGTCGACGCCGAAAAGGCGTTCGACAGGGTCCACTGGCCGTACCTCCGAGCGACGCTAGTCCATTTTGGCCTACCGAACCGCTTTATTGATTGGATCTTTCAGAGTTATGCGAACCCCACAGCTACGGTACGGGTGAATGGTGTGGCGTCAGCGGCCTTCTCCATACGCAAGGGAACCAGACAGGGGTGCCCGCTGTCGCCGCTCCTCTTCGCCCTTTATATGGAACCCCTAGCTCAATGAGTCTGTGATGACCCCCCCATTAAAGGAGCGCGCTTTGGGAGCTCGGAGCACAAACTCTGTCTGTATGCCGATGCCGTGGTGGCGACCCTGGGACCCCCGGGAATCTCTGCCGGCATTTTTAGACGACCTGGCCCGATTTGCACTCGCCTCGGGCTTTCAGATAAATATGCATAAGTCGCAAGCTCTTAACCTATCACTAGAGCCCGAGACGCTGGAGCTTCTACAGCGTACTTTCCAGATTCAATGGTTCATGACGCTATCACCTATCTAGGCCTTCGGGTGGCCCCCACCATCTCTACCACTAGACAGTTGAATTACACGACACTATTGAAACAAGTTCGGGATTCCCTCCGCAGATGGAGACCCCACTCCCTCTTGTGGCTGGGACGGATAGTGGCAGTGAAGATGGTGCTGCTGCCTCAAATTCTCTACCTATTCCACACCCTTCCGCTGATGCCCCCCCTGGAGTTCTACGTGCCCTGCAGAGGGACATAGAGCGCTTTATTTGGCGGGATCAAAGGGCCCGGATGCGTCGCGATCTTACATACAGGGACCCGACAGAAGGGGGACTAGGGGGTTCCCGATCTTTTGGCATACTGGCGGGCGGCTAAGATGAGAGCACTAGTGGAGTGGTCACGCCCTGAATCCGAGAAACACTGGTTATTTATGGATAGATCTCTTGCAGCCCAACCATTATGGGGGGGTTCCCTTTCTCTCCCGCAAGGGACGGCCTCGCAACTTGTACTCATCAGAAGTAACCCGGCCCATCATGTTAGCCTGGGATAGAACTGCGACCACCAGGGGGCTCACGACTTTCCCCTCTCCCATTACGCCCATCGTACAGAATCCAGATTTCTCACCCGGCCTAGACTATGGGGAATTTCACCATTGGACGACAGAAGCTACCCGCTCCATAGGACATTTCTTTGACCTTTCCGGACCGCGCCCTTTCGTAGAATTCCGTACAGATCACGGGCTTCCCGAAACGGAGCGCTACCGGTATCTACAGATCCGACATTGGGTTCTACACGGGGAAGTGAGGGAGGGTGTAGGGAGACTGCTCACACCGTTTGAAAAATGGTTAATTACAAGACATAGCGACGCACGTTTAACATCAGATCTGTATAAATTCACTCGAAACACCTCAGACACCGGGAAATCCCCTGGCCAATTGCGTTGGGAGAGGGAGCTGGGTAGGGCACTCTCACCGAAAGAATGGAAGGATATTTACTACCGGGCCTGCCGCACGGCCCGCAATGTCACATCTATTGGGACGGCCACTAAGCAAACAAATAGCGCTAACCCTAGGCGCGGCAGTTCAGAACGTCCTAACACATTGGGGTTCCACCACGGTCCCTACACGACTAGGCTGGCTTCATGAACTATGGTCCATTCTAGGGATGGAGAAGATTTCTCTCTCTTTAACCAACCCCGGGGCTTCATTTCACGAGCTGTGGGCACCTCTCCTTGCGCTCTTGGCATCCGAATTTACAGAGCTCACCTGTCCCAAATATCTCAGACTGCTAAGACTGGCGGACCCCCCACCAACGCCTGCCCCTGCTGCATCTGCAACTTAGTCAATTATGGCGTCTGACTACTAGACCGAAATACTTCCTTCTTTATCAGGTCAGCTTTTCTTTGAGGAGGAGGAGGGGTGGGGGAGGGGGGTTTTGTTTCCCCTTTGTTGTTGTTCATGCCTGAAGTATACGATAGTGACATGCCTGGTTGCGACCCGATGATTGTGGAGCACAATGGCTCATTCGTTTTTTTTGTGGATAAAACCAATAAAAGAAATTTAAACCAAAAAACATGATTATAGAGCATTGAAGTGGATGGTATTGGAACGAGTAATAGCCACTAATGATTGTGTGGATAAGGTATTAGCCGTAAAAGAAGCACGCTGGATTTTCTCAGAGAAAGCAGACCAACTGGGGCTAAATGATTCCATTGAATGGAACAAAGTCAGTAGTAATTGCCATTCTTTCAGGAGGTCTCAGTGATCGTTGTTGACTGAATGGGATTCCAGGATACTTATGGATATAAGTTTGCTGTGAACATGGCCAAGATTTGCCCTGTGCTTTAATAATATATATAGGTTGAACTTTTTGTTCTTTCCTGACACTAACACTGAAGCAATAAAGATCTCTTTTTAGCGGGTATATTTGTAATTGTACATCTTAAGATGGCGCCCGTAGTGGAGAACGGACTATGTAAGAGTTAGCTGCATGATCACGTGGGCCGAGTGACGCGATCTTACCGGCGAAGGCATTTTAAATGTTCCGGCGTTTCAATCACCTTCACGCCGGAACGAGACGACACGCGTCAGATGTGTGCATGCGGTAAGAGTGAGGGTGGGGGGAACCCTGCCCAAGTTGGAGCCATAATACGATAGCTCCTTTTCCAGTCCGCGTTTATGCTTAAAAACAGAGCACATAACTTGACGGGGAGTTTGCTGATGTTTTGAAACCACCCACGTATTTGTGTCAGTAAATCATGGCCATAGGACGAGAGCTTCTTAGCAGTACGCGTGTGTGTTTGAGAATACAGAACATACTTTCTTACTTTGGAACGTACGTGCGGATGCTCAAAAATCACCTATGCGTGTGAATAGTGATTTGCACTGCCCGGGCATAAGAATATTACCCCTGAATGTTTATTTCGATTAAGATATGGATAATTCACACGGATACATGACAAGAAGTCGTACAGCAGCTGTCTTGAAGTATTATAGCACAGATTGAGTGGGTCACAATAAATACGTAGCATAGGATATTGTTGTGCTATAACAGAGCCTATAGATCGAGAAGGTGCACATTGCATTGTTTCCTTAAGAGAGGCTACTGGACGATGATGTTTTCACTAAATATATCTCCACAGGTATACTATGAGCAACGAAAGTGCTTCAGAATAAAGGGATGTATATTGAATAGACACCCTTTTGGGACGGTGGAAGCTGGTACGTGCGCCCTTGGCTCCCACGTGGTAAATATAGCCTTTTAAAATTGGGCATATACCAGGTTGAGATTTCATACAATGGTATATTATCTGGTTGGTTCTATTATAAATTTTTGTCTTGTTTGTGTATTTGTTTGTCAGCCACTCCGCATACAAAAGTCAGTTGTCCAGTGAGGCAAATACTAACCTCGCGCCCTGACGAAATTGCCACGACGACGCAGAGGCAATGAAACATGTTGGCCTACTTTGAAAAGGTTTGCAACATGCTGTGCTTTTAAACATTGAGTAAGCTCACAATCATGAATAAAGAGGGCAAAGCTAAATGTGAGACTTAACTCAATTTTTAAATTCTGGGACACACTGTCCTGTATAGTTCACAGGGTTTTTGTTTTGGATACATTCACTTCTAGTTTTTCACTTACTCCTTTCTCTTCACTGGACATAAATTCTTTACTTTCAGTGAGAAAGCAACCGATGATGATAGATGTGGGCATACTAGTGAGAACCTGCCGGTAGCTCCTCTGGTGTAGCGCACGTGAGGTGCTTTCTCACTCTTTCACTTACTTTCTGATGTGTTTTATATTCACCTTTTCTGTAATAAGGGAATATGTTTGTGGAGTTGTCTGTCTTTTTTCAAATTTTTGGGCACCTAGGACGGGTTTAGACGGAAAAAGTCATCAGTGGTTGGGTGGAGGTTGATACCCCCTTAACCCCGTGTCCTTTGTATAAATTTATTGTTGCCGTCTTGCAAGCCAGGTCCTTGTTGATTAAAGGAGCCTCACACAAACAATTTCGCAATATCAAAAATGCCTCTATGCAGTCATCATTCCAATCAATCGGATCTTTTGCTCTTTTCCGGGTCATTTGTATTAATGGTTTCGCTAACATAGAAAAACCATTAATCCATTGCCTACAGTACCCAACCACTCCCAGAAACATTCTCATTTCTCTCTGAGTCTGTGGCAATTGCATTTCTTTGATTATTTTTATTCTTTCCGGTGTCACTTTTCTAACTCCTCTTTCTATTTTATGCCCTAAATATCTAACTTCTTGTCCACAGAACTGTAATTTTTCTGGAGACACCTTGTGTCCTCCTTCAGCCAAATGGTTCAGTAATGCAATTGTGTCTGTGACACAATCTTCTCGTGTTTTTGATGCCACCAGTAGGTCATCAATATACTGGACCAGAACAGATTTTCCAGGCATAATCAATGATTCTAGACACTTTTTCAAAATCTGATTAAAAATTGAGGGACTCTCTGTGTACCCTTGAGGAACTCGACACCATGCGTAAATACGATCCTCAAACTTAAACGTAAAAAGATACTGGCTGTCTGGGTGCAAAGGAATAGAAAAGAACGCTTGGCATAAATCAATTACTGTAAACCAGCCTGCATTCCAAGGTATCTGATAAAGGATCACTGCTGGATTTGGCACTATTGGACAACAGGGAACTACAATTTTATTTATTTTTCGTAAATCCTGCACTATTCTATACTTTCCGCTGGGCTTCTTTAGTCCCATTATTGGTGAATTACAAGGACTACCCATCACTTCTTTTAAAATACCTTGTTTAACCATTCGTTCAATTTCTGGAATAACTCCTGCTTTTACTTCTGGACTCATCTTGTACTGTTGGGTATTTGGATACACTGCACCTTCTTTCACTGTCACTTTAACTGGGTCTATATTTGTCATTAACCCAATGTCTTTTCCTGTAAAATCCCACACTTAACTGTGGCTCTCAACTCTTCTGGTAATTCATTTTCAGTCATTAGTGAAAACATTTCATCTACTTCTGTTCCCTGTTTGGCTAACATCATCTTATATACAACATCTTCATCAGGGGTTTGGAAAGCGACACCATCTGGTGTACAATAGATTGTGCAGTTCATCTTGCACAATAGATCTCTTCCCAACAGATTTACAGGACTAGAATCGCAAACTACGAACCGATGCATTTCTTTAAAGCTTCCAATGTGCACCTCCATTGGTTTTGTGATTGGGGTTCTAATCTGTTGGTTAGACACGCCTACAACTTGGATTGATTCTCCCAAGAGGGGTAGGTTTGGGATGTCTGCTGTTCTCACAGTAGACCTGGTAGCACCAGTATCCAATAGGAAAGTAATGTCTTTACCTTCTACTTTCCCATCAACAAAAGGACCTGACTGATCTATCGGCAAGGATGCGCCAAGCACGTACTCCTTTTCCTCCCCCCTCAGGCACCGTCATTGTGTGAAATCCGAATTTTCCTCATCATTCTGCAACAAATATTGTGTAATTGTTCTATTATTCTTACCACTTTCTCCTTGAAATCCGGTGTTCGCACTGAAACTCTGATAATTCACAAAATTTGGCATAGGAGCTGATGGCACCTGATATTGTGGAGTAACTACCTGCTGCTGTTGATTCATAAGTACTTCATTCTGCATCTGTGGGATTAAATTTTGATTTGGCCCATTATTACTCTTATTATTCTGAGTACTCTTACACTCGTTCTTCCAATGTCCAAGCTTTCCGCACACATGACAAGGAAACTTCTTTTTCGCTTCTTCTCTGTCCATTCGTCCCCTATTTATTACCATTCGCTCCTTGATCATTCTGACTTCTCTTTCGCTTGATTATTATTTTGGGCATTTGTTTTCTCCTCTTGTTGTTCTGCCAATTTTACTTGTGCCCACATCATTTTCTCCTTTAGCTTTCTACGCTTGGCCTCAATGTCATCTCCGCAATATTTCGCGTACTTTAAAATCTCATCCACTGTCTTGCTTTGCCAACACAACATGTGCTGCTGTATCATCTGACTAATCTCTGGTTTCAAACCGTATACAAACCGGTACACAAAATGTCCCATATCCTTATCACCGATATTCTCAAAACCACTATACTGCTTAAACACCTGTAATAACCTCTCATAATATGCATGTACATATTCATTTGGTTCTTGAGTTGTTCTATCTATTTTTACCCAGTCTGTTTCTTTAGGAGGAATTTTCCCTTTCAAATATGTAATCACTTGGTGATACTTTTTCATCACCTCCTCCGAGGGTGCTCCTGTCTTCGAGTCTCTAGCATATTCCTCATTTGGCCAGTCAATTGTAATTTTACATTCCGTCCATAAATCAGCAGGTACCACTATATCAAATAGACCATCCAAATCTTTCAATAAAACCTTTGAAACTTTCACAAATCTCTCTACCTGTTTATACCATTCAACTGGTTTTTCTCTCAGCTTTGGAAAATCATTTGTAAATGACAAAATATCTTATCTACTCCAAGGAACATGAACATATCCACCTCCGGGAACCTCTCTCATTGGACACAATTTTTCCATTTTGCTTGTTTCTCTTACTGGAAATGCAGCTGCTGCTTCTCTCGCTTGTACTTCCTCTTTCTTCCTTATCCATCTAATTCTCCATTTATCAATGTCTCCCCATTTTCGCAAAATGCTCATTAATTCCTTTACCTGTAGTCTCTTTCCAGAAGCATTTACACTTTCTAAATCTTTATCAGTAAAGTCCACTCGATATGGTTTCTGTAACAACTTTGATTTCCCTATGTCTATTCCAATCTCTGAAGCA
Source organism: Calotriton arnoldi (assembly GCA_963921515.1). Taxonomy (NCBI): domain Eukaryota; kingdom Metazoa; phylum Chordata; class Amphibia; order Caudata; family Salamandridae; genus Calotriton; species Calotriton arnoldi. The sequence continues at coordinate 173,635 of CAWUFW010001364.1, read as the reverse complement.
ACTTCAGTCAATCTCTCATGAAATACCCTTGCTCTTCGGGTTATGCTCTTACATAAAAATAATAATTCTTCTTCATTGTAAGCATTCAATCTTTCTGTGCCCACGCTTCCTGCTATCATTTCTTCTAATTCCACTTTCAATCTGCTGATGTCTAAAATCTTTGGTGGTGGATTTCGATTATCTATTTCCTGTGCCCATCGCTCTATTTCTTCAGGGGTAACTACTGTTGCACCTTCAGTTCTTATAGGTACTAAAAATCTCTTTTCTCTCAAATTCATAGGTGTATTTCTCTTCGGAGTTTCAGTTGAAGATTCTACATTTGGGAGATCCATTAATGAAATAACTGACTCACTTTCACTAACCTGATCATCTGTAATTATTATTTCTTTCCTAGAACTATTTAATGGAATTGTCACAGGTTGTGGTTTCTGGCAAATCTTTTTATCTCCATACAATGGGATTACTGGACCAATGGTCACTGGCACTGTCAAAGCTTCAGTATTCAAATTTAATTGACTTATCTTCTGATCTAGTTCTTGTCTAGTTTTGTTTAAAAAATCTCTTTCATTATCCTGCAACACTCTGTTATATGACATATCATATAAAATCTGTGTGGTCAATGACATTCCCATTACTGGTGCACTTGGGGTAACTTTACTGGTTGCTTCTTGTGACGGCGGTGGATTTTTAATCAAAATATCTTCTAACAACTCGTCATCTGATTCACCATATCCTGCTGTATTCATGTGTTTCTTTTTCTCCTTACACTTTCCTCCCGACTGTTCCTCAGCCATTAACACTGGATATAAAACTTCTGATACCATAGCTCTCCTCCATTGTTTCATCTGCCCTTCGCGTGACTCATGCAAGTGTCTTGGAAAGAATCCTCTATATCTCCCACCTCGGCATTTCTCTCGTTCATATGACTCAGTCTCCCATTCTTCCAAAGCCTCATATTGAGTTAACCTAGGTCTAGGTTCTAAATCATTCATTTTCAATCTCAAATTCTGAAGAATCCTCCCATTAAACGTACCATTTTTAGGAAAAGCTAGCACTCCATCGTCCTTCGTATATTCTATCCAGTTTTCCAACCATACGCAAGTATGATATCCTCTTTCCATCATCATGAAAGATGCTGGTGTTTTTCGGTGGCAGAATAGGAATTCCCTCGCTGGTCAACACAGGCTTATCTTTTATAAAGAAATTCTTAATTTTCTTTATAAATGACATCTTTCTTTTCTCTCCATACATCCTTGAGGAACGATGTATAAAATTGTATTCTGCAAACCCTTGAAATCTTCTACTTGTACGCCTTGCACTAATAGTCAAATCAAAATCCCGCATAAATCTCTCTCTCCCCAATCCTAACGCGGCTTTTAACTAGCTATCCAATTAAAATCAGGCTCACGCTCGTGATCTGACCAATGCCAGCACGGCCTTTTTCTGACGTCAGTTCTGCTCCTTTCTACTGACCCCTCCTTTACAAGGCTGCTCCTGTCACACACCCGCTGTTTCTACCAATCCCAGCGCGGCTCACTGTGACGTCAGCACAACTCCAGCAACTGACCTTCCCTTTACAAGGTAATACAAAAACTTATTTCTCAATATTTTTCTTTAAAAATTTTTGTTATTAACTACATAAAAACATTCGCTACTCTGTCTGTTCCACTAAATCAAAGGATAGTTTATTTCTTTCCACTGCGAGTAAAACCCTCTGCTTACTCTTCATATACTGCGAGTAAAACCCTTCCGCTTACCCTTCATTCAAGCTCCAGAGAACCTGCTACTCCTCCGGTGTCACCCGTTTTGGGAAATTTGAGACCAAAGTTTCACCAGCGAACTCCTTTTGCTGTCAATCTAGCTTGGAAGAACCTGCTACTCCTTCAGGGTTACCCTTTCTAGGTGATATAACGCCTAAAGTTTCACTAGCGAACTCTTTGCTATCAATCACTCTCACTTTTACGCAGAAAATAGTCCCTACTTTAACACTGCCAGCCCTACCTAGTTTCTCAGTGTTATTCCAACAGAAGAGTAACCTCACTGCAGTGTGGTTTCTATCACCACCCGCTATTCATTCCCCGGGAATATTCCAGACAACATAAAACAGAAAACGCTAACTCTTTTGTTAAAACATAAATTAATAATCAATAATCTATACTTATCACCAAACTAGTCAATAATAACCATAACTCTGCTACCAGAAAACTGATCCAGCGGTGTACTAACAGATACTCCACTACCATATACTCACCTGGGCCCATATAACTTCTTCCACTAATACCAAGTAGACCGCTGGAGCTTGTAGTTTATAGATTTCATAATTTCAGGATTTAGTTATCTCTCCTTTCTAACTAAATCTTTCACTGATCAATTAGTTCTTTCCTCTGGTCAATGGACCATTAGTTGAACTAGTTGATGGTGATGTATTAACTTTACTTATTAAACATTCTTAATAAAATAATCACAGACTCAGGAAGTTTTAAAATCTTTATCTAAATTAATTGAATGTGAACCAACTCAAAGTTTCAGTACAAACACCCTCATTCGCAAGACTGTCAACTCAATCGATAATCAATAAGCAATAATATTTCAGACTCACACAATAACTATGCTCAGATAGGAGAGGACAGAGCGAGAAGAACATCTATCAATACAATGAATTTATATTTACCAAGAATGGTGTGAAGACCAACCCCCTGGCCAAAGGGCTGGTAAGGATCCCCCAGGATAGATCAGGAGACAAAGACTTCAGGACAGGAAATCAGGACAGGATACTTCACCTCTCTAGATACCGACGGCTGCGTCGCACCCCTCTCTGACACTCTCTTCCTCCTCGTGATTCTTCCGCGATCTTCTTTCTAACCCAATTAAGTTAAGATGGAGGTCTCTGCATTCAGTTTCTTCATCAGCGCCTCACAGCATCAGCACCAACAGCATCCCGAGCTCTGCTTCTGTAAATGTAAATCCGTATTTGTAAAGCGCAAACTACTCACCCTTACGGGTCTCAAGGCGCTGGGGGCCGTCGTGGAAATTAAGTGAGCTATTGCCCAGAGTCACACGGTGCTGAGCTGAGCTGCCGCCGGAGCCGGGGATCGAACCGTGAGCCCTGTGCTCCGAAGTCAGCTGCCCTGGCCGCTGCACCACACCTCTCCACTTCTGTGATTGTGTCAGCGACTTCTGCTGCTTCTGCTCCCGTGTCTGCTAACTAACTAACTAAAACTACCTTAGTTATACCTTTCAATATTCATGTACCACCGATTAATGTTTCAACTTCATAAAATACTAACTCTGATTGGTCAGGCGAGGGGGGGATGATCATCACACCATGCTTACATTTCACTTATTTCATTGAACCATTGTTTTCAAACCCATCCCCTTAAACTTTATTAAATCATTTCCTTTCCCATACATCTCCAAACTTTATTAATACAAAATGTTTCAATTTCATGAATAAAGCTTCTTCATATGAACTCTTCACCCTCATGTTCCCAGGGCACATCTCCTCTGGCCTTGGACGCGTGACAAATCCTTACTCATCCTTCCTTATTCTTTCTCTTGTGCGCATGTGCGAGGTCAAGTCAGTCAGCTCAATTCAGACAAGAGTGGAAGGCCCAAATGCGCACTAATAATAAAGTCAAAAGAAGAAATGTTATTCTCAAAAATAAATGGTTTCACTGTATACCACCAACCTCTACTCTAACCCATTTTAATTATTATTACCCTTTTCTGCATTTGCGCTAGTATAAAACTTATTTTCTATTCAGCCAAGCAGGTGCCATGCATGTGAACTTTCAAGCTGCCATTTTAATGCCTTATGCGCATGCGCAAGATTTTCCCTCCAAGCGTTGAGACGTCATACTACGTAGATGCAGTAGACGCATGCGCAGTAAAGATCCCTTATTAGAGTGCGTTTTAGTCCTTCGTTCATTTTGTTATAGTTCGTAAACACATACGCAAGCTTCATTGTCCCGCGTGTCTTTCTAAAATGCGAATTATTAATTACAAACACATAGTTAGTAATTCGTTAATGAGTTAAAACGAAAGGATTGCTTCCGAGCAAGTCTCATTTACGAGTCCTCGCTCCATCAGTGGCATGCTAACTGCGTCAAAAGAAGCAGTCTGCAACAGTGGGCTCTGTCTCTCCTGTCCTCCTATTTTTAGAAGTGATGGGTTGTTGGCTGTTACAGGGTGTGCTCTATGGCATGATAAGTATGATAAAGGCCAAAGAAATTATGAGTTTCTTGAGGAGGTAGGAGTACGTCTGCCCTCGGCCCAGAAGTCTCCATGGCCCGCAGAACACAGCACATACATTGCTGTGAAAGACAGGCAGGAAAGGTCCACTCTGTAAGACAATGCCTCATTCTGTCCCTCTGAGTATCCCCTTATGATGAATCCCAGACCACTACCACCCACCACTACGAAGTGGTATATTATGCAGTCCTTTTGGGCGGGATGGGTCCCATAAGAGGAACTTTAAGTACCTTCAGTGTGCCTTTATTCATTACGCAGGTAATGCAAAACAGAATCTGCTTTGGGTTTCTGACTTTCCTTTGGGTTACAATAGAAAACACATTTCAGTGTTCAAAACGAGGCTTCGGTAGAATTGCCTCAATTCGAGGGGGAGAAAGTCACTTTCGAAACAAGTGGGGCTGCTGCTCCCAAGCACCAGTTGCACAAGGCCAACAGCATAGCTCTAACTGATGGTTGCAATCAGGTTGATTTTATGACATTAAAATAGTGTCAGATGCTGAATTTCCATTCCTTTTGATTGACAACCCTAGATTTCCTTGTCTATATTTGCTTCCAAAAATACACAAAAAGGGACGATTTCACCTGGGACGCCACCTTATTTCTGGGATTGGTTCCATGACGGAGAATCTATCACAGTTTGTTGACTCCTTTTTGCAACCTTTATGGCAAAATCTTCTATCCTATTTAAGGGACACCATGGATGTTCTGAACAAATTCGAAGATTTGATCTGGGATGAATGGATGTGGTTTGTCACATTAGACGTGGAGTCTCTCTACACATGTATAAGGAGAGACTTTGGAGAGAAGGCTGTAGATTTCTTTCGGTCAACTCGAAGGGCCAATCTGTTAGACCATAATGAGATGCTACTAGAAATGGTAGAACTGATTTTTACCAACAACTATTTCCTCTATGATAAAGATTGGTACCAACAGCTGCAAGGGACAGCCATGGGTTTGAAATTTGCACCATCATACGCCAACCTCTTCATGGGGTGGGTGGAGCATATGCATGCTCGGTCTGCAGTGGCTGCTGAATGGACTAGACACATACAGTTTTGGGGCCGATATATAGATGATGTGATCATCATCTGGACGGGGACCGAAGTTCAGATGCAAGAATATTTCGGTTTCCTTATTGACAATGCCTTGAATGTCACCTTTACACTCAACATGTCTCAAACTCGGATACATTTCCTTGATGTGGAGTTCTATATTACGAATCACATAGTCCAGAGCACTTTATATAGGGAAGAAGCCGCTGTAAATGGCATAATACATCATGACAGTGCTTACCCACCGTGCACAAAACGAGCTATCCCTTTTGCTGAATTGCTTTGGATTCGCAGGAACTGTTGCGAGCAGATCAATTTTGAAATTCATGCCAAACAGACTGCCGCTAGACTAGAAAGTAGGGGGTATAAGACACAAGCCCTCCAACAGGCTGTGGTGAGAGCTAGGGGAATTAATCGCAAGGACACACTGACTAACAACCAGAAAAAGGAGAAAAAAGAACGTTTGTAATTCATAACTACGTACTCTGCACTAAATCATGAAGTCTTTAAGATCCTAAATAAACACTGGGCGCTACTGAAAGGGGTACTGGGGTTTGGTAACCTCATATCAGGGAGGCCATCGATCACCTACAGGAGAAATAAGACAATAAAAGAGACACTGTGTCCAAGTTACACCTAAAGCACCAAAATCACAAATGTGGCTAGGGAGTCATCTGGGATTTTACACATGTGGGGATTGCAACATCTGCCGCCTGGGATGCAATAAGAACAAATAATTCAGTTTCAATACAAAGAGAAAAAACACTATTCACCACTTCATCAACTGTCAGTCATACTATGTGGTATATGTTATAATTTGTCTAGCAAACCTTGGGCACACACTTTGTATACAGAGGGTAAAATCCGTACAGTAGTAACTAATCAGAATATACAGTATCATGGACAAGAGAATAATGTTTCATATAAGTAATGCAGTCATGGATGATTGTACAGATTTTACCCTCTGTATACAAAGTATGTGCCCAAGGTTTGCTAGTCTAATACGGGGCTCCCAGTGTGGGAGTCTCACTTTAGGAGCGTAGGGTAAACACTCCTACCTAGTGTGCACCACCCTATTACTCTTTGATTTTACAAATTGTGTCTTACTGTCAGGTGAGCATCAGCCTTTAGTCCCCAAATTTACCCATGTTATAATTTGTGCATGTGACAAAGTTTATGTTGGCAGTACACCCCGCCAACTGAAAATGCGTATACAAGAACATCGAAGGGCATGTCTCAATCAAGACACCTCATATTCCTTAGTGTCGCATGATTGCAAGATGGGATCTGATAGGTCGAACTTCAGATTTCATGGAATTGATTTGGTCTTACCGGACAAAGGGGTCGAGATAGGAAGCAACAATTGAGACAGTTAAAGGCAAGGTGGATCTGTAATTTACGTACTGTAAAGTTGGGATTAAATGTGGATCATGAATTACATCATTTTCTCTAATTAGACCATTTTCCTACTAGGAGACTTGTGCTGCATTCTGATTCCTTGTCTTCCAAACTTTCACCACTGCCCTCCTACTGCATCGGGCGGTATGTTAACAGTCAACGTCCTTGTCCTTTCACATTTGAACACTACTCTCCTTTTACTTCGGGCCACATGTTAATCAACAACGCCATTGTCTGTGTTCGAAAATGAACTAGTGAGGTACTAAGAAGACTCTGCCTACGTGACAAACTGTCTGATTTTGTGTGACTGGGGCTGTGGGATCTAAAATGCAGTGAACATTATATCGATATGGCCAATAGTATACCCGTATATGATTGGTCATTTTGTTGCTGTGGCAACCCTGGTGTTCTCACTTGATACACTGGGTGGGCCGGCACCTTGGATCTGCACCTTGGATGCTTGGTCGTTATGACCAACTGCCTACTCTTAATACAAGGCAATAAAATATAGGTACACTTTGTTAGTGTATACTCACAATTCTATATTTGTAGTGGGACACTTATTTTGGGCTTTATCCCACTCTGGGTGTATTCGAACCATGGTTACTTAGTCTTTGTGACCAACTTTCTGCCCTGAATCCAAGTTGCGCTGGACGCATGCGCATACAATAGAAGGAGCTACGGTCTAGTGTTGCACCGTGGGTATGACCGCCTTCTTTTTAAGTGTTTTAAACAAAACAAGGGAACCCAATATGGTGTACAAGGACCTTGGGTAGCGATAATTTTGAAAACAGTGGTCCTTGATGAGGGTAAGATAACAAAGTAAAATAAATATATAGAATGAAATCAGTTCTATATTGCTACTACCCTGCCGGATAGTAAGATTTAATCAAAAACAATTATGAGGATCAAGCGACACATAAATAAAGTGGGACACAGTCCTGTATCCAAAACATAGAGGTGAACAAAATAACGAAAAAACAAACAATCAGGCAAGACACAGTGCTTGTTCGTCAATGTGAAGGGTTAAACAAGCGCTTGTTTAACCCTTCACATTGATGAACAAGCACTGTGTCTTGCCTTATTGTTTGTTTTTTCGTTATTTTGTTCACCTCTATGTTTTGGATACAGGACTGTGTCCCATTCTTTTTAAGTGACTTCCGGGATCAGAGAAGTGTGCCTGGCGTGAACAGAAATGCGGCGGGCCGGACGGCGTTGCCGAACAAAGGTATTTTTTATGGTTTGGATAAGGATTTAGCGCGTTCCTTGATTTGTTACCAAGTACTTTTTAAAACTCCTTTATGGCGCATTACAGTGCCATGTAGTATGGTATATGGATAACGGGGAGTATTAATGGACTACTCGTTTATACTGTGATCATGATGGTACCTGCTCAGTTTTTATCACACTCGTAATTGCTGGGATTTGGAAATAAATGCTGTAATTTAATTTATGTACCGCATGGCGGAATCTAATAAGTGTGACAATTTGACAATTATCATGGTATTTTATTTTTTTGCCGCATGTTGTCACTTATTTTTCGATTCTTTGAGAACACATGATCACCTGTCCTAAACCAGGTTATGTAGTGCAGGGTAGATACTTACTTTGAGACATTAAGTTTAAGAGATCTTGAGCAAAATGCGAAATGAGTTTTGGATTCAATTAAATGGGTCCCGGTAATCCGTGGAACAGGTTGTTTGGTATAGAAGCTACACACAGCCGAAATACATGTAATTTCTATATCTTGCTGCATGGTAGTTTCCCTCGTATGCAGTATTATACATAGTCAAAGGTGAGTTTGAATCTGAAATAATTTCTTTTGATTGCTAGTCACTGGATGTTACATTGAAGCAGGCAGTGAAGAACTTGGAACCCTGGCAGGACTTTGCCTGCCCTTTACTTTTATCATCGCCTGCACAAGATTTGTTGTGGTAAGGATGTTTACATGATTTTTCGAGTGTACGTTCAGGCATGTGCATGGATATCTAATGAAAAGGTGATGAGAATCTTTGGGTAGAATAATACCCACTCACAATGTCATGTCTCTGTGGACATGAGTTATTGAATCTACCACCCTAGTGTCACTCTAGTCGCCTTTACTTGCTGGTCTTTTTCTATCTCTTTTAAAGCTATCTTGCTTTGTTTCTATGCTGTTACATTTACACAGGAAAGGTTCACACATAATAGATTGGTGTATAAAACACTTGTATTTTAAAAGATGTTGTGCATTTATAAATAGAAAAAACGTTTTACTAGTTGTGGGTACCGATGGGGAAAACAGAACGATGAATTGCATCTGGATACCAATGCCGGGTTGGATAACTATGTCACTGTAGGGCTTACTGCGGGTGCTCAGGCACTACTGGTGCCATTTCAGTCTGTTTCTTTGACTAATTTGTTTGGACTGAGTATTATATTGAATTGTATTTATGTTGTTTTGTCCTTTTATGTAACTCTATCTTAGTCGATGTATATACATTTGTTTTTATATATATTTGTAGCCCTGAAGAAGCCCATGTCTGGGGCGAAACACGTTGGTTACGTCTGTTTGTATCAAATTTCAAGTCTTAAAAAGAAAAAAAGAGAAATAAAAAAAGAACATTCAAGCAAAACTGGAAATTATGGATAAACTTGCCAATTATACTAAAAGTTGACCACAGCTGAACGGATTTGTCTTGTGATTGTGTTGCCTCTCATCCTTTGTGTATTAAGGGTGACAGGAGACACTCTTTTCATCTCTGCTATGATGAGAATAAAACGAAGGTCAAGTTGTAAAAAATTAGCACAGGAGTGTGCCTAAGCTCTGTGGCCTTTATAGAGGAGGGAATGTGCAAGATTTTGCACCTCTGCTGCACTATGGGCTGCCCCCCAGGACATCGTCCCTTCCGGAAAGATGGAGTAACTTGTTGTAAAGTGAGCGTGAAGATTTTCACCTTTATTAGGTATGCTGGTCTCTTGTCTGCAAAAAGAATCACAAAAGTGGCTTAATTGTTGATCTGCTCTTTCTTTAGAGGAAGACATTTGCAGCAACACCAAAGATTTTATTATATTACCTGTGACAAGCTGAGTGATTAAATCTCAAATCAGCCATGCAGAGTGTAATGCCATTCTTGCTTTTCATGCACTGTCCAGGTGTACCGCCACTTCAATGTGGAAAATGAAAAAAAAAAAGTTGCAATGATGCTACAGTATGTAATTATGGGGGTGGACTACAGATATTTGCTGTTAGTTCACAGTGTAGGGGTAGAAGGACAAGTAGTACTAGGAAATGTACCTGACTTAGTGCAAGATGAAACAAGGGAGCTAAATGCATTTTACAAATACTTGAAGAAAACTGATACGAGTTATCTACCAAAAATAAGCACCATTTTGGAAAGATACAATTGCAGACGAAGGTCTCAAGGGTGGTGGAGGTGGTTAAGCTCTCCTATTGATTTGTCCTCCGCATATGACCAATCAGGCTTCATTACTGACTGTCAAGAATTGACAGCATTTATCACACCAATGGGTGCTTGCTAGTTCTGCAGGATGTTTGGCCCGATTTTGGTAGCATCTGATTTCCTGAGGGTCATGTCATTGATTGCTGAGTGTGAGATATTACCTAGATGATAATTTTTTGAATGTTCTAGGTGAATCATAACAAGAGAATGGGCAAGGTTTTGTTATGTCTTGAGGAGGTCGGTCTCATTTTCAGCGCAGAAAAATGTTACTTTAGGAAGGAGAAGATTAGCAATCTGGGTCATACGATATCGGCCTACTGGATAAAATGAAGAAGGATTTGGTCAATACTGAATAAAGTTTGGAGCCTCCCCTGAACATGGAGCAGTTGTTATCATTCTTATAGATGCTAGCGGTTTATAATAAGTTTACTAAAAGACTGGCAGACAAGTTTAGTTTTCTGAGGGAGTTGCTGAAAAAACATGGAGTTCAAATGGGACAAATGCTGTGAGGGTGAGTTTTACTTGATAAAAGAATATCTTGATAAGATTCCCAATATTCAATCATTTGTTCTAGGCTGGTAGTGTGAGGTAGTCACAGATGTCAGCTTCAAAGGGCTTGGAGCAGTATTAATGTAGCAAGAGGAAGACCAAAACCACACCATTGCTTTTGTCTCTGGATCTCTACGAGGAGCAAAATGTAATTAGTCTGTTATCAAGGAGGAGGCTTTGGCTGCCCTTTGAGTTCTAAATAAGTTTAAGGGCTTAAGGGAGCTTTCCCTGTTTAGTCTGATCACAAACTCCCAAGAGAGATTTTTGAGAAGAAGGGATTAGATTTGGTGTGTGTCAGAATTAAGAAATGGGTGGTAAGCCTGCAAGAATTCATGTTTAAGGTGGAGTACGTTCGTTGGTGCAGAAACAATGCATCAAATTGCCTGTTGTGCTGTGGCACAAGAAAGCCTGATAGTTGTGAGTTGGAAGAAGAGGAGTGACTACAAGAAAGAATGTGTGTAATCAGTAAAGGGACTGCATCGGAGAATGAGTGGAAAGAAGGAATGCCCAAAGATGTCACCTTGAGAGTGGTATTGGAGCAATTGAAAGTTGGATAGGATCATAAGAAGAGGGTGTCTGAGAGTGTTAAACCCATTTGTATGGTAGAAGATGAGCTGTCAGAGTGTAATGGTCTGTTGTTTAAAGAATCTAGTCTTGTGCCCCCAAAATCACATAAATGTAGATTGATTGATGTAGCTCATGAAAGACATTTGGAAGTAGTGCATAACAAAGGAGAGTGTTCAATTTGATTTTTTGCGGGCCCGAGCTTGATTGTGAGGTAGAGAGGTTGATAAGAGAGTTTTGGGAGCATAGCAAAGTGACAAGATTTGTATAACTAGCAATCCGCCAGTGTGCCTTCAGTCTTGCCAGTGCGCTTTGGGAGGAAGAAATCTTACAATTCATCGTCCCCTTGAATGTGAAACAAACCACCGATTATGCTTTTGTTTTAATGGATGTTCTGCAAGTGGAATGAAGTCCAGTGGGTAAATGATAGCTTCTTAGGGGAGTCATTAAGGTTTTGGAGAAAGGTCTTTCAGAGAGAAGGGTTTCCTGTTTTTGTTCTGACAGACAATGGTGTTCATTTGTGTCCATGGGAGGTAGAGGATTATCGGAGTTAAGTGTGGCATTAAACCCAAGAAGTATGCGTAATATCATTGAGAGTCCGTCAGGATGGCTGAGCGACTTAAATAAGACTGGTTGAGTGACTTAATCAGACTTTGAAGGAAGGAATGCAATTTGCTTCAGCGAGTGGACTGGCTTGAAAAGTGGGATTACAAAAAGGTTAGTGGCGCACAGGTTGACACCTCATCAGACTACTGGTATGTCTTCTTTTGAGATGTTTTCAGGGTGAGGCCCTAACAGGCTTGTACCTGGTTGGATGGAATGGTGCAAAGGTATGACTGACATGTCAGTGAGGAATAATTGGAGACAGATAAAGATGATGACAAGTGAGAAAAGAACTGAACTTTAAGATCACAAGGAATCCACCAAGGAGTCTGTGGTGCTAGTGAGGAAGCTAATGAGGAACAAATACGAATAGAAAATGGTCCAAATTCTCAAAACCATTATGTGTGTTGAAATAGTTTAATAATTTCATGAAAACTGAAGATGACTGTATTTGGAATTTGAGTAGGGTGTTGAAATTATCTGGGGTGGTGGATGAAAGGAAACAAAGGTAAAGACAGTCCCATCACAGAAGGGGGTTGGAAATGAGTCTGATGGTTCTGGTGCGACTGTTAAACGAATCAGCAGACGAATTCCGAAGAGACCTGGATATCTTAGACTATGTTTATTTTTATGACTTCTTTCAGATGATCTGTCCTCTTCCTTTCTAGAGGACGGTCTTGTTGTTAATTTCTTGTTATAATTTCTCTTCTTCTGATATGTCATACCTATTTCCCCTGTTTGGTGTCCCAAGTTTCCTTCCTACATAGTTTTATTGTTTCCTCCTTTTCTGTTATTTGTAAATATGTTTTGACAGTGAGAGATAAGATATGTGGTACTTAGTACACTCAGAGTGTGTGGGTTCCTTTATAGAATAGAATGTGGGAGTGACTGCTGGGAGCAGGAATTCTAGGCTTGTCACTTAACCAGATGGTGGCTGAGGTGCCAGAAATAAATCTTTCCTGCTTCTACCTTCCTGCAAGTCCAGTGCATACTTATTTTTTTAATATATTTTTTATTGATTTTCACAAGAAGCAAACAAGGTAGTAGAAATCTTCCACAGGTTTGCATATCCGAATTAATGGAAGGAATGTAGGGCCAGTTGTATGACCGTGGAAATAGCACCTCGCAAATTGCGAGTTTTTTGCGACTCGCAATTTGCGAGGCGCTATTTCCAATGTACAACAGTGTTTTTCACACTGTTAGCGATTTCCAATGGGGTCGCAAATAGAGAGGCTCATGAATATTAATGAGCCTCTCGCAATTTACGACCCCAGTGGGAATGGCAGGCCCTCCCAGGTATGGTGGCCTGCTGGGCTCAGCAGACCACCATGTCTGGGACCGTTTTTAAATAAAGCAGTTTTTTTTTTTTTAAATGCAGCCCGTTTTCTTTAAAGGAAAACGGGATGCATTTAAAAAAAGAAAAAAATTAAACGTTTTTGTTTCATTTTTTAAGGGCAGGTAGTGGTCCCTGGGACCACTGCCTGCCCTTAAAAATTATTTTCCCCTGCATTTGCAAAGGAGAAGAGGTCCCCTGGGGACCCCTTCCCTTTTGCGACCCCATTACCACCCTCTTGAAGAGGGTGGTAATTTGCCAGTGTTTTGCGCTCGCAATTGCGGATGCAAAACATTCTTACATAGGGTTGCGCTCGCTATTAGGAAGGGAACGCCCCTTCCTACTAGCGAGTCGCAAAACCCTATTTTACGAGTCACAAAAAATTGTGACTCGCAAAATAGGGTTTGTACATTCCCCATGCTGTTTTTGCATGCGCAAACGGGTTCGCAACTGGCCCGTAGACAGTTAACAAAAACAAAAGAAAGGAACATTCCCCAACCCCTTCCCCCTCCCGCTCACATCGCTCTCATTACCCTTATGGGGGAAATAATCATTACTCAGTAAGGCTGTTACCCCACACCAACATCTGACAAGGCTTTCAGTTCCCTATCATTTTCCTGTGCATTCCGTAGGTCTGCTATCATTGCCGCCCACGCGGTCGGATCATCTTCCACTGATATGATTCAGGCGCACTTCTTCTTCTGCAACAGCCCACTCCGATACATCCCGTAGCCCGACTGTGTGACGGGGAGGGCTGCATCCAGCCATTTCATGGCGATGCGGCGTTTAGCCAGGACGAGACCCAGTAAAAGGAATTTCCTACTTCGTTTTTTGCTGCCCCAGTGCAACCTTGTTTACGTTAACCTCAACCATAGATCATTATAGTAACCTGTACTATAATGATCTATGGTTGAGGTATGGAGCACTACAGCAACAATCGTCTGAAAGCACACATGAGCCACATGTGGAAACATGGATATTATGCTCATTAGGGTAACGTGAAATATAAACCGAATTCGCATGACTTCCGTTTGATTCGTGTCACCTCGCTCTTGCGGTGAAGAAGTGCCGCTCTTAGGTCACATCTTATTATGGACAACTTTCGATGAATTGCACGCAGCGCACACCCACACTACCTCCTGACAACATCCACATCAAACTTCTCGGTAATGAGCTCGAAATAGATCCCCTTTTCACAGCACGCCTGCCTTCGGGGAAGATATGACAGTTTGAATTTGTATGTTCTAATTCCAGGCGCCTGGCAGTTGCTGCTGCTGCCTGCTGGCTCGAAGGGTTTATCAGCTAACACTTCTTAGCCACGCTGGGAGAGGATTAACAGTTTATGATACTGATCTGATTTAACGGGGAAAGAGTCAGGCTGTGAAAGTATCTGATTATTTTGATACGCACCTGCTTTAAGCTTCTTTTCGTCATTCTGGGGCATGATATCAACAGCCCAAGAATCCGGAGACGCCCCATAGCGGCAGCCTGGGACACCATGATAATGCAATTCAAAGAACTTACGGCTGTAAACCCTACCTCCATGCATCTTATTACTCCTCCCCGCCCTCCAGACCTGGGGCCAGCCAATGTATCCTAAAGATATGCCTCTGTGTTCCAGGGTTCACCCCTGACCTGTGCATCCCTTCCCCTGTCCTTTCATCCGTTTCTCCCCTGTCCTTTCATCCGTTTCTCCCCTGTCCTTTCATCCGTTTCTCCCCGTCCTTTCATCCGTTTCTCCCCGTCCTTTCATCCGTTTATCCATGTTTTCGCTTGTGCATTTCACTTTGTTTTTCCCTCCTCCAAGTTGAAGTTTTCTAACTTTACCAACCTCTTCTTATTCCATGATGGAGGTCCTAAATATTCAGTAGTATCTAATCAAATTTAGATCACAAGACCATGCTGATACAGTATCATAGGCAAATGATGAAGTATGAACTGGCTCAGCCAAGTGTTTAGAACTCAAAGCTATTTACCTGATGATGATAATTTACATTATACTTTAAATGTCATGTAATATCATTCTAATGAGATATCTTATCTCCTAATGTATGCAGTGGAAAAATGATTTTCGAAGAGTTTTACTGTGTGACACAGCATTGTACAACCTACAAACCTAATAAAATTTCTTTGATCAACGTGGTGTTGGTCACAGATGGCTCCAAACTTGAGCAAAACCAAAGGGGATGATGGACGCAGTGCTGAACATTGCAAGCACTCACCCCCAGTCAACTGATCTGGGTTTAATCCATCATCATTCTTTAGCTCACTCCGCCACCCCAGTTCAGTCTGGCTCCAAACTTGAGACACGATTTTTAAAATTGTTTGTGAACAAATCTGTAGTGTCGCGATGCCTTTGTGGTGTAACAGATCACAGAAAAAGATTGTCCCTGATTTCCTTAACGATGATCTGTAGACGCTGTCACCACTTTTGTGGGTTATGTGATGAAATTAGGTGCCCCTTGTGTCATGCTTTTGTAGGCCCAGCCACGCTAAAGGCATTTTGTCAGCTTATCAAGATCTTACATTGAGCTTAAACTCCACCCATTACTTACCAGTGTCTCAGTCATTTGCTTGCTTCTTATTCCATGGCTTGCCTTGTCCAACTTGTGTTTGTTCTTCCCCTAGTGCATAGTCTTTTCACTTGTGTCCTTCCACTGCTCACTGTTAGTGAACTATTTTTTTTCATTTTGCTTAAGCACTCCATAAGAGTGTGTGTGTCTTCAAGCTCCTCTCCTATCACTAATCGGCACAGTGACATCATCCACCCTCTCTCTACTCTTCACAGTATGCCAAACAAAATAGAGGAAGCTTATTTTACTTCCAGAAAAAGAGCATACCACACATGCTACTAAAATTCGTTGGCAGTGTTTAGTTTTATGAAAATAAAAGGAAGCTAAATTTACAAACCAGTGCATGAGTAACCATTGTCTGTAGTTGGAGCAGGGCACCGTACCATCGAATCTGGATACTGGATCGTATAAGCCTTCAGTGAAGGCAACCGCAAATCACCCCATGCCACAGTGGTTATCAGAAGCACTTCTATCCAGTACATCTTTAAAAGCATGTTTGTTAGCGAAATGGGCTGTCCCTATGCTCCATGGTATCTGATTTGGGAATTGTGACAGCTACCTCAGGGGGTGGTGGTGGTTGGGGAAAGAGGTTAATCAAAGGACCATTGCCTGCTCTCCCCAATGTCTTCCCAAGCGGGAAACCTTTTTATTATTCTTTTATTAAAGCACCTCTGGTCCCTTTAATGAACACGGGCTACTTTTAAGAATTTTTTTTTTCAGTTTGGAAATGCAGATAGGGAGACATCCCTGCCTGCATTTATAGCCAATCACAGGGTGTCGCAAACTGTGACCTGCCTAATTAATATTCATAAGGCAGATAATTTTGCAACCCAGTGCAAATATACAATTTGCCATGCGACCAATTAGTATGAAAGTTTCAGCGCAAATTGCTTTCCCTTTAGCAAAATAGTTGGTGTGCAAATTGCACTCCTTGTTTGCAAAAAGGAATGGTACCTATGTTTCCATATTTAATGATTTTTACACATCACTATGGATTGATTTTCTACCTGTATTTATTTTTAAAACCAGAAAAATTACAGAAATTGGATCTTCATTTACGTGTCTACATATTGTCATTCATGATTGTCAGTTAAAAAAGTATTAACAAAGCCTAAAGCGTCACTGTTAAGCTTTGCCAATGCTTTTTGCTGATGCCGATTGGTATCTGCAAAATAAAAAATAAAATGCTTGCTATGGATGTTAAACAGCATCAAGACAAAAATACAGTTGGATGATGTATATGTGCACTAGCATCATCATGCATGTGCACATATGGAATGGAAGGCTTCAGCAACCATTTTTTTCATTTGAATTTAACATTCCAAGGTGGCTTATGCCCATCTTGGAGCAGTGAACTAAAAACACATTATAATATAAAAAGGTTTGGCCTGTCATGCAAATTGGGTCAGCCAGACCCTCTAAACAAAGACAAAAATAGCGGAGGGAAGGTTGCTGCTCAACTGTAAAAATGTTTGCTCCTGCCAGCAGGCGGGAGCCATTTGAACCCCAGGGGATGGGGTCCCCGGGCCGAAATCGGCTCAAGAGGGGGGCCACATGCCCCTTTCCCCAAAACAATTGCATGCAGCCCCAGGGATGGTGTCCCCAGGGCCCTTCCAAGGCCCGAGGAAGGAGCTGTACTCTCCCCTTGTCCCAAAAATAAAATCCACCCGTGCGGAATGGAAAAATAAAATCCACCCCAGGGACTTTCCAAGGTTCAAGGAGGGTGCCGCACACCCCCTCCCCAAACCTAATTATTAATGAAAAAGCTGTGACTTCACCCATTTTTTTGACAGGTCTACAGAACCCTACCCTCTATATGTTTTTATCCCTTATTTTCTGGACAGGGCACTGAGTCCCCAAATCATAAAACGGCCACCATCACTTCTTTGTTGATGTGGGGACAGCCAATCAGATCTCATCCCTAGATCTGCCGGCTCTGCTGATCCTCTGCCGCATAATATAAACATACATTTTGAACCTTAATTTCTCAAAAACTACTGTACTACACCAAATCACAAAAGACATTCTTTCTGGACCAAAAGTTAGCATTCTGCCAAATTTGTTCTAATTTAATTCAGCCGCTTTGGCTGTTGCTGTGTCTAATTTAAATGAATTGTAATTTAAAATCCTCTTTAATGGTAAGGCTGAATTTTAAGTTACAATTCTGAAAATACCAATTTTAGAAAGTTGACATTTTCATGTGCCAACCATAACTATGAATGGCTCTGCTATTGTGGTTTGTGTATTGCCTCCAGGCAGAAACACGAAGGAGTCTTAGGTGTGGACATGATGACTGTGAAGGAGCAGTAACCAGCCCAATTTATACTTCAAAGCGCTTTGCCTCTTGCACACACAAAGGACCCTGACACCAGCCCTGCTTTGCCTTTTGTCACCCTCAGACAGTTTTGGGCCTTGACAGGGTAAGGGGAAGAACTTTCCAGAACCAAATGTGGGGGTACAAGGTGTCCCCCCACACATAGGCTGGTACCAGGTATACATTTGCGACCTCCAGAGCCACTCACCAGAACACTACTAGACTTGTGCAACATTCAGAAGAAGGACTACTCTGGTGCCAGAGGACTGCTATCTGAGAAGGAAGATTGGACCTGCTTGCATTCACCCCAGGCTAACCAGAGTGACGCCAAGAGTCAGCTGACTGACCTTCTGTGCAAGCTACAGGGATCCTACAAGCTCTGGAGGTCTCCCTGCAACTCCCAGCTAACCTGCTTAAACTGGACCTGCAATTGGACTTGTCTGAGCCCTGCTGCTGGCCTCTGCTGGAGTGAGTCCTGATCCCCAAACAGTGCCACCCCCCTTGGCTGGCATCAGTGGAAGCTCCTCCTGAAAGAAAAAGTGAAAATCCAGAAATATTTGCGCCAAGACTTTGCTGCTCGTGACAATTGTCAATGCGAAGCTCCATTGAAACCTGCTCTTCATGCTGACAATGACTGTCCATGGCGACAGCCAGCGCAAGACCTGCATTTCTCACTACAGCTACGACAGCCCGCGACAACCGACACGAATCTACAGCAACAACCATCCGTGATGCCTGACCGACTCCTTATGCTACAGGGATGACTGTCCACGACACCAAACCCCCGCTCTTTGCGCCACAGCGATGGCAGTCTTTGACGCTCAGCTTCCTTCTCGTGGTCTCTGCCAACGTGAACAGAAGTCTTTGCGCCAGACTTAATTATGTAAATTTTCAGCAGGACTAACCTGGTCCCTGTATCTGGACCTTGTTACCTTAGTGGGGCTTTCACCCCTCTTAATCAATAACCCAATTTCTTACAATAGCCATTAAATTGTTTACACTGAAAAGAATGTTATCTGCTATTCTATACCATAGGGCTCTGCATGTATTTTGCAGTGGAAGCAAATGGAACTTGTTGTTCTGGACATTGTGCTATATCCCTGTTTGCGCCGTAGCACCCCTTTAAACAGATGCATCGGGTGTAAATAGGGACAGTTCACCCTATTATGATAAATGTGCTGCCCTTAGGGTGCTTGAATTCATCGCACCCACTAGACCGTGCTCCAGTCCATTGTTTTTTTTTTTTTGCCCACCATGCTACCAGGTAGTTTGAGGTGGACTGTTCCTATTGGAGGAGGACCTAGGCTAATATGCATATAGCTGATCCCTTGAGGTGGTGTGGTGGGCAAACAAAACCATGAATTCAATCAATCCACCCACCACTTCTTTGTTTTCCTAATTTACAATGCATTCGAAAACTTTCCAGAGAACAAGAAAACTTGGATACATAATGTCCCTTTGTGAACAAGCCCAAATGTGAGCAATCAGCTAGTACAGTTCTGGACGTTCTGTAAGATTCCCATGGCGCATCCTGCAGCGTGATTCAGGCAGAAGGAGCATGTGTAAGAATGCACATTGATTGCATAATGGTTATATTTATCCATCGCTTTTTCAGCTTATTGCAGGCCTTCGAACAGATGTACAGCGCATGTGACTCCTGGGAGTCCCATATTTTTAGGATGTGTTTGCAACACATTTTTTTTCTTTTTAGTTTGTGCGCCATATGCTGAATTGTTTTTAGTTTCTCCTGCTCAGTGCCAGATTTCTCCTGTGCCTCACTCCATTTGATGCCCGCTGCAATGAATTCCTCTAACGGGGCCACTTGGGACAAAGCGTGAGGGCTTTTATCCGCAGAATCGGAGGATGAAATTACCACGACACACACGAAGGCCACCTTGGGATTTTAGAAAACGCCTTCCGTGGAATGTTCTGCCCACTCTTCTTAATTACTTTCTACCTTAAAGGTTAATGTAGCCCCGTGCATTTGACGATGGCATAATTTGGGTATGTGTTGGATCCGGAGGATCACTGGTTGTGGAGCAGCGTAATCAAAGAATACTTTGTGGAAATGCTAATTGCGACCTTTCCTGTGCCAGAAGTGGCCTATACTCTGTGGAGGTGACGTTACTATCGCACTTGCATTTTAAGTTACATGCCAGACCTATCTGCTTTGAAAATCCGTGTTGTAATTGCTGCATGTTGTGTGATATGTTTGGATGAAGTAACATAGAGCTCAAACACACAGGCACCCAGATACAGACAGTTTTGATGCACACAAACACATACAACACATATCTGGACACAAATGCAGTCTACCACCATACATAGAGAATAGTTGGATGCATGGATGGATTCATTGTGTTATGGCTGTATGCAAGGATGAATAGATGGGTGAAAGTATGTGCATGGGTGGTTAGCAGGATGGGTGTGATGCATAGCTGGATTGATGCAAATATGGGTGGATGGGTGCATTTTTTAAGTGCATGGATTGAAATGCTGGTTGAGGGTGGAAAGATCTGGTCACTTACTACTAAGACCATCAGTGCAAGCTTTTCTTATGTGCATGACAGATACAGCACAGATGGGGCCAGTGCAAGCATCTGTCTCACGCAGAGTAGGTATAGCATGGGTAAAAACAGGGAAGCTTCCTTACACACGAAAAATAGCGGCAGATGGAACCAGCTTATTTTGAAAACTACTGAACAGCATAGATATAAATGTTAGCAGTGTGCCACTCACTTATACCTTTCAGTCCAGTATGGAGTCCTTTTTTTAAAGAAGATCTTTACTTTGCAGGTCCACAACGAGTACATATGTTATATATCTGTATGTCAGTGTCCTTTGGCACAGCTCTACAGCGTCGTACAACGACCACTGAGAGGCAAAGTATTGTTGCAGATCAAGCCTCAGAGGTGTTGGCTCAATGTGGTTACTGTTGTCGCTTTCAAGAGTTGTTTTTTTTCAATAGACAAGGAAAGGTGGCACATAACGAAGATTCACTGGTGTATATGTGGGCCCATCGGGTTATACAGCACCAAAGACTATCAAACGAAAGAACACATCGTCCGACCTAATCTGTTCCATTTTCAAATGTGATCGAAGAAACCAGTTCCAAAGCAAAGTCTATTTACTTCACTCCTCCCAAGTTATCTCCATTTTTTCTCCCAGAGTGATTTACGCACAAGCCAAGTTTGCTGTATGCTTCGTGGCTTATGATCAAGCAGCAAGAGTGGTGCAAAATAGATTTGCACCATTTGTGCCCCATGCCAAACTTAATTGAATATTGCACCTCTTATATTCCAGGAGAGCTTTTTTTTTAGGTCGAGCCTGGGCAGTGCGTGCGCTGCTCTGCGAGGCATGCTGTATTCAGGTAGGGACTTGAAGCTCCGCCCACTCTCCACCCATATTTTTTTAGTGACTTGTCATTGTCCACTGTAAACTGGCTGTTCATTGGTCAATAGGCTTAGTAGTCCCTCCTTAGTACCGCCTTGTCTCATTTTGTAACCTCCCATCGCGACTCACCCGTTACGTGTGTTGTAACTCTGTAGGCTTTAATTACAGCCTCCGAGCACTATTTTCTCAAATAGCTTTGTCTTGCCTGCTGTTGCAGGCTGGACTTGCTCTCTCCTAACGCTTTTTTAAAGATTTTATAGTACGGTTGACGAACGCATTTGCAATGCAGTAGGTCTCGAATTTGCGAGAGTTTAAGCTATTGGCATTGTAAATGACAATGCCTTTTATTTATCTGTTTTAAAAACAACACATAAATAAAAGGCATTGTCATTTACAATGCCAATAGCTCAAACTCTTGTAAATGCAAGACCTATTGCATTGCAAATGCTTGTTTTTTTAAGTCTGAGGTAAGGGGCTTTTACCAAATAGGCAGCTATGAAGGAAAAGCCCGACATAAAACTCTGTCAACATTTCTGGCTTAACGGCCTGCATCAAAAGCAAAACACATTCAGCATGTGCACTAGCAGTCCAAGCAAGGAATTGCTTGCTGCCCAATCAGGCAGTGCCTGCATTTTCTTCCCTTAGTGCCTGCAGTTCTCTTGATACGGTATAGGTAACTTTGCATTGTTCATTAGCTCCACTTTTGCACTCTGTGGGAGTTGTAAGGTGGAGCAAGTGGTACAGTCTGGCAGGGGAAGCCTCCAGCTCCCTGACTATGCTCACTTGTGGCAGGCTCAGGCAGTAGTGGTGCTGGAGCAATTTTTAGAGGAGGGTGCTGGCATCAATGTTACATCACTGAAGTCATAGGGATTGTGAAAAATCCACGCGTTCCTTGAGAAAGAAGTGTAGCAAATGAGGCGCGTCCATTCAGAAGGACAGTTAGTGGTAAGGGTGTGGTATGTAGCCGGTGGTGCATTTTGGAGCACACTGTCGCAAATATATTTCTAAAAAGTAAACCACAAACTCCATGTTCACCAAAAAAGAAGCAATTTGTCAGGAGACTTAACCTGACGTTTGACCTTTGTCTTACAGCGCACTGTCAATGTGACAAGATAAAAAAGGCAACTTAATGCATCTTTGTTGCTCATTCATTTTCTGAACTCAAGCATGGTTAGTTTGGGGGTGCCACAGCACCCCTGCACATCTACTTCTAGCACCGATGGCTGATGCTCAGTCCAATCTTTCTTTTCAGCACATCCTTGAATCCGTGTCACTGCGGAACAGGTGCAGTCACAGTGATCAGGCTCCAGTTGGCTGTGGATTGCTCTCACAATGGCCCACGAGGCACTGGGAGCCACGCGCAGAGCCAGCCTCCAGCCAGCAGGGCAAAACTAGGCGGACTGCAGGGCGAAGCTAGAACCTAAGCCACCTTCTGTTATTAGTTGTATGACTTTGCCTTGGGTGCTCATTTGACTACAACTTCTGTGGGCAAAAGAAGAACCCCTAAACCCCCTCTCCGACTTTCAATTGTAAATCAGGCACGGGGATGTCCATTGGCGTGGGCGTCCGCAGGTGGGGGAGAAGGCAAGGGAGGGTGCGTACCCCCCTCCCTGTGGATTTTTCACTTGCCCTTTAAAAAAATTCAAGATTGCACTCCTGTTTGGAAAGGGTCGGAGGATGGATGGATGTTAAAATTATGCCCCTCCCCCCCCCCCAGAAAAAATTTCTGCGGACACCCATGTCCATTGGATGCAGGTTTGTATGCTTCAGAGTTCGATTCTCCATTTTTAAGTCACACTGTGTTTTCAAACCTAAAAGTAATTTTGCCTTTTTTTCTCCACTGATGTGGGGAGGCAATTTAAACTTCAAGCACTGCTCTTCTTATTTGCATCCGAATGCAGAGCAGGTTACTTTTTTAATTCAACTTTTTTTGCATTTTCATAGGAAGGCGGATGGCATAATTAGATCCGCTTTATTGAGGGCAATGTAATTGACATCTAAATGCTGCATTTCAGTACTCGTTGAGCCTGTTCTCACAACGCAGGCATTGTTTTTGTACAATACTCCATTGAAAATACCCGTTTTTAAAAACTATGAAAGTCTCCTCTGAATATTCACATAAGTCACTGGAAACGAGGTTCTGATACATATAAATCTCCTTACATGACAAAACCACAACCACAGAAATCTGAAAAAGGGATATCGCCTCAAGGTAGCGATTGCATTATGGTGTAGTGTTCTTTAAAGAGGGGAGTCTTCAACTCTTTTCTATGTTTGAGCAGCATTGGGGTGGTCCTGATGGATAGTCCAGCAGGGTGTCAGATGTTCAGTACACAAGTGTGTTGGTCTATTTTTGTATGTGTTTGGATGTCTGTGCATGTTTGCAAGGGGTGTTTGTCTTGGTGTGTGTGATGTTGTGTGGGGTTGTGCAAGGGAACATATGGAATAGTGTTGCTTCTGAACTACACATTAATTTGCCAATTGCACACAAATCGTTCTTTCATCTTCTAATTGGCCATCTCTTTGGAATGTGAAATGTCAACAAGATGATGTTAAGGAATGGGAAAGTTCCAGGAATCAACCAGGCTAGCCTGAGACTGTGTGACCAGCCTTTAAGAAGTAAGGGGTAGTTTCATTATTTCCAAAAATGTATCTACAGTGCCCAAGGCCAGTGCTCTTGGATGAGCATGGCAGGCAAAGGCTCTGCTGTCCCAGGGCAGACTTGAGCTGCAGTATCCAGTTGACTCAATCAACACACTACTGGCTGGAATCTGCGATGAGAGAAGTTGAATTAGGAGTTAACTAGGACAGCAAACAGGCACCAATCGGCTCGTATAGTTTCAGATCAAATACGTCATACTAGAGGCAAGAGCAGAGTTAATGGGGTGTAATTGGGGAGTGGGAAAGGATCAGACAGAGAAGATTGAAAGTAATTTTAATTTATGGGTACATGTATAAATGGTGTTTTACGCAAGGTTCACAGGTCAGAGAAGAGCTTGGCTAAAAAATAATTTAAAAATGAAAACTACCAAATCTGTGCCATGTTGCTATGCAGGCCAAAACAATGGAAGCAGCATACGTCTCCTTTCACCAAATTGTCTCTTACTTACCCTGAAATGTCATTCTCTACTAAAAATGGAAGCAGATGTTCTCGGAGAGTAAATTCTTTAAGGTTATGATACTTCATTATGTAAACTAGAAAGATCAAGAGTCTCTAGGATCTAAGAAAAGTATTTGGCTTGCATGTAGAGGTAAGGGTTGAAGGGTACCACTAGGGAGGGACGATTTGCTCTAGTGCTATCAGGGCAGCAACCTACCAAGCACTTTAAGTCTCTCAGCCTCGCATGTTCGGGGCTCCAGTCTGGCTATGGTCTGAGTCATAACCCATATAGAGCTTGTCCGTTTTGGAAGCTTTGTGGCACTTTAAATTGCCTTGGGGAGTCAAGCCCTGTTCAGAATTTTGGCTTCCTTTGGCTTAGCAGGAAGTAGGTGGAATGTGAACATTCTAAAGTTTGTGTAGTTTCTGCTCTGGTTGCCTGCTTTTATTGCTCTTACCCTTCCTTCCTTGTTCATAGGGGGTGTTTGTTCAGCAGTAGCTAGTATCCTTTACAAAGTGTGTATGTGTATATGTATTTGTGTGTGTATATATATATATATGGCTAATGCTCGTTGACATTTCCCAGTCTTACCCTATGGCATCTTTTTAGTCATTCAGCACCATCTCTAGCTGATGAATGCTGCCAAATGGATTACTGGGCCTTCTCTGATTACCCCATTTTCTTGTGTACACACATACACAGCATGCCACTGGTGCTGCGTAGCTGTCTATATGTTTTAGACATTATTACAATTATAATTTGTGTGTACACCTCTCACATACCCTCACCCACCACCAGGGCTTTAAGTGGGATGAAAAAACTGGGGGTCTCTCCAAGGGCGTGTCTGATGTAATTAAGGGCGTGGCTTAAAACATGTAAGCCAAAAACCTGTTCTTAGCATAGCGTGCCCCCTGAATGGTATTTTGCTGCTTCTGTCATTGCATCCAGATATATAATAAATTACACCTACAACAAGCTAGGACTATTGGCTATGTCAATGTTTGTTAGTCGCATAAGATAAAAAAGCAGCAACTAAGGCTTCGTTTTATATAAAATTGAAAATGCTTCAGTGCTGAAAAGATGAGACTGTGAAAGAGCTATAACGAGCCTCTTTGAAGTTACATCAAAGGCAGTGAAGGGTGGTACTGCTGCAGAGTTAAGATTTGTTTTCACCGAGGGGGAGGGCAAAAATGGAGAGCCCGATAGGGACCCATCTCAGCACCTGTTTTTTTAGAACTGCTGGTGCTGAGCACCGGCAGGACCCGGCCCACTTGAAGCTCTGCCCATCACTCTGCTACAATAACTGCTCCTTGGTGGGCATCATGAAGGACATGACAACACTTCTCTCATTAGGCTTTAAAGAAAGCAATACCCTTTTTGCCACACACCCAACTTGCTATCCATGTGGAGAATTGCTCCAGTGCCCCCTCGTAGCACATGTAAGTGCCATTCACATACAATAAAATACATAAAGAGAAGAGTTTCAGCGACAGGTTTAAAAAAAGGTTTACTCCATTCAGGGCTGAATGAGTTCGAAACAGTCCAGGAACATGTGGATTTAAGGAGGAAGAGAATGAGTAGATTGAGAAATGGCAATTACAAGAAAGAGCGTGATTCGTAATCTTTAACATCCAAAGAGGTCTGTGCAGTTTGAGTGACTGGACGAAACAGAGCTGGTACCTCGGATTTTTCTGAGTTGGCCTCCACTCCACTACAATACCAACGGGTATTAGACTAAATGAAATGCTAGACTTCGTAAATAAGAAGCAGCAGTGTTTGAAAATGTGTCCCAAACAATTGTTTAAGAGCACACACATGCACAGAGCATCCTACCGAGCAGTTGTTGGTTCCACCCTTCTCTCCATTGCTGTTGAACGCATGTTTGAGCCTCCATTCTCGCGCCCTGTGTTCTCCCTTCCTATTACGCCCCCTGCTAAGAGGGCACATGGCTCGTGAGGCGCCTTCAGCCAGACATGGATGTTTTGCACACAGCACATTGCCATCTGGATTTTTAGGTCTTGCCCTGAAAGCCAGCACTTCAGCGCTGGCTCTGGGCGAGACATTTTGTAGTGGGCTTGCAGAAATGCGACCACAACTTTTGGCTGGCCTAGAGCATGCGAGTACACGCACAGTAACGCGCATTCCTCGCATGCTCCAGGCGCCAAATGTCTTTCCTCTCACTTGCTCCTCCCCCTCCCCACCACAGAGCGCTTCTCGGGGCCGCGCGGCCGTGTCACTTTCACGGCCGCGCGTCACTTGCTCTCCCGCTCCTCCCCCCTCCCCCACCACAGAGCGCGTCTCGCACGGCCACGCGGCCAATGCTTGTTTTGCTTCCAGTCCAACTGGCTCTGCAAAACCGTAGGGCGAGCCGCATGTGACCAGTGGCACTGAGCAGCAAGCGAATGACGGCAGCTTGCCCCACGCTGCTGCAGTATGGGCTGAGTTCCACTACACGCAGCAGGCACTAGCAGCGGCATGCTGGCAGATGGCCTATCCTGCTGCGGTACGGGCACAGCCTGCTCCACGGCACGCAGCTTGGGCTCGGTGGCAGCTGGCCTGTGTGCTGCTGCTGCAGTGTGGGCTCACATCGACCAGCCGCACACAGCACCGGCTGCAGAGAGCTCTTTCTGGTGCAGGTTGCAGTCTGCAGTGGAACGCACCACAGACTCCCCACAGTTGTGCAGCGTGGGCTGTTGTCCCTGACAGTCCACGTCTGGCAATACAGAACCAACGCTGGTGCAGTGTGGGCTGGGGCCGATCACCTCATGCAGCACTAGCGTCACAGCTCCAGACCCACGCTTACTTCGGATGGTCTTTGCCTGTCTAGCCTACTGCGGCCTAAACCGGCACCGCACGCCTCGCATTAGTGCCCGATCGGCTGCAGCCAGTACTTGCAACATAGGCTCCGCATTAGTGTAATATGTATAGGCTATGCCTGTGTGTTGGTAAAAAGCAATGTACGCCTCTGTGCGACCTTCTTATTTGGATTTGTGCACTTTTCGTTTCTGTTTCGCCTCTGGACATATACCCCTAACCCACATTGTGCTATTTTACAAGTATTGTTTCTGCCCCACCCCATGCTGTCAAGTTTTCAACGGGTGTTGCGCCCAAGCCCTTTGTGTTTTCCACATTTTAGAATTAGTAGATAGTGCGAACACAAAGGATAGAGTACCGACGTTTAGGCACAGTAAGATTGTGTGATTTGCTCATAATTAATAGATACCGGGCCATATTGCTCCACGCTTTAAATCACATTGCATTTGCGAGTAGATATTGGCGTTTTTTATTTGGGTGAAAAAACTCACTTTAGTGCTCTAAATTGCTCGCTCTGCAGCGGACTTTTGTCCCTGAACCATATTGTAATATTTTGTCCATGTGGTTTTAGTACTCCCGCCATGTTCTTCACTGTTGTGCGTGTGCCTCTCCTAGGTGCCCTTCCATTTTTCAGGTTTTCCGGTTTTATCTTATGTTATGTCCGGTTTCTTTTTTTTGGGTATCACAGACAAAATACGTGATTTGTCAGTCACAACATGCTGCTGCCATATGGCGGCACACTTTGAACACATGGCATTCACGCATAAATGTTGCCATTTAATTTGCCTTTGTTTTAGGGGAGCTGGGTTTGTGCTTAGCGGGTGGTGCAACACCCGGTAGTTTATGGTACTTAAAGGGCGGATTTTATTTTCCTTACTAATACAATCCCAAGTTGCCCAGTGCCATAGCGTGTCACGCTTTCATCACGCGGCATTGACACACAAATGATGGCCTTTGTTACCCTGTTACAAATATCCCCCTTAGCACTCTAGGCTAGTGTCTCGCATGTGGGCTTCGGGCCACCGATCCATATTGTACTATATCACCAGTCAAACAACTAAAAACTGCCCTTCAATTTCAATTTCAGGCTTGAAAACACGGCATTCGCGCTCGCACTTTGTGTTTTTCTGCAAATTCTCTCTTTCACTTCAGCGCTACAATGATAACGTAAATCTACATTTTAGTTTTAGTAAGGGGAGATTATGTTATTTAATCGCAATCGCCAGCTACCGATGCTAGGTTGCAATATGCTTAGAGCACGTTCCAGGGCTCTAGATTCTGTTTCACTTGTGGGCTTTAAGCACAGCATTTTTTTTGTTGCATATTTATATAGCGCGAACTCGACCCGAAGGTATTGGAGCGCTTTACATGAGCACCGTATTTACATTACACATTCAGGCACGGGGAGATTAAGTGATTTGCCCAGATTAACAGGATGTGGACGCGACCCCGAGTCTCGAACCCTGGTTTCCAGCACCAAAGTCGGCAGTCTAGCCGTCAGACCACATCTGCACAGCACATCCGCACATCCACACAGCATTCCAATACATGCTGTGTTTTTGACCAATTTCCGCACTTTCACTACATTGCTCCACATGTTACATCGTCGGCTGGAAAAAAAGGCATTATTGCTCACAAGGGGTTAGTTTGTGCAGTTTCTTACATTCAATTCAGCGCTACAAAGCTCACATTGTACAGTTACAATTTTGATCCAGTAGGGGGGATTATGTGATTTGATCCAAAGCACCAGAGTCCGATGCTATGTTGCTATACCATTAGAGCACATTCCAGTGTGCTAGGTTTCAGTTTCGCTTCTGGGCTTTTTTTTCTTTTTTTTACTCCTCATTATACATCTCGCAAGGCCAAAATAGCTCTAACACTGTCAAAAGTGCCTGTCCCGGAATCCCGGGCACACGATTGACTCAATCTGGAGCCTGGACCTTAACCGCAAATAGGGTCAAAAGTTGGGCAATTTTAACAGCAACTACAAAATCTGGTTCCCCGTTTACCACCACTGCGAAAATGTTATAATCATAGGACATGTAACATTCATGAACTGCGTGATCGTAAATCTACGTGCCATATTGGCCAGCTCTAATCCCAAAACTGTAATCTACTAGAACAGGGGCCACTTCGATCGAGCTTGCAGATTCTTCGTACACTACACTGGTAACAACTCCTTTTACACTACCACCAACATCAAACACCAAACATCACACTGCTCGTACCCTCATCACTCTCAGTCCTTCTGCATCACACTGCTCTTCTCCTACTCCTTCTCCTACATTCTCCCTCAAAGTGCTCTTCTACACCTAACTACTTCCTTATACCTACTTCTAATACAATATTCTTACCTTGCTTCTACCTCACACTACTCTTCTACTTCTCACACTCCTTTCATATCCCTCCTTCTACTCTTCTACTACTCTATCCTTCCTTATACCTCACACTACTCTTCTACTTCTCACACTCCTTTCATATCCCTCCTTCTACTCTTCTACTACTCTATCCTTCCTTATACCTCACACTACTCTTCTACTTCTCACACTCCTTTCATATCCCTCCTTCTACTCTTCTACTACTCTATCCTTCCTTATACCTCACACTACTCTTCTACTTCTCACACTCCTTTCATATCCCTCCTTCTACTCTTCTACTACTCTATCCTTCCTTATACCTCGTACTGCTCTCCACACTTTCCTTCATTCAAAATCACGCTAATCTCCTCCACGCTTTCTTCCTTCTCCCTCATACTGCTCTCCCCCCGCACGTTTCTTCTGCCTCATGCTATTCTACACCTCACTATAATTCATTAACCCTCATGCTATTCTCCTACTCACTCTCCTTCCCAAATCTTAAACACTGCTCTTCTCCTCCTAACGCTATACTTTCACCTACTACACAGCTAACAAATACAATTCTAACAACATAGAAACACAACATATCACATACATACACTCAATAATACATAGCTATAATACAATACAATTAGCAAAGCAAATGGCTTTAACTTAAACAAAGGCGAGACCTATTGCATTTCCAATGCTTGTTTTCCCCATTGTGTGCAAGTCTAATGTTAGCCACCCCACAAACAGAATGCTCTCTTGCCATTCGAACAGGAGATTAACCTGATATCCAATAAATGGTAGTCATTTAATCAACATGGTGAGGATGAAAGACTGAGGCAACTCCGCTGTAGTTTGTCAGTAGTCTGAAACTTACACAGCTCTCCATCAGACACTACCAGGGGCCGTATTACGCACTGGCATTGTTTGCGCCCGGCGCACCTTTCAAAAGGTGTGCCAGGCGCAAACAATGGCAATGCGCCCTATTATGATCTATGCGCTGCCCCCAGGGCAGCAGCGAACAAGCGCTGCATGTGAAAACACGGAGCTGCCGCTCCGTGTTTTCACAGTGCAGGCGGCGCCCGCCTGCACTTTCAAAGGGGTTTGGAGATCCCCTTGCAGGCGGGTGCAGTCAGTGACTGCACCCGCCTGCAAGTGGATGTCTGGGGGTCCATGGGACCCCCTGCAGAGGGCTGCTGTCAGGAGGCGCACTGACAGTGTGCCACCTTTTAACTGGCGCACTGTCAGTACGCCTCCTGAGGGCTTCTTTGACTCTGCGCTCGCGTCTGTAATATGGCGCGAGCGCAAAGTCTAAGGAATTCCCTCATTTGCATAGGGCACACCCCTATGCAAATGAGGGAACGCCCTCGGAAGGTAGCGCTGGCGCATTAATTGCGCCCGCGCTATTGGTATTGTAGAAGGGGACGCACAAGCGTCTTACCAAGGTGCCCCAGGGGCGCGCAAAGCAGGCGCAAATGCCTGTTGCGCCCCCGGGGCACCTTCTGTAATACGGCCCCAGATCATTGAACTAGTATAGTCACACTTTACTGTGACCCACAGAGTTTCTGCAGCGCTCGTTGTAAGCACATTGAAATCAAAACACCCAGGGCTGCAGCAACATGTTGTTTTCTACATGAAAAACTGCTGCAACATTTTCCCAACTGAAACATCTTCCTCATGAGACGATCATGTGATAATGACAATGATGGAAGACTTCATGTCTGCAGGAGCTAATGACGCGAGAGACAAACTTGAGTTTTATTGTGAAAGGAGATAGGCAGAGCGAGGGTGAGGAACAGTTGATGTGGGAGCAAAGGGAAATCTAAGGGGAGCAAGTAAATGCCTAGGCTCGGCCAGTGGAAGTTTTAATCAAGCCCACAGCGAATAATTCCCTCCGAGGCTCAAGCATTCTATATAGTCAGGGCCACAGGAATTATGCAGTAGGAGAGGCCCAAATTATGCAGCGGGCTGAGTAAACTATGCGGCAAGAAAAGGCAACTTATGCGGCATAGTATGCCACATTTTGTAAACGTATTACTTCATTATTTTGTCAATTTTTAACTGGGTAACCTGTCTAGGCATTGGCTGCACCTCATTAGTACCAATTTAACACCCAAATATAGTAATAAGCAACAGAAAGTTGACCAGTTTAGCTTTGCAAACGGTCCTCTACTGAGTGGCAACATGCGTTGCTGCATTTTTAGTAACTTTTGATCCAGTTGAGCTAGAAACAAAATGTTTTTTTGTTGAAATATGCATATTATATGGCAGATAATGGATTATGTGGCAAATATGTAACTATGCAAAAATCACAGCAGCTGCAGAATCGCATAATTCCAGTGGCCCTGTATATAGTAACAAAGCAATGGACATGTCGACATCTATTGATAGAGCAACAAGGAAAGCATCGCTCACCTCTGTAGCCCTCAGGTTTGCTCCTTGAGCAGACCAAGAACAGCTTTCTTGTTAATGTCCTCTGCTGTGAAAGCTTTTAGTCACTGTGCGCTATGCACTGGCTGCTGACATCAGGCCTGACTGATGCACTCATCACTGACCCCGAGTGTGTCCTGTGGTGGATCAGATCGTTCTCGTAGCACTCGATCACATTCAGTGTTTAATTTGAGTCGGTGGTTGGCGATGGGCCCACCGGCACTTACTTTTCCGCGTTTGATATTTACTGAGAGCAAGAGATGAAAAACACACGACGTGGAAAGACAATGGAAGAGAAAGATGGAAAAACCATCGCAAATGGAGAAAGCAGGAACCTGTAAGAGGGAGATAAAGGGACAGAGAGTGTCTGGTAATGAACTAAGGAGACATGAGGTGGATTAAAGACTATGCAGCCTTAGTATTCGGTGCTCTGGCATTTAATAGCACCGGCCGCTAGCTTCTGAGCAGAGCTTTGGGCACCAGCACTCATTCTTTTACAAATTACGCGCTGATTCACATGACCACAAATCACACTGTGACGACTGCGGGTGTGCCCTCTGCAGTAAATAGTGCCTAGCTGTACTTATTTCAGCTGCTGCCCAAAGTCATGCAGGTTGACCCAGAGGTTTGACCAGATTGAGTGGGATCTGATGGAAAAGAGCACAAGGGTAGAGCTGGTTCGCCCTCTGAGGCCTAGTACACTGTTAAGAGGTGGCACGCACACTTGGGCAAGTCACAATGATTGTGCATGAGGCAAGTTAATCAGACCCCCCAGAATATTGCAGTATGGATTAGGAAATTTTGCGGCACTAAAATGGATATTTTGCCGCAAGCATTAGCATTTTTTGCGGCATGTTATTTTAAAGATAGTCATTTCTTTTTTGTATAGTTCTATCTTGTGACTTACGTTTAGTAATAATAATGTAGTTACTAATCCTGGTGTGTTGGTTATTGGGCTGTGGAATGTGAGATTGTGAAGTTGAGAGAGCTCTCAGCTCTGTAATGAGTGGCATCAATTGCTAATACATGCCATTGATAAGAAGCATGCATATGCCACTTAGAAACGTTACCCAGATAGCAACATGGAGGGAGAGGCTTGTTAAAAAAAATGCAGTTTTCTGTAAGTAAGTACGTTTTCACTGAAATCCAGCAACGTCCCTGTACGAGGCAGCAAATGAAAAGGCCTGGACCATTCCCGCCCAGCCTGCTGTCAGCGCCTAACAACCTGGCAATTGTTTCCAGTGGCAGCTCCTCCGCGAAGGCGGAGGAGCGTAGCCCCCCTGCTTTTTGCAGTGTAAAAAAATGAAAAATAAAATGATAATCACTCTAGGTTATTATCATTTCAGTTTTCCCCGTTGTGGTGTCTTTGTGGGACGGGTCTGCTCTCAGATCAGGGGGAGGAGTGGATTGCACTCCCTAAGTGGGCATGAGTGCTTGGCCGGCCCTCTAGGGCCGCCCAAAACAGTCATACGCACATACTGTGTTCACCATGCAGGCTGCATTACAGCCTGCTTGGAGAACATGCCCACTCCTCCAGCCCCTGGCTGAGCGCCGTGTCACGGCGCTCATACCAATCACAACGCTGCATTGCAGCATTGTGATTGGCTGCAGGGAGCCTGGGAGCCGTGGTGCTTCCTGTCTCCTGCCCCCAAGAAGCCAGGAAGAGGACGTAGGAAAGGCGGCGGCCGGCCAACTGGCTGGGAGGTAAGTGATATTTTTTAACCTATTTTCCCCCCTCCCCTTCCCCCCCACCCCTGCCCCACTGCTGCTAACTGGTAGCAGCCACC
Organism: Calotriton arnoldi; assembly: GCA_963921515.1. Taxonomy (NCBI): domain Eukaryota; kingdom Metazoa; phylum Chordata; class Amphibia; order Caudata; family Salamandridae; genus Calotriton; species Calotriton arnoldi. The sequence continues at coordinate 139,688 of CAWUFW010001364.1, read as the reverse complement.
TCTGGTTGTTTCACTCATGTGGCTTGTGCCCCTGCTGCCTGTACCAACTTTACCCGTGGTAGATAGACCGTACTTAGGAGAGTGTAGGGGGGTTCTTCTACATAAAACCATGTCTGGTTCTTCTCAGGGTATTTAAGAAAACAGGTACTTTGTGCATGACGCCTGACGCATGCACTGGTGTGCCTAGATAGGTGACAGAACTGAATGCCAAGCCAAGGCCCAGGGGAGTGATCAGCAGCATGTCTGCACTCTTCTCCTGTGCCTCACCCCAGGTGCACCAAGGTGGGTTATGATGGTGCTAGTCATTATGATGGCTTTGAGTGCAACTCCTGTGTGTTCTCCAAGTCTCCCTCTCACTGATAGATATTACCAAGCACAGTTTAGAAATGAGCTGTATCCTTTACCTGCAACAGCTCTTGATACATTTCATTGGTGCTAGGCTCTCATGAGCAGGGCAACACTCAGAATACAGGGCTCGGAAACAAGCGGGATTGGTGTGATGTGGTGAAAGTGAAAGCAAGTGCGGACCCTCTGAGGCTGAGATGATGCAGCAGGCAGGAACAAGGAAGCGCTGAGGTGACCAGTGCTGAAATAACGCGGCAAACAGGAACAGTGATGCTCTGAGATGGCTGGTGCAGAGACAGTGGGCTTGAACAGTGAGTTGTAGAGAGATGCGGGCAGGGAGCAGAGGAGAGAAAATGAGAATGTGGGAGGAACTTAAGGAAGGTGGAGAGTAATGAGAGTGAGAGCAAGATCAATCAAAATAGGGGAGAGGGATTGTGTGCGTATGGAGCTTGAGTAAGACAAGGAGGAGGGAAGGGAAAGAGGGAATAGTTGGAGATAAAATGAAGAAGGCAGTGGGAAAGTGGGTGAGAAGACAGGGTGGGAAGGTGAGATGCATGGATAGGCAGGAAGGTGGGGAGTAGACGGTAAGTGAGAGCACAGAGATGATGGGGGAGCAGGGGAAAGGGAAAGCATGGAGAGGACAGGGTTAACACCAGGAAGGAAAGCAAAATCATGGAGAGGACCTGGAACAGAGGTGTGTGTAGAAATAATTCTTGATGTCTCATCATACAAGCAATGGAAAACTTTAAAAAGATGAGAGCCAGTGGTTAAAGGGAGCTGTCCCAAAGCCCACTTAATTTGTACCCCTACTCTAAGGTGCTTTAAAAAAAATATATATTGGTATCGTGAGGTCTCCCAGACAGCTAAATCAATCTGCAGAAAGATCTAAGGAGAAGTTTTCAGTGGTGGGGTAGACCGAATGAAGGACAGAAGTAGAAGTCAAACCCTCTGCTGACCCCCCTTAAAGAGTGACAAGAGAAGCAGTCCACCCCAGTCAAAACTCTAAAACGCCACCGTATTTAGGATTTTGGAATAAAACATGGTGCTGTGACATTTTCAAATTCAATACTTTTTTCATAAAAACTTTTCCAGTTACATGTTAGGCCTGGATGTGGATCTGTTTTAAATATCATCCATGTGCTTGTTTGTCCCTTTTTAGTGTTACAACTGAGCGGGTTTTGTTGTCACGCTTGGTTTATTTGTAGCTTGTGGCAGTGTCTTTAGATTACTGTCACAGGGTCATGATGTTTTCAATATGCCTTATTGGTACAATCTGTGCTGGAGTGGTGTATCCGGGAGAGTGGCACTGCCAGACAGGCCAAACTGAAAGGACCATTGTGTGGAGCATTTTTTTTGGTCCCATCACCGGCCACGAGACGCCCCCCAAAAAACAGGCCCACACACCGGCCCTTTCAAGCTGACAGCCAGTCCAAAACTGGGTACAAGTCTTGTGACTCCACAACTGTTAATGGTTGAGTTACTCTTCAGTGAAAGTTGTACCCCTCTGTATGTTGCAACTGTTTTCATCCCAAATTATGGAGGTTGTCTAAATAGTTTGTAATAAGCAATCTGCATCATACTTTAAAGTCCTCAATGTAAAAAATGTCTGTGATACATGAGATTGAAATACAATTGGCTATAGAGTTATAATTTGTAAACGTAAAGGGATTGTTTCAATGAAATATATAATTATGTGTAATGGTGATAAAAACAAAGTATTTTTATTCATAACACAGTCAAGTACTTGATAACTTCAGAGCATACAATATATGATGACAATTCAACTGCACATTGGTTAAGTAAAAGCAGCACTGGAACTGCACATAGATTACTAAAGTAAAAGCAGGGAAATGGTTTGGTGGATTTATTTTATCTGCTGGTGACATCAGCTGCTAATGTGGCTTTTAACACCCTCCTCCCATCATAATTTAAGCTGCAGGATCATGCGTCTCATGGTGTGTATTACTGGTGCGGTGGGAGGATTGGGTTGGGGGATTACAGGAGATGAGGGCTGCTTGATGGGGGCAGGAAAATGGGTGGCACAGGGGAATAGCGGGAAGAAGACTGGCTACCATATAGAAGGGAGTGGAAGGTTATGCTGGTAAAGAAGTGACAGGAAGTTTTGGGCAGGAAAACAAGTGCTTCAGGGGAGAGAGTAGGCAGGCTCCTTTGATGCCACGGAAATTTATAAACAGTTTAACCCTTTAACTTACGACTTAGATCTCCAACTCCAGGCCAAATCCGTCTCTCGGTCAACGGATCTTTTCCACGTGTTAGAATGGAGCACAAATCAAAATTCATCAACATACAGCAGTTCAGAGTTCAGTCAATGATGAGAGATTAGGTTAAAGTTTTAAAAGTTTTATTTCTCATTAAGAGATTAGTAATAATTTTGTCTTTTATTCAGATTTGGCAGATATATCCAGTTACAGAAATATCGAGAACAAATGTGGTTAGAGGTAGCATGAAACATAACAGTGTGTTCCATAAAGGAAATAGTCCCTATCTTAATCCAGAGGACCTAATTTAACATGAAACCCATAAAAGTTCCTTGTGGGAAAGAGCAAGGATCTGGAGCATCAAGCTAATAGTCGCAAAAGAGAGTGAACTCCTCATTAAGAGCAGTTCTGGAAACTCAGCCGAGCTCCCTGACAGTTGCAGTAGCCACCGTCAATCCAAGTTAGAAGGAAGTTAATAATTGCAGAAGCTATAACTCGGCATAAAGAAAGGAAGTCTCCTCACGAAAGGTAAGAAAAACAAGAAAATCACTGTTATGAGTAGCTTACAGTAATTCGGGCTAGCACAACAAAGTGTGAAGGGGCATGGCAGGGTAGGTGTGCATAGAATCCATGGAATGCCGTTACTCACTAACTAGAAACATGTACTATATAGAAAGCACAAAACATATGTTATAAAAAGAGGTGCTTAAGTCATTTCGAGCTAATGAAGAAGGATCTTCCGATGGTCTATTGCTTCTCTCGGTTCCCACAGTAAACGTCCATGTCGACATGTTGTTATTTGAATGTGGCTACAGCATATTATAAAAAGATACATTTAGGAAGGTTCTCATGCGAACCTATGCAAACCTACTCTGTTAGTAGTTCAGTGTCCCATTGTGTAACAATGGACTGCTCTATGAAATTAAACATTAAAATCTAGCATGTCCTGGTGACATCATTAGAAACACTTTCTTCAACAATCCTTAATTCTACAAAACATTTTGTTTATTATAGCACATAGCGGGTGACTTGATCTAATAATATGAAATCATGGGGTGTGAGGAAAGAAAGAAATACATTTTCTTGAAACGGCACGTTTTCTGACAATTACATGTATTACAGCTAAATATTGGAATAAATCAGAAGTTGTAAAAGGCAATATTTTATTAAAGGGAAAGAGAAAAAGAAAAAAATATGAGGCCTAGTCATGTAAGCAGGATGAAAATGGCAGTTTGCTGCCGACTAATAAGCTGCACTTTTGTTTTTGCATGTTTAAGAAATGTACATTTTCCTACAGTTTGTTTATGTTAAGCATTCTCAACGTTATTGTGAAGATATATTTTAGCATCCATGTAAGGTTAATATTGTTTAAAATGTTCTGCTCTATCACCTTCTACCTTCAAGATGTAACCAAAAAAAACAAGTTCACTCTCAACTCCCAGGAACTGTTTCTGTGAACTGTGTTTTACCCCTAAATGTAACCCCAGGCAGTTCATCATCCACAGTTCAGTACACAGGGTTGAGGTGGTTAAATCTTTTAAGGTCGCCCAAGCCAGCCTTCAGTCTGGAAATTCTGGATCGCCTGGTAAGCCCTTTAAAATGAAACGACAGCATAGCAACACAAACTGTGCTGGGGGCAAAACTAAGGTCCGTTTTGCATCCCCTCCTAAAGTGATCCCCTCTCTGGCAGGCGGGGATGTGTGTACTGCTGTTGCTGCCCCCTTGCAGCCTCGAAGAGCATTCACACTCTAAATGACCGACCTTCTCAAATGATGGTTCAAGCCCATATTTGTTTTTTGTATGTAAAAATTAAAACTTCACTCTGCATGCCAGACGTTGGAACACCTTGTTTTTTAGCTAAGTTGCTGTTCTCGGAACAGAGATCTGAGCTTTAACCCCGATGTCAGCAGTTGGCGAAAAAATTGTGTGCACTTAGACAAAATGGTTTGTCTCCCTGCAACTCGGTTGTACGTATGTGTAATGTAAAAATAGACTGTACAATCAGCGTCCCAATTACTTATTTCTATCAGACCTTATCGCCCCACACAGACCCACACCATGCTGCTCTGCCTACAAGCACAGCACTAAATGTTTCTGATGCTCCCGCTGCTTTCAAAATGTAATCTGCAAACTCCGCTATTTCTTAGAGGAGCTAGATTTGCGCTTTATCAAATACATAAAATAAATAAATAGCAGTTCAGTGCTTTCGTGTGCATTTGTGGGACTGCTTCACCTGTGCATTCTTTTAAAAAAAAAATTTAAACTCTTTTTATTAAAACAATAAATTCGCCATTTATGTTAAAGTATTCAAAACCACGACAATATTCGGACAATTCAGTACAATGGAATACAGCGTACCCTTCCCCCACGGCCACAGATTGCGACTGTCCCTCTCCTCTCATCCGACTCATTGATCTGGCAATATCACTTCTTTTCCTTGTCTTGAACTCTCAGCCGGCGTGCATATCATCCCTCAGTATTCATTCCACTTACCCCATATTTTGGTCCATTTCTGTGGGCATCCTCTACTCTCATAGACTGATCTCTCCGCTTTTGCATTCTTCAACCACAGTATTCGATTTCATTGCGCCTTTTAAACATATGGCACGCGATTAAAATGGAAAGCTAGGCAGTTGGATGCTGGCGGTCTGGTGAATGGGTGTCCAGGTCGTTTCTCTACAATAAAACTGCAGAAGATGGTATATCTCCAGTGAGGATCAATTAGGAAGTGCCTTGAAGTGGAGCAGCGGCAAAACTGAATTGGCGAGGAGTCACTTACGTGAAATGGGTTATAAGAACCTTTATGAACAAACTGTGAACATGGTGAAGGTTCAGCCACAGTTGAGAGCGAAGACGCTACCCTCTGCATCAGACTTCTTCACTTGTAGGCCTAGTTCATGGAGATTATCTGATAGGCAATGGTTATCGGTCTTGGACTCACCAGAGAACCGTTAAGCCCGAGACACCATGCATAAATAGTATCCTCTTGATGCATCTCCATACCAACTGTCGAGTGTGTGCAAGTCGCAGGTAAACAGGTGTGGTACGCTAGTGTATACAGCCACACACCTATGCAGGTTCAAGGACGTGATCCGACATGGAGGCCATTTTCCTTTGAAGTGATTGCACTTGTAAAGCAGTCTGAGTGTGAGAGGTCGTGTACCAACCAGCGATATTTGAAAAGTGACATTTGAAAGTTGAAATCAACTAAGAATTATCAAAGGAGAAGGTGAGCTTTGGATTCTTCAGTGATTACACTGAGTTGATCAGGTTATCCCATGAGCGCTCCATAATGCTCGAATCTCTAGTGGAATATATTGTGTTAGCTTATTCTGTGGTGCATGTCATGTGTTGCATGAAGGTGTTTGGATTATTGTGTGGTCAAGAAGACTATGGATTAGTCCAGACTGTTCCTGGTGAAGCATGGACATACAACGGATCCAAAATATTCCTTAAATATGTGTGCTCAAAGCTTTACCATTATCCCACCTCAAGTGTTTTTGGCAGCGACAGAAGAACCAAACTAGAGGTTGTCGGAATGGAAAGAATATTTTTTAAATTATATTTCTACTATCAACGAGAAGAATCAAATATCACCAGATCAAAAGAAGTAAATACTATTGAACTGATTAGGTCCAGAGGGACTGAAAGTTTACAAATTCCAAAATAAATGGTGCTGGTGATAGGAATGTTTGACAATACTATAACTGACTTGGTTAATTATTTCACTTTTAAAGTGTGCATTGGGATTACACAGTTTATATTTTTGTATAGGAAGTGGGAAAAAATCTGTTGATGACTTTCTTCCGGCCTAAAGAGGGATTTTCATTGTAAATTTGGGAGTTTACATGTTGAACGTATTAAAGACGAAGTTGTGATGGTTGCTTGCATTTCAGCTATACAAGAATGTTTATAGGTAAATGGTGACTCTAAACTAAAGGATGCACTAGCTGTTGTTCAAAGGCTGAGCTTTCAGACAGTTGTGCTAAGGCAGTCAATTCAGAAGTGATAAATTCAGAAAGTGATATAGTGAGGAAGATTAATATGAAGAAAAGGGTAGAGGGGCCTTCCTCCAAATGACGTGTGAATAGAAGGCAGGTTAAGAAAGAGAATAATAAAGATCGACTGTTGGATGCAATCGCAGGAATTATTTAGCTTCTAGTAAGTTATGCCCGGCTCTTAAAAATAGGTGTAGTATGTGTGGCACTGTAGTACATTTCTCAAAAATATGCAGAAAGAGAGGAGCAAGACTTAAGCTGATTGAAGCAGAGAAGAAGCTTTCTGCAGAGGAAGAGTGACAACTATTTGAGTTTGGAAGAAAGTATTCAATATATAGGAGATGGAGATAAGAAAAAAAGCTAACCGGTGTGCCATATGATGATTGGGGTTGTGAGTATTCAGGTAGTAGCAGATTCTGGGTCACCATTTACATTTTTGAGAATGTGTGGATGAAAAAGTTGATAATAAGCTATGTAGTAAACTACTGGAATCTGATAATAGTCTTGACGGCTATAGGAAATAAGCAGTAGAAGTGTTGGGTTGGCGAAATCTAGTTTTTAGATTAAATATTCAAAGGGCAGTAGGCTAATTGCATGTTGCCAAGAAAGTAACATCCTTGTTAGGATGGTTTGACCAACATTATCTCCACATTGTCTTAGATGAGAACAGTGTCAAACATGTATTGATTGGATTGTAGTGAAAAACGAATTTAGCAGTTTTTCACTACCAGGACATGTAAAACTAGAAAGTACATGTCCTCCCTTTTAAATACACTGCACCCTGCCCAGGGGGCTGCCTAGGGCCTACCTTAGGGGTGCCTTACATGTAGTAAAAGAGAAAGTTTGGGCCTGGCAAGTAGGTGAACTTGCCAGGTCAACATGGCAGTTTAAAACTGCACACACACACGCTCTGCAGTGACAGGCCTGATACAGGTTTGAAGGGCTACTCATGTTGGTGGCACAATCAGAGCTGCAGGCCCACTTGTAGCATTTGATTTACAGGCCCTAGGCACATGTAGTGCATTGTACTAGGGACGTAGGAGTAAATCAAATATGCCAATCATAGAGAAACCAAATGACATTACATATTAGACACAGTGCACATGCACAGCACTGGTCAACAGTGATAAAGTGCCCAGAGTCCTAAAACCAGCAAAAACGAAGTTCAGCACACAGTCAAAAATAGGTGGTCAGAATCAAAAAGACAGGGGAAACCAAGCCGAAAGATGCCAGGTGTAACAGTATTAATGACTACTTCACCTGTAGTTTTGTGCCTGTGGACCATCGTTTCAGATTTGGCTCTGTGAGTTGAATTTTATTGAGAATTTTTGTACATTAAATTTCTGATTGCCACCTATGTAACGTATGAAATCATTATTGAATGATTTTGGTAGTATTTGCAAGTCCTTTATATAGTATTGATGTAGCTTTTGATCCAAAAGACCACGTGCTAAGAAGCATCCCACTGAGCACAGCAACAGATGCCGGTTAAAGATGCAGTAGCTTTGTGGTCCCTTACCACCTTCTTACTGAAAAACTCCCAGACAGATGCATTAGTTTTGTCGTCTTTGTTGTCATCATGTTGTGATATAGACAAATATGAAGTAACAGGGTCCACTATGCTCAGAACTGAGAAAACCCACACTATATGTACGTCAGGTTGCTAAAAAATAATTTGGTACCCATGGTGCTGTGTGCAACGCCTAGACTTTCACCACATATGTGAGCATAAGTACAACAAAGCTTGAATAAGTTGTAAAAGTTTGATGTATGTGATATTTGTATAACGCAAACCAAGACCAAAGGGTGAGGAGCACTGTATAGATTCAAGGGCAACACTAATATGGAAGAACATAGAGAAACCCCTCAGGAAAAGCATGGTACTAGGAGGAACCCCTGTAATTTTAGGTTGCAAAATGGCTTAAGCCGTCTGTGTTGAGGAGGGCAATTTTACATAAGTTTAGGTTTCACTATTAGGTCATTCTTTACTGTTATGCACTGAAAAGACAGAGCTTCTGGTGTCATAGGGTTTCTTCTGCTTAAAAGGACAGGTATGTTTCAGCTGTGTTTTTTAGTACCTTATCACAAATGCTTTACCATGCTGAAGCGTCGGACGACCAGAGAGAACTCTTTGGCTTATGCGCTACCTTGGTTCTGGTTACCCTTTCTACCTTCCCAAAGAATACAGTTAAATGTGCAAATATAAATTAACTTCACAAGCAATTTGCAAATCCTCAAATCACAATTGTGCTGCGTGAGAATGTAAGAAGCAGTGGTTGAAGTGGGCAGGATCGGATGGGCATGATGTCCCCATACGTTTTAATATAAGGAAAACAATTCCCCTACTTTCTGTCAAAAGTTGACCGTCTTGGGACAGTTAATTAGGAGAGATGAAATGCTTCAGCTGCAGTGCAGAAGTCTTGTGTACAGTGAATACTGCAAGCAGCCAGATAAACAAGCCTTCTCGCCAGGGTGCCTGCTTACCTGAAAGAAATATTAATTTGCACAATGGGTCAATCTGCAGATGTAAAGGGAGCTCGGTTGCTGGTATTGGCTTTAATTAATGGAATCACTTGACACTTCCTGATGACACAGATTTATGATTTTTGAGTGGTTTTGGAAAGGAGTTACAAGCTGAGCTGTGAGGTGTGTGCTTTTTAAAGACCTGTAACACAAGCCACAGGGGCTGCAGGGGCCTGTGTTACGCCCCCAAACTATTCTCCACTGCTCCAACCAGGATTACATTCTGTGGCTGTCTGATTTCAGACACAGACCTCTAATAGAGGTTTCATAAACTACAATAGTGCATTTCCCACTGGTTAACTTAACTTGCATTTATTTTACATTTAAGCTGTGTTATTTTATATGTACATACATGAAGGTGATAGACCGAAAAAAGATACAGAATATTTTTTTTTAGCCATCCCTTTGACCACCGCCCCCACGCTTACTCGCCCTGCCCCCATTGTGCACACCATCACAGTTCCCTTACTTTTTTTTATGCATTTCGACTGCTGGTAAGAACGTCACAAAGTCTTGTACCTACTCCCACTTTAGACAGTGGTCGATGCAGCGTGCTCCAGGGTATCCTGCTCCAACATCAGTTCATTCAGGAAAACCACCTACTTAAAGCAATGCAAGGAGTTTCCTTATCAGAGATGCAAACTACACATGACATCTGAAAAACGAACAGAATACGTTTACATTTCCACAGCTGGCTAATAGATGGCGATGAGTATTTTAGTCGAGAGCAGCCACCCTGGACTTTAAACCCATGATCGCTGGGCTCTTCCTAATCATGTGACAAACTCCACACAGATGGGTATTAATATGATCATTTACACATACTATGAATTAAAATGTAGGTTTTAGCGGTGTATCTAGTATTTGCCTATGACAACACAACCGGTATAAAAGGCAGGCTTTACACCATTCCAAAGTCGGTGCGAGATTTCGGTGGGGCAAACTCTTTGTTAAAACTGGCATCAGTGCGCTTGAAGAGACAAGCTTGAGGAATCCTGCTACCTCCTTCGCCTTCCTTACGACCTCTCGCTGCTAATTGGCCTCGTTTCCACCTTTCTATTTTCTTCATTTTTCCTCTGGACATTTCCTTCCATTATACTCCGTTCGTGCTGACATCCTTTTCCTGCCCTCTTTCGAGAGAACACCCACGCAGGACGGGATGATATCGGTCCACAGGTCAATGGAGGCCTTCCTTATCTTTAAAAGATGTCTTAACTGGCAGTGAGATAATAAGCATTAGATGTACTCGCTGCATAAATCTGCATATAATCACTTTGAAATGCGCATGCTGCCATCTCAGCCTTTCATACTTTCATGCTCATAAAATGTCCATACCTAATGGCGCCTATACCGATTATGAGTGTTTAACATTTGTGTTCAGTGACAAACACACTTCCCATTAAGTCCCGGTGTGTTTTTCTGGCAGCAAGGCTGTAACGTGCCAAAACACATTCTCATATATGCTTTCAGCTACAGCTTTTACGAGTGCTGTCCATTGCTTAATTTGTAAAAATTAAGTGCCAGGGCCCTTTTTGGAAGGCTACTGTAGCCTGCGCCACCCATACCCTGACAGCACTGCCATTGACTGTATCAACATAACACCTAAGCATCGACATCCTACAAGTTTGACAATTCAGACGATTTCCGTCCACACAAAGCTATTATAATTGCATGAGAGGCTGGTATTATTCGTTTTCAGTATATAATGACTTAACAATCACGGTTGCTGTGCTCATTTCAAAATTAAAAAAGACAATGCCACCATGAGGTGGGCTTTAACTAGAGCCGGTGCTGACAATTAAGTGCCAGTGCCGAGCACCGGAAACCACCGGCACAAATTAAGCACTGGTACTGTCTTTCTAAATAAAATCAACGGAGGTGTGGATAAGATGGCCGTGGAGTAAAACGCATGAATCTCTCCTCTGCCCCAGCCTAAGAGTAAGCGCCAAAGTCTGGCACCTCGACGTGCCATCCATCAACAAACTGAAAGGAGTACCGGCCCTCAGCAAGTCGGTTAAGATGTACCAGTGGGAGCTCGAGGGAAGCCACCCACGACGCATGGAGGCCCTGTGATGGCAGCAACGCGGTCTGGGCTCGAATACAATACGCCACAGCCTCCAGCCTATGAGAACAGAGAATACAAGCCAGGGGAACACCGGAAGGTGGTGGTGACTGTTGGTGTGTCGAGACATGGCTGTTGTGCAGGGCCGGGCTGGGAACCGAAAGCAGCCCTCGCAATTTTGAAGGCCCAGCCCCCGAGAGAAGGGGTGATTGGGAAGGTGCAAGTGTGAAGCACTGCCGCTTTTGTTACTGGGGGCCGATTTTGCATTACCGCTGTAAAACCGCCCCGTAACAAAAAAATGCCCCCATTTGCTGTAAAACCTGCCCCCACCCTTCCAGCCTCCCGGAAAATCGCCTGATGCCCGCTACGTCCAGTCCGGCCCAGCTGTTGTGAGAAAGGAAGTTGTAGCCCCGATACACAGCAAGCCCAACAGGATGTAGGTGAGATTCAGCTCCCACATCTCCCAGAGCATTGGACACAGCCACACAGGTGCATGGTAGAAAGAGGCATTAAAAATGGGGAAGCAAAAAGTGGGTGGGTGGCCTGGGCATGGAGAACTAAGTGTACCCATAGGAAAGTACAAAGACACAAGCATCAAATGCAAACATAGGCCTCTCCCCCTAACAAAACTAGAGAAACCTGTGTTGGTAGCAGGATTCTCAGCCCTAGGTCTGACAAGAAGAGTACTGCTCACTAGTAGACCTTGGGTCAAGCAGCAAACGTGCAGTGGAAGAGAGGGATGACCCAGGGTCCATACTCCTTTGAGGCAGCCTAAACTGTCTATCCCATATGAGAGGAAACGTGAAAGATCCTATCTCTAGATGACAAGCTGGGACACACAGGCCAGATAACTTGTGAGCCAGATGTGGGACTGTGGGTCACGGTGAGAGGCTTGTCTGTGCATGCTATTGTGTGGGGCCCGGAACACCGAGATAAAAGTTTATCCAAGCCTACTGTCTTGGGGGATGGTAAAATGCAAATCGCCAAGACAATGTGCACTAGGCACAATAGCCCAACAGCCTAAAGAAGTCTGGAGGCTCGAGCAGTGGCATCCAGAAGGAAAGTGGAGCACACCATCAAGGAAATACTAATGAAGCCAGCTGGGCTGAAATTGAAGACTTCGGCCAGTTCCTGGAATGTTGCAACGCAAGATGCAACGACATTTTCCCCCTAACTACAGATAGTGATGCCCCTGTAACAAGAGCCTTCTTGGAAGATCTTGTCAAAGATCCCAGAGAAGACTTCTTCATGCTATGAGAGGACATGACATGTGACCTGCAAGACGTCAAGAAAGACCTGACTTATGTGGGGAGTTAGTTATGCCTTTGGGAAGAGACATGGATGGTCATGCAGAGGAACAGGAGCTGATTGCCTTAAAAGAACAAAACATAAGCCTCCAAGCACACCTCAAGGGCCTGGAAAATAGACTGAGACATAATGTCAGGATTAGGGATATCCCTTGAAGAGTAGAGGGGGCTGGCGTAGAGGACTTCGTTCCATGGATTTTCAAGACAAAGCTACCTGCTGAGGAACGATAACCCTGGATAGGCCAAACGAGTTGCTTCACACCGTGACGGAGTGACCAGTCCCCCTGACACTTTGATGAGGGTGCACTATTTCCATCAGAAAGAAACGATAATGGAAATGACCAGGAAACACGGAGACATCACTGTAGACGGACACACAATTCTGCTGTATGAGGTCCTATCAGCAGAAACGCTGCAGAAAAGATTAGACTTCCTCGCCTTCACCAACTTCCCCAGCCATGATGTTGCCCACTGCTGGGGCCAACCCTTCCCCTTATTTGCTAGTAGAGCAGCAAATGACACATGATAATCTCTGGCAGAAACAAAGTATATACTGGGATGGCAAAAGGGGTTGAATCAGAAGGAGAACCCTCAACCACCATTGAAAGGACTTGCTGATGGCTGAGAAACAGAGGTGGTAAGAAATGGCCCGACACATAGGGCCCATTGACGATGATGATTGGTCCGAGGCACTTCAGTCACCGCGGGGTGCTGCTATCCCCACCCGCCTCCTCTACATACAATTTAAATACCTGCATAGGGTGTATTACACTCGATACAGATTGTGGCGGGCGGGGTCGATCGCCTCTCCCATGTGTCTTCGATGCCGCGTGGATGAAGGCAACTTCATACATACAGTCTGGACGTGTCCTACCCTGGACAAATTCTGGCGGGGTGTACTACAATGTCTATCTGACGTAATACACTGGGATATCCCGTGATCTCCCAAGCTCACACTCTTACACTGTACGGATGAAATAGGGGGTAACATCTACAAACGACACCTATTATTTCTGGGGTTGACACTGGCAAACGTGACATCGCGCGGCATTGGAAGGCTGAATACCCTCCTCGCCTATCAACCTGGAAGAAAGGCCTGGACTACGCCATGGAACTTGAGCGGCCCGTATTTATGGCCCGAGGTTGTCCCCATAAACATACCAAAATCTGGAAACCGCGGGCCGCATACAGACCATACCCTTTGAGGCACATACCATGGGGGATCCCTTATTGATACCCGATGCGGGTACACACGACTGATATGGCTACTAATCCAGGCCACCACACACCCACATGGGGGGCACATTGCAACTTGAGACGAGGACACGGACGTAGGCGCAGGCTATGGCTTGGTACGATGCGGTTATTGTTGTTGATTATGTTCAAATGTATATCATCCTTGATTTCGGATATGTTGTGGAATGCTACTACTGTATGCTTACAATTATGTTTAGCCATATGTCCTTTATCGTACACTCATACCGTATTGATGTCTATAAAATCAATAAAATGTTTTGAAAAAAAAAGAAATGCCCCAACAGACGATCAAAACCAACACAAGGAACAATGGAGAAGAATTGGAAGCTGTCTTGGACCAACTCCAAAACTCTTGAACTCTTTCCAAATCTGAAGATCTGACACAAAGACCATCTAGCTCAGTCTGTGAATAAGCAACATGGTTGCAGGCGAACAAGGTTTGGGGACGAGGGATGGAGTGACCTTGCTTACTATAGAGGGGCTTCGAGCAGAGAAGGGTATCGGAAGGGTAGGATCTAAAGCAGAGAGGATCGTGAGTTACTTTGTCATTTTCCCAGTTCTATTTCTATATCAACATTTTAAAAGAAATGGGCCTGGGGTGAGGGTAAGGTAGGAAATTTTGGGAATTCAGCAGAGTGGTGAAATGTTCAGTGCAGCATGGGTGTTTGGCAGGGATATGTAGTACCAGAGAAGCAAAACAGTTAGGTCTCTCTCCACACAAGGGTATATCTAAGAGAGGTACAGTTGCCTACTACAGAGGTCTAGGTCGATAGAGACATGTAGGGGTCCATCCAAATTGGTCAAAATAGTGGCTTTCAATGCAAGAGGCCTACATTTATTGCCCATGAAAGCTTCTGTATTAAATATGCTACACAACATAAGATAGGGGTGCATGTGACTAGTCCAGGAGACACACCTGTTAAAGAGAGGCTGATGCAGACTGAAATCGAAATGTTTCCCTAGGCAGTATTTCTCTTTCGTCTGTTCCCAGTGGTGTACAGTGTGGGGACGGGGCGTGGGGGTGCATGGCAATCCTTCTGCCAAACAAATTCAAAAGGTTGATCGCATGAAGTGCTTCTCAGTGAAGAGGGTGGGTGCTTGACAATCTGTCTCAACATGGACACACATTCTCATGATTACTAGCATCTGTGTGCCAAACGAGGGTCAGGAATCCTTACTCTGGCATACGATAACTGACATTCTTCAATCCAGGGATTCCAACATTAATTATCAAACGGGTGACCTTAATATCATTGTGGAAAATAGACTGGCCAAATTACGCCGAGGTTGAGACAGGCAGGGGAGCCCTCGAAAGCCCTCGAAAGGGGGAATCCTGCATGCAGCGGCTGAGCCTGGAAGACGTGTAGAGTGTGCAGTACCCCAATACAATCGATTACACGTATTTCTCAGCAGCAAAACCACACACATGCTAGGCTTAATTATTTAATTTAAGTCAGTTTGCTCATCACCAATAAAGCAGAATAGGCTCAGCTTCCTCTGAAGCAACGTTGGTATAATGGCGGGAACAAGGCGGGCAAGTTATTGGCCTATACACTCACAGCCAAAGTTATAGGGTGAGAGAGCCATCACGAAAGAAGCCCTGAGACAATCACGGCATAGCAAAGGCCGTTAAGGAAATTTATAGAAACTTATACAGAGCTGACAGGACCTCGTGGCCTGAACTGATATCTATCT
This sequence comes from Calotriton arnoldi, assembly GCA_963921515.1. Lineage (NCBI taxonomy): Eukaryota > Metazoa > Chordata > Amphibia > Caudata > Salamandridae > Calotriton > Calotriton arnoldi. The sequence goes on along the minus strand of CAWUFW010001364.1, from coordinate 124,282 downwards.
GGAATTAGTGGGCTTTCAGCGGCTATCCCCTGTGCAAGCTCAAACCTTACAACAGCCTCTCAAGTTAGGAGGTAATCACTGGAATTGCTGGGCTAAATGGCAACAAGACCCCGGTACCAGACAGCTTTATGACTTCATTCTACAAGATATTTTGTCAAAGCCTATCCCCGATAGTGACACGGCTGGTCTACTCGTTCATGGAACTCGGCATGTTGCGGGGTTGATGTTAATGGCCACAATTTCGGTGATACCAAAGCTGGGCAGAGACAGCCACCTTTGTGTTGTTCAGCCCTGTCTCATTGTTAAATATGCACAAGAAGCTGTTCACCAGGGTCGTGGTGGTGTGGTTGAACCCATATATGACAGTGATGGTAGACTCCTTTTAATTGGGCTTCATTTCCGGGAGAAACTACATTGATAATAGAAAGAAATAGCTCCACTTTATAGACAACATCAAGAGAACGGGGCAGAACACCCTCCTGCTGTCACTTGATGTGGAGAAGGTGTTTGACCATGTAGACTGGTGGTTCCTGGGCGAAATGCTTGAGGCCTTGGGGTTCGAGTCCAATGTAAGGAGTTTGGTGTAAAGCAGTTTCACCATACCTATGACCAGGGCCGTTTCTACCACTAGGCAGGACTAGGCGGCCGCCTAGGGCGGCAAAAGGGGGAGGGCGGAAAAATAACCTAGAAACGGCCCTGTAAACGAAACGTATGCATGTCTATATTAAGGAGACCAAAGTGGGTCTGTGTGCGGCAAAATCCTGGACCCACCTTCGAGACTGGAATAAATTTGTCTGAAGAAAGGAAAAGAAGTAAAAATATTTTTGGGTGTGGACGGTGCGCTAACTAGTAGGTGGAAGGAGGTCTGGTACCCAGCATGAGGTTTCTCTCATACAGCGTTAGAACTACAAAATCTATGGTTATGCTGTGTTCCTCTGTGGTTCAGTGATGTCGGTTCACCAATAAGGGGTTCCTAAAAATGAACAAACAGGTGCTAACAATGAATGTCTGTTGAGACCCCGCCCCGGTTGAAAGTCTGTGTATGTTTAGAAACCTGAGACTCCTAAATTTCAATAAATTACAAATGTGCTCTGCATTCCTCTCAGCCATACAGCTATGTGATTCAGACACCAAAAGGTGCAGAAGAGGGCAGGGGTCGTTAAGCCCCTCTCTCAAGGTGCAGGGATCCCCAGCACTGCCAAGGGAGTGTACATGTGAGGCGCGGTAAGGGGCTCACCAATTACGCCACTATCAGAGCGCAGGGACCCTCAGACCGGCCAGGGCGGCAAAGTGCTTGGCAGAGGTCTTCTTCCGGTCGTGCTCCTCGCGCACGCGCTCAGCCCGGGGTCCCTCTTTTGACTCAGTTATTATTAAAAGGCGCCGGAAACAAATGTGTCTGAAATCCGGCGGCAAAAGTGGGTCGGTGGCCGGGAGAGGTGCCATACATCAGGCTGGGGACGGACGGGGATGAAAGAGCTCTGCGCCACCCTGGAGCTGCGCGGCGTCAGCCATTCAGTGCGTCAAGAAGATTATACCAGTGGATCAGGAGTGAGGAGCCAGGCGCTTGCTACTGGTGTTTTCTGGTTTCGTGGCACTGTTAATAATGTTAATAACATGCTACTAATTCCCAAATGGTTTTAGCAAGTAAGTGCTTATCCAAACTTGGGCCAAGTATTGTAGTTTTTGCATTAGGTGGAGATTGTTCGTGCTATGATTAAAGTAAAGTAACTTTTATAGTGTTGTTCTAGGTAGCACACAAAATTACCAACTGTGTAATTTCCACGTATAATGTGATGGAGCAACAGTGTAAAGGCACCTTCAGAGTGATAAGAAGCAATATATACACGTAAAAACATGGTAATTGCTATAATAATTATTAAATAATAACGTGTTATGATACTTTTATCATAATATTAATTACAAAGGAATGCAAAAGTGTACAAACACGTTTTGTTAATTCATTTAAAAAAACAGTGTAATAACACTTTATCGAAATAGGTTTATCACATCCCCAGTACTAAGTAAACTATTACTTTTATTGTAAAAATAGTGTAAAAAAATGGGAAATTAAATATCTTTTTATTGTAAATTATTTTCTAACAAAAATATCAAATTATTTTATTATGGCGAGAGTTATAAAAATAACGTGAAAGTACATTCGATTGTAGTAACTTTAACACAAAACCAATGACAAAGTTGGGTAATACTTTTATTGGCATACTATTAAACAGGCGAAAAGAAAATGGGAAGGCAGGATTTTTGTAAGAGCCACAACAAAGTGAAATTCCACTTTCATTGAAAGGAGCAGAAGAAATTCTCTGTCGGATACTTGATAGTAGGCATTGTGTGTAAATAAATATATTCACTGATGCATATACAGCCTGAATTATTAGTAATAATATTAATTATTCATGCTCGCCTTGAATACATTTCTCCTTCCCAAGTTGAATATTGAAATTTAATTTTACCGCATCAATCTATTTACCCATTGCATCTTACAGTCGGTGAATTCATAGCTCAAACAGATAGACCTTTAGAAAGCGCCTCATGAAACCCAAGTTCAGGCAAAAAGCGCCTGGGGCTCTGCAACCTGGCTTCCCATGCACTAGCGCACTGACTGATGCTCTTCTTTCTGGTCACTTGATTGAGCGAAGACTATATCATGTGATGTCACAGAACACTGCTACCCCCACCCACCCAACCATCCCCCACCCCGTCCCGTCCTTTTACCACCCCGCAAACAAAAATAATAGTTATTTTCATATAGCGCTTTACATGATGCGTATACAGTTTCCAAAGGCTGCAAATAACAGGTGTCACGATTGCTCTATTTACCTACCTCGGCAGGATGGAGTGTGCTTAGCAAGGATTATGAACTTGTAGCTGATCAGTGATGGTAGTAAAAGGGAGGGGGCGGCATTTTTCAATTCTCGCCTAGGGCGGCAAAACACCTAGAAACGGCCCTGCCTATGACTGCTGTGAGAGTGAGTAAAGAAAATGGAGTCAGCTCAGTTCTCAATTCAGCAGGGCACTTGGAATGGGTACCTAGCTTTCCTTGCTACTGTTCGCCCTGGTGACAGAGATGTTCCCTAATAGGATTTGCAACAACCAAAACTTGTGGGATTTCAAAATTGAGGATCACACATTCTCACTCCATACGCAGATGATGTGTTGGTTTCAGTGGTTGACTTGACAGGTCTATTCCAGCGCTCATCAAGGAGCTGACGGAACATAGCAAGGTATCAAGGTTTCAGATTAAGGCACCAGAATCACTGGTCCTGACAACACAGCCCTCCGATATGAGGGCACAATTTCCATTTCAGTGGTCTCCTGAAGTCATTACATATCTAGGGCCTCGGATCTCCCGCTCCTTAGACAAGACATCTCAGATTAACTACACACACATGCTTTGTGAGATAAAACAGGATCTAAAGGCTCTCTATGTTAGTTAGGGTAACTGCAGTTAAAATGAAAGCCCTGCTTAGTCCTTTACCTGTTTGTGATGTTTCTCTTACAGGCCCCTAAAGACATGATAAAGATGCTCCAGGGAGGAATAGATAGTTTTGCATGGGTTGGAAGGAGGCTGAGAATAACTAAACACTTCCTGTCTCGGGCCAAATGGAGGGTGAGTTATGGGTTCCAAATTTACTGCAACAGTATCCGGCATCCCAACCGAGGTACATGGTAGTGTGATAGAGAAAGGAATCTTAGAAATAGTGGCAGACCAGACGGTTGCAGGGCTGCATATATGGAGGGTCCAATTACTGTAGAAGAGTCATAGAGCGTGGGGCCTGTGCTCTAACTCAGTCTGCGGATGACATTGACAACCTGGGAAAAGCTGGCAACGTGCATGTGCTCTCATCTTTCCTTTCTCGCCTTACCCCTAACATGGCCAACCCTGATTTCTCCCTCTCTGTTGGAAAGGGGCAGTTTGAGATATGAAGATGAGGTGGTGTAAGAGGGTTAGTCACCTGTTTGATAAAAGCGGACAAAAGCCCTTCCCTTTCCCAAGTTAGCAGACCTTTTAGACACTTTGATGGCTGATTCAAAGGAAGGGGATAAACGCTTAGGGGCATATTTACTACGAAGTTGCGGAGATCGGCGTTAGCCTTCATGGCTTAACGCCACGCTCTGCCACTTCTGAAACGCAAGGCTGCACCATATTTACAAGAATATGGTGCAGCCCTGCATTTCCCCCTGTGCTGGTGCTAAATTTAGCTACCTAGCACCAACGCAGGCACCCTTGCACCAGAAAGCAAGAGTGTTTCCATTGCAGGGGAAAATTGTTTATGTGCAGGAAGGTGTCCTTTCCTGCACATAAACAGTCATTGGCATTTTGCTGGTTCCATGTGTGCTGCACAAGCAGCACAAATGCAAACAGCAAAAACGAGGAGAAATTAAACATTTCTCCTCGTTTCGCCTGTTTAATACCAGGGTTCTCCTGGTCTTAATTTTAGCGCTGCAACGTATTTACGCTGCCCTTGCAAATATGGGCCAGCATCAAAATCAATGTGTGTTGCAGTGGAACGTCCCCCGCAACACCTATTGCCCTCCCCTTTCACACTATACCTTTCACGCTAAGTATAGCGTGAAAGGGTGGCTTATTTACGAGGCAGCGTTAAGCCACGTTAAGTGGCTTAACACTGCCTTGTAAATAAGGCGAAGCCCTTAGCGCCACAGGAACGTCACTAAAGGTGACATTTCTGTGGTGATAGTGGCTTGTAAATATGCCCTTATGGCATTCCCACGTCAAATGTACTAAGGGTGACTGTGTTGCAGGGGAAGATTGTTTATGTGCAGGAAGGTGTCCCTTCCTGCACATAAACAATCTTTTTTTATTTATTTATTTTTATTTGTATATAACATTACAGCAGCCATAAGCACGGTAACATGTTACACATTGATAATGGAGAACATCACGAAATAGGGAAATACATTCTCAGCAGTATTGTGTGGGTCCCTCGTCAAATAATCAGTGGAGTGCATAAACAGGTATGATGTACTACACAAGGTAAGGTATAATAGCTATGAGAGATCACATAGCTACATTACAGCATCATTTGACATTGTTCTTTCGGTTGTGCTAGCTCTTCATATAATTTAGTATGATGTAGGTTAAATCGGGGGGGGTGGCTTGGTAGCCAGTAATGGCGGACGCGTGAGCGAGTGGCACCGCACCGACCTTTCATTTATTCCACGACAAAGGCTGATTCCTGCCACTGAGCGCTACTTTCTATGCGACCTCTGGCTTTCCGGAGGTCTGCTGCTCCTGGAGAGGCCCTGTGGTGGCTGTGCCGCAGAGTTTCGCTGGAATTACTGGGCACTGCGTAGGAGCGTGATCGGGCCCAGGGAGAGGACGCTCAACTGCCTCCAACGCCGGGCTGGCGCTGGACCGCGGCGTTCGCGAGGCCTGCCCCCGCGGAGCTTGGCGATCGCCCTACATGGATGGTGGACGGCCCCCGGCGTGGGAGCAAGTACCCGCGGTAGTCCAGTGGTGACCCCCGTGAGCTTGTGTGGAGCGGAGGCGGCCAGCGGCACTGCGGAAAAGTGGCCGGGTTGCGGCTGGAGCCGACAGCGGCCTGCCCTCCCCCCCCTCGGGACCGATTACTGGGGGTAGAGCTGTCCCGGGAGGTGCCTCGCCGCAGTGTTGTGAAGGACCCCCTCTTTGGTGTGCCGGCGGTGGGCGGATCGCTGACTGACATGATCACTAGCTTCTCTCATCGAGGAGAGGCTCGACTGCGGTAAGACTGCGAATGGGGGTTGTGGAGCAGGGCCGGGTGGCGTGGTGTGCCATTGGGCTCTTGGTTGGCCCTGGGCTGTGCAGCACGAGTGCGAAGCTGACAGCGGCCCCTAGCCCGGATCTGCTCCCTGTGGGGCCCACTTGGTTGCGTGTGGCCGTCTCTGGACATATCCGCAAGCCCCCTGTTGGAGTGGGATTTTGTTTAACTCCACCCCAGGGTGTTAACTGCGGCAGAGAGGAGCTTCACAGATGTGTGCTGCGGTGGGTGGCGCCCGGGAAGAACCTGGGTGTGGCCTCTGGAGATTGCGGGGTGGCCCCCCGAGCCCTCACTGCCAGTCTGACTGAGAGGTGGAGTGGAGTACTGGTGGGGCCTCAAGCGACAGCGTAGTGATCTTGGTGGAGCGGTGAGTGCCTGGCTCGCTGCGCTTGGGGATCCCCACAGAGGCTGCTGATTGCGCGGAGTTCCCCCTGGGGCCCCCCTCCTCCCGCCTATCCCTTCTGCTGCGGTGCAGCAGCACCGGACATCACTGTGGTTTATGTGAGGCCCGTCCACTGGGATGTGAAGACCACGTGAGGGAGGAGACGCCGAACCTAACAAGAACTGTGTGCTGCCTCTACTGGGTTCCAGAGTGCTGCTCTTACTACTGCTATTGCGGAGGAGTCCACAGCCAAAAGATCTTGGGACTGTGTTGTGACGCCTATGTGCCTGGGTGGTCGCAATGGGCAAAACCAGAGCAAAATTACCGGGGACCGCCCCGGAGCAAGAGGAGCACCAGCGGGGGCTGGCTCAGACTACCCCTGAGGCGCCACACCTTGAGGACCCCATACAGCAGCAGCTGGCTCGGATTCTGGAGGCAATCTCAGACACAAAGGAGACCCTGCACCAGGACATAAGCACGGTGTCGGTGGGATTGGGACTTTTACGTGCCGAACACCAGAAACTCAGTGACCGGGTGAAAGTAGTGGAGTCTTCTCTCGAGGAGCTGACCACGGCCCACCAGGCGACGCTCAAACAAATGGCGGACCTGAACGACGGGGTCAGAGTACTGGAGCACAGAGTGGAGGATAGTGAAGGGCATAATAGAAGGAACAACATCCGCTTTTTGGGCTTGCCGGATGGTATTGAAAATGGCAATATGATGTCCTACTTGGAACCATGGCTCCGTACAGTAGTTGCCCCGGAAGGGCTCACGCAGTTCTATACTCTGGAAAGAGCACACCGTCGCCGGGTCGCCCACCAAGGCCGGTGGTGGCCCGACTCTTGCACTATCGGGACCGAGACCTACTACAAAAAGCTCGCTCAAATGGCCCATTTGATGTGAATAACAGTAAGGTCTCAATATTCCCGGACTATACTCTTGAAGTGCAGCAACACCGCGCCTCCTTTCTTGAAGTTAAGAAGGCGCTGAGAACAGAGGGCCTTCAATACTCACTTAGTTTCCCTGCTTGACTAATCATCATAGAGGATGGTAAAACGCACTTCTGTGAAAACGCTGCTGCAGCTTGGGAGTGGCTGGAGTAGTATAAGACCGGGGCTCCCGGGTGGCACAGGAGCAGGCACCTCCCCCCCCCCCCCCGCCAAAACCGACTGACCGGAAAACGATCTAGGAGATGACTGGCAAAGAGCGCCTCAAAGAAGCCAAGCCCTTCATAAACAGAGCGCAAGAGAGCGGCGGCCGAGATGATGCAGGACGACAGACAGCAGTCAGAAGTGGGTTCTCGCTCGCCGAGGGGCACGGAGGGCTCTGAATCGGACTCCTCCAATGCGGACAGCCTGATTATGCCACGGATCACTCCGAAGACTGTGGATGAGATCATATAGAGGGCGCTGCGATGTGGAATGGACTTGGTCACACATTCTGGTCCTCTGGAGCCGGCAGGGCCACGATGGAATACAGAGGTAAAATGGTTCAGGGTTGATTTTTGAGTTGGTCGGTGCCCGGCACGGTCCCTGACACTCTATATATGGCCACGAGACTCTGAGCAAAGCCACGACCCCCTGTAGGACCTCACCATTGTTGGTTTGGACCTCATTGACTATCAAAGTTGCATGAAGGGTTGGGGCAGGTGGCCGTTGCTACACTGATCTGAGGACTGGGGAGTTGAGTTGGTCCATGTTGGGATCTCCTTTTGTTTCGTTTTGCCTTTGTTTCTTTCTTACATAAGACCCGTCTTGTCTGCAGCGCGGTGCCCGAAATGCTTTTCTGTTCTGGGGAGGTTGGCGGGTGGGGCTCTGGGGTGGTGGGAGCGATGGAGCACTTAGCTAATAATGGCAATGCCGTACCAGATGCTGAAACTACTCATGTGGAACATTAAAGGGATGGGGTCCATGTCTAAGCGCCTAAACATGCACAACTACCTTAAGAGACGGGGAGTGCAAATAGCCCTTCTGCAGGAGACGCACCTGCTCCAAACAGAAGTGGATAGGTTGTGTAGACGGTGGAGGGGACAGGTATACGCTACGTCCTTCTCGGCATATGCCCGTGGGGTGCTACTTTGGATTAGATCAGGAGTACCCTTTGAATTACTACGGTCTGCCATCGACAAGGAGGGCAGGTATGTCTTCCTCCTGGGGAGGCTATATGGGCGGGAGGTCACACTGGGTTGCGTGTATGCCCCAAACCAGGAACAGATGGCCTATATAGCTGATCTTTCTACTCATATAGCGGATATGATGGTGGGTCCCGTACTAATAGGAGGGGATTTTAACGGAGTAACAGACGTGGAATTAGATCGATCCCACCCTCCCCTGTCCGGGGCCCAGACCCACCGAGTGGCAGCTGGGCTACGGGACTGGATTTCCCATTGGGGATTGCAGGATATTTGGAGGATCCAACACGGGCACACACGAGAATATTCCTTCTAGTCCCCAATGCACCAACTCCATACATGGCTAGACGCTTTCTGATGTTCCCCCACCCTCAGCAACTCCATTACACACTCAGAGTACTTGGGACACACCCTATCCGATCACAGCCCATTGTTGTTGACATACCGGCCACATGGAGCTAGAGCCCCAATACCCACATGGCGCCTTAATCCGGTATCCCTAGAAGACGCGCCGTTTGCAGATGCCCTACACTCCCTTGTCAGCGATTACTTTGTTAATAAGGAGCGATCCGCATCCTCTGTTCTGTTAGAGTGGGAAGCATTTAAAGTGGTGGTGCGGGGGCATTGCATTGGGCGAAGTGTGGGAGTGCGTAGGGAACTCCACAGTGATTTATTTGTTAGAGAGGGAGAAATACGAGAGCTGGATAACCTCCAGGGACGGGATGCACAGGCCCAAGCACGCCTTCTAGATAAGCGCTCACAATACACTGACATATTAGAGCGCCTTAGGTCCTATGACTATAGGGCATATACGGACAGGGTACAGGGGGAGGAGGGGCGGGCTGGCCATCTCTTGTCCTGGTTGATATGTCCGGAGGCACAAGGGTCTCCGATTATGCGCATCCCGACAGCTGATGGATTGACCCTGCATGATCCGGGTGAAATTAATGCTCTGTTCAGGGAATACTATAGGGCCCTCTACGCTGCCCCCCCCTGGGTTTCCTGGTGTTACTATTGATGCATTCTTAGCCCCGCTAGACCTCCGCGCACTAGATGCAGAGGCACAAGAGGAATTAGGTGGACCAGTGACACTGGAGGAGGTACGGGGAGCCATTGTCGCTATGGCTAATGGGAAGACTCCCGGCCCTGATTGCCTGCCGGGAGAATTCTATAAGAAATACGGGGCTGAATTAGCCCCAAGACTGGTGACTTTGTATGAGGAGTCAATCCAGCTGGGTCAGCTGCCGGAGACCACGCGAGATGCGCTGGTGATCCCACTCCCCAAGACCGCATCTCCGGACGCCGAGGTAACGGATTATAGACCCCTTTCTATGTTAAACACTGACTTTAAGATACTTAGCAAGGTACTGGCGCTCCGGTTGCTTCCACATATGCAGGGCCTAATCCACCCGGATCAAAATGGGTTTATCCCCTCCCGCAATACCTCGTATAACCTCCGCCGGCTTTACTCTGTGCTGTACCACCCAGAAGCGCGGGCCCTCCGGCAGGCCGCCATTCTCTCGATTGACCTAGAAAAGACCTTTGACACTGTGGGCTGGGACTACCTGCTGGCTGTTATGAGGCGCCTGGATATGGGTGACGGATGGGTGGCATGGGTGCGCCTATTGTATACTCGTCCTACAGCCAGGGTCAAGATCGGCAAAACCATCTCCCCACAATATCGTGTGGCGCGAGGAACCCGACAAGGTTGCCCCCTGTCGCCACTCTTATTTGCCTTGGCGATAGAACCCCAGGCCGAATTATTCCGACACGGGGAGAAGTCATGGGGTTGACAGTAGGAGGACGGACGTATATCATTTACCTTTATGCGGACGATTTATTAGTCTACCTCTGCGATGCTGCTCGAGGAACGGAAACGGCCCTGCAGCAATTGGAGACGTTTGGAGAACTGTCCGGCTTACGGGTCAATAAGCGCAAAGCGTGCTTGTTCCCGTTGGCTGGTCCATTGGCGCGCCCTCTGGAAGTGCCTGCGGATCTTATCTGGGCATCGGAAACTTTTAAGTACCCGGGTGTTCAGATCTTCCACTCGTTAGAGGACTTGAGAGGGGGAAACCTGGACAAAGCGCGGCGATCGCTTCGATCCAGTGTCCAGTTCTGGGGCACGCTACGCCTCCCCATAATGGCCAGAATATCTCTGGCGAAAATGGTTATGCTCCCTCGTGTGCTATATTATTTCGCTAATATGCCAGTGTTAATGCCTGCGACCTGGTTTCGTAATCTGGATTCTTTGGTGCGAGACCTAATCTGGGGGGACGGTAGGCGTAGAGTGTCGCTCCGGACATTGAGACGCCCTATAGATGCGGGAGGTTTGAGAGTTCCAGATTTTGAACTCTACAAGCTAGCTGCCCAAATGCAATGGCTGGCTCAATGGCTGGAGGGGATGAACGTGGATGGGACCTTTTTTATTGGAACCTGGCCAGAGCCCCAATCTGCTGCTGGCGAAAATCCTGGTACATACGACCAGGGTTCCCTACACCTCAGTATTGCAGACAACTGCGCTGCAGTGCTGGAAACGTAGCATCAAGAAAATACCTGATACCCCGAAATACTCGCCGGAATTACCACTGGTGGGTTTGCCACATGGCGAACCGCAGCAGATTATAACTGTGGAGCAGATGGCACCTTGGGCGGCGGTGGGCCTTGAAAATTTAGGGGACTGTTACCATGAGAAACACCTGCTCCCCTTTTCGGAATTGATGGAGAGTTGCGGCTTACCCTTGGGTCAGTTTCTAGTCTGAGGCGCTACAGCGAACGTTTGCGAAGTTATGGGGCCGGAAACACATGGGGTGCTGCACTCACTGATTACTTTGGGCACAGAGACACACCAAATCAAATGGTTTTATGTGTCCCTACGCGAAGCCTCGCTGCGCCCCCTGCTACAACTGCGGGGGAAATGGGAAAGAAATCTAGGGGGGATCTCACAGATGTAGAATGGAGTAGAGTCTTGGAATCCCCTAAGAAAATATCACGGAATACACAACTGAAATACGTTCAGTTTAATTACGTGCATATCACTTATTTTGACACCACACAGGATCTTTGTCACCTTTGGGGGAGAGCCGCAGCAATGCCCACGATGCACCCTGGAAGATGTAGACTTTATACATAAGACCTGGGAGTGCAGGGTCACACAGATATTTTGGCATGAAGTCCTCTCCCAACTCAATAGCACCTTGGGGCGTGCGCTTAGTCACACTGCGGAAGTTTGCTTGCTTGGGCTCTTCCCTAGACCACCTAAATGCAAGGTAGGCAATAGGTTCATAGATCTGGTGCCTGCGCTGGCTAGGAGGCGTATAGCAATCACGTGGAAGGCAGTTATGGGGCCACAAGTGAACATCTGGCGGAGGGAAGTGACCACTTGGGCTGGAGCGGAAGAGAGAGCGCTGCGCAGGGAGGAATTGAAGGGGATACGCCAACTCCCCATAGCGGAGCAATGGAGGGCCACCTTACATAATTGGGAATATCCGAGCCCCCCAGGTAGCACTGATGGAGAAGAAGAACCCCACTCAGCCTAACACAGAGCAACGAGCTGACCATGCCCGAGAACGCTGGGTTGCAGGAAAGGGACTGTTGGGACCCCCCTCCTGCACATTAGGAAAGGAAAATGAGGGTTGGCTAGGTATATGACTGAAGCGTGACTGGACGCACATGGAAGCCCTAAAGCGATCAGGTTTGGGTATTTCCCCCCCTTTCTGCCCCCCCCCCCCCTCTTGTTTGCTTCATCTGCGCTCTTTTGTGCCCCTCCCCCCCCGCTCGGATGGTTTGTGACAGGCAGTTTGAAACCCTGTTTCTTTTTTTTTTTCACCCCTTGTTTGACCAGATTTATGTATATACGATTCTCAGATGGCAAAGACACCACATACCCAGACATAGCTACCCCGAGTGGTGAATAAACCACACCATTTCACGGAGCTGCATGGGCCTGGGGACAGTTATCTTACAAATAGACCCTGTAGTCGTCGAAATGTATGCTGTTACTTGATGGGAACCACGCCTGCTGAACCCCTCCCTGAAGACACGCTTGGGACATTAAGGGCTTAGCAAATGTACTAGACTCTGCAATAATTCACCTGTAAGAGACTATACACGATCCATGTATGAACAATAATTATGTGTTGATGATTGTATAACGAAATGCCAATAAAAATATGTTTTAAAAAAAATGTAGGTTAAATCGTACGTACCACCCCCAGTCTAACCAACCCCGTTCTGTCATGTCTTTCCAGTTCCTACTCCTCTGCATCCTTGCGAATAAGGTATGCCTGATATGATCCCCAGATGTTCCTTGGTCTACAGGGTGACGGTATTAGAGCACTGTAATTATCAGACTGTGTATTGCAATAAGAAAAGTCCATGCGCCACTCTGCTAGTGTGGGTAATGGGCCCTTCATACAACGCATGGCAATTCTTCTTTTTGCTAGTAAACTACCAATTGCCACCAATTTGCGGTATACTTTAGGCACTTCTTTATCATATCCCAGGAGAGCTACTAATGGTGTCTTGGGCAATGGAGTTTCCGCTATATCCCGTATTGCATGAACTCTGCAACCCAGAACCTGCGGATTCCAGGGCAATCCCAGGCTAAATGGGTGAAATTTGCCTCTTCAGACCAGCATCTCATGCAATTATCATCTTCAAGAAGCCCATATTTATACAATTGGGCGGAAGTGTAAGACGCCCTGTGTAGATATTTAAAATGTACTAAATGGTGCTGCCCGTTCTGCAAAATGGTCTTTGTGCCCGAACAGCAGTGTGCCCTCTGCTCCTCAGTAATGTCTCTACCCAATTCAAGTTGCCATTCCTGTTGTGAATTTGTCTGCGCCAAGGTGCCTCTTGTTCTGGAGATTGTGTCTAGTATTGAAATTGCACGCTGTGGGGATTTTGCTTGCAATAAGTATGTCGGTGAAGCTAATTCCTGTGGTTCAGACATCTCCTCTGCCAGTAGGGCTCCCAGTGACTGTCTCGCTCGGTGGTACTGATATCTGGTGCTCATTGATATTTTGTGTGTGTGTTTGCATCTGTTCCCAAGTTTTAACTATTCCGTCCTGAAAAAAGTCCCCCATGCATCTTATATTTAACGTGTGCATTGCCTGTGTGACTGCCTTCTCTTCACTCGGTGGAAACCAGCCACACCATTCTACTGGTAATTTCGGGAAGTAGAGGAGTGTAATCTTCTGTTTATCAGCTGATTGCCGCATTTGGTACCTAGTGGCTCCAACAGGGTCTATAACGTGGAATCGACATTGTGGTCTGCGTAACAGTTACTGAGGGAGGGAGAGGGGGCTCACCTCATCTCTCTCCATATACAAGTGTGGAAGCTTGCGTGGGCCATGTATCCTATAATATGCATAAATTGCTGCGCTGCCCTGTAGTATACTTCAAGATCAGGGGCGTTGAGTCTGCCTTCTGAATATGATTTTGTTAGCGTTTCCCATTGTACCCGGGGTTATTTCCCAGCCCAGGCAAGTCTGATCATGAGATTTCGAAGATCACGAAACAGTGACTTCGGCAGAGGGATCGGTATATTCACAAAGAAGAAAAGGAAGCACAGAAGATCTATCATTTTCATTAGTGCGATACGACCCTGCAAGGACAAAGGCAGTCGGATCCATTTTTCGATAGCTTCCAAGAGATGCTGCACAGCGCGGTCATAATTTTCTAGTATTACAGTTTCGGGATCAGTATGTATCCCGAAACTGATCCCACCGGATCTGTAATCCACGTTATTGGGTGTTCTATCTGTGTAGGGGCTGGGTTGGTAGTAAGTGGGAAAATAATTGATTTATTCCAATTTATACGCAGACCCGAGTGCCGTCCAAATCTCTCCACATTTCGCAACATTGGCGACAGATTATGTTCTGGGTTGCACATGTATAACAGCATATCGTTCGCATAAGCAGATATTATTAGGTTGTAATGTGGGAACCTTATACCGCAATGTGCATGGTATTTTCTCATGGCACAAGCTACAGGGTCCGCTACTAAAGCATACAACAGCGGCGAAAGCGGGCATCCATGTCTTGTAATCGTTCTTGGTGTCGAAAGCAGGCCATTTACACGCACCTGCGCTGGCGGTTGTGCATACAGAACTTTGACTAGCTTGATAAACACCTCTCCAACTCCCACACGCCTCTACACCACAAGCAGGAAGTTCCACTCACCTAGTCGAATGCTTTTTTTGCATCTAAAAAGATTGCCGCTGCGCGAACGTTCGGATCTATTAATAATAATAATAGTGCACAACAGTGCACGCAAGTTACAAGTGAGGGAACGCACAGGCACGAACCCGGATTGTTCTGGGCCCACTACGCCAGGCAGCAGGGGTGCTAGTTTATTTGCTAAGATTTTGGCGAACAATTTCGTGTCTGTGTTGAGCAGTGACTATGGTCTATATGAGGAGCATAGTTCAGGTGGTTTACCAGGTTTTAGCAGAGTAATCAAAATAGCCTCTCACATCGTAGGGGGCATTATACCCTCTCTGGCCATTTCTTCGAAAAAGTTAATCAGGTGTGGAATCAGCCGGTCCTGATAGGCTTTATAGAAGGCAACCGTCAAGCCGTCAGAGCCAGGTGCCTTATCATTGGGCATGTCTTTTAATGCTACGGCGAGTTCTGTTGGGCAGAGTGGGGCCACCAGTCTCTCCTTATGTGTATTAGACAGCCACTTCATTGTAATGTGGGCTAGATATTCTTCAGCGGATTCATCCGCACTGGAACCGCACGAAGTAAACAGTTCAGCATTAAAGTTGCCGAATCTGTCCACTATCTGAGATGCACCGCACACTTGCTCCCCACTGTCGTCATGTAACAGCAATACGTTGTTGCCCCCCTATCGGGTCTTGTCAGTGCTGCTAATGTAGCACTAGGCTGTTCGCCCTCTTCGTACACTCTGGCCGTAGCATCTTTCCCTAAAATCGTTATCTCGGTGTATGCCAACTCATTGAATTCGTCTATCTTTGCCCTAATCTGGGCCAGCACGTCGGGCTCAGGGCAACCCTGCACAGGACGTTCCAACCCAGACAGTTCCTTCTCCAGTGTCTGCAATTGAGTTCTGATAGAGTGGAACATGCATGTTTCAAAATTGGTATTCCTCTTATGTATACCTTGAATGTCTCCCAGATAGTGGCCATGCTGGGAACACTCCCTAAGTTAGTACAGAAATAGTCATCTATTGCTTGTGCTAGTTCTTTCCTGAAATACTGTATCAAGTAATGGATATTGTGGTAATCACCAGGTGATGATCCTAGGTTGCATGTCTCCGGTCGGCAGTGTTAGTACAACCTGGAAGTGATCTGAATATGTACGCAGCAGATGTTCACATTCCCAAATAAATGGCAATAATTCTCGTGAAGCTAGCCAATAATCTATGCGGTATATATGTTGTGCACTGATGAGTAATGAGTATATTGCTTGCCCTTAGGTGAGCGGTGGTACCAGACATCTACTAACCCATCTGCATCCGCTATTGCGGTTATAGCTCTAGCAGCCGATGACTGCCGTCTGGGGGGGGGCCTCTAGATCTATCTAGCGATGGACATTGTATACAATTAAAATCACCTGAATTAGGGTATATTCATGTATTTCGTGAGTTTGCAGCGCACCGAGCTATAATATTGCCGGTCATCATAATTGGGTCCATAAATACACACTAATAACACAACAAAATGATCTTTGTGGGAACGAGCTACTACATATCTTCCCCTAGTATCGACTTCTACTTTATGAATATGCAACCCTATGCCCCAGCGTACCCAAATTATTACTCCCCTTCAATGTGTCGTGAAACCCGCTGCGATGCAAGTACTCTTCATTCTGCGCTGCAATAGTAACCCAGAGTGGGGCGCTAAATGTGTTTCCTGCAGTATACCAACATCTATGTGATGTCTATGCAAATGCAATACAACCTTACAAATTTTCCATTGATCATTTAAGCCTCTGACATTCCATGATATAAATTTTAATGAGGCACCACCTATTGCTAGCGCTGTCGCATCCGCACTACCCTTGCTCACAATGCTTCCCATAATTACACTATCATAAATGTTACTCGTTCTCCTCTCACTCCCTTCCTTTTGGCTTTAGATATCAATGGATTGCATATCTGAAAGTCCCCTTCCCCCTCCCAAGCCACATCCCCAAACATATGATATGGCATAATAATCCCTCCCCAGTGCCCCCACCAAAACAACCAACATTCTCTCCCCAAACAGTGTGTGTTACACATGAGGACGGTGATTACCCTTTAGCTGTTCCCAGCTCTGGTAATTCGTGACCATCTATCTGCTTATGCAGCGTATCGATGGCTGCCCACCTACGTTTTGCAACTCTTATGGGCGCTAGTACCAACAACTGTCTGCTTGCTAGGTCATTTTCCTACCTGCATGTTTCCTGAGCATGACGTAGATAACAGTTCCTCTTCACTACCATCCAATTTACGGTATAGTGCAACTAAATTTAATATAACCTTCTCCCCTCCCATTATCAATAGTCATAATCCTGATTGCTTTCCGAAAGTAATAGGACAGGGATTCAGACATCTATCGGGATCTTACAAGTAGTTATTTGTTAGTAGTGAGATTCAATTCTCAGTCCTGCTGATCCAGATCGCTATGAGTAGTGTTGTCTTCAAGGCCGGGTTCTTGCGCTTCTCCCGGAGCCTAATTTTGTTATATGTCTTAAGCGCCTGTTGTAAATTGTTGGGGTCCATGTAGATTTTTGTTTTGTCATCCATCGTCACTTTCAAATGTGCTGGGTAGAGCATGGCGTAGTCTATGTTAAGCTCCCTGAGTTTTCTCTTCAAAGGTGCAAACTGTCTCCCTGCCTCCTGCACATGAGGGGTAAAGTCAGAGAAGAGTGAAAGTTTGGAACCTTTGTATTGGAGCACATGCAGATCTCTAGGTCGGCGCAAAGCAGCGTCTCTGTCCCTGTAATTTAGAAGTCGGCGGCGGTTTAGGAGCCAGCGAATGATGTGCACGCTCTACTATGAATACTGACGAAAAGGTGCCGCGGCCAAGCAAGGTTGTAAGCAGCTGCTCAACAAAAAGCTCCATGTTACCGGTTGCAGTGGATTTTGGTAATCCAACCATGCATAGATTATTGCGCCTCGATCGCGCTTCAAGGTCCTTGGCTTTGCTCTGTAGTGTTGCCAGTAGTTTCCCCATTAGTTTCTGTGCTGCTGTGGTCTCCACCTGTGTATCTTCAGCCTCTGACACCCTTCTCTCTACCATATCAAGTCTTTCAGTACGTTTATCAATGCATTCTGACTTGTGGTCCATACGATAAGAAAGGGTTTCAATCTTCCCTTCTATTGTAGTGAGACTTTGCTGCATTACCATTATTTGACGTATATCCCCCCCCAACTCAGTAGCTGTGCCCCCGGCTCTGTTATTGTTGTTTCTACTTCTTCATCTCTCATTCCGGTGGATTTACGTTGTTCGAATTGCAGCTTCGGCTGATTTTTATCTGACAAGACGGAGGTCCTCATCCTTGGTTCCAACCCTTCAGCCTGGGACGACTCCTGGTGGCCAACATCACTGGGAACAGCCCCGCCACCCACCGACCACGTACGCAACCTAGGGGTCATCCTCGACCCCACCCTCTCCGTGACTAAGCAGGTCAACGCCGTTTCCTCATCCTGCTTCAACATCCTCTGAATGCTCCGCAGGATCTTCAAGTGGATCCCCACCGAAACAAGAAAAACAGTCACCCAGGCCCTCGTCACCAGCAGGCTGGACTACGGAAACGCCATCTACGCAGGAACGACGGCTAAGCTCCTGAGACGGCTGCAACGCATCCAGAACGCCTCTGCACGTCTTATCCTCGACATCCCCCGACGCAGCCACATCACACCCCACCTGAGAGACCTGCACTGGCTCCCTGTCAACAAGAGGATAACCTTCAAGCTCCTCACCCACGCACACAAAGCACTCCACAACTCCGGACCAGCCTACCTCAACAGACGACTCAGCTTCTACACCCCCACCCGCCAGCTCCGCTCGACCAGCCTCGCCCTCACCACAGTCCCCCGCATCCGGAAAACGACCGCCGGCGGCAGATCCTTCTCCCACCTCGCCGCCAAGACCTGGAACACCCTCCCCACCAACCTCCGACAGACCCAAGACCTACTGGCCTTCAGAAGACTCCTCAAGACCTGGCTCTTCGATCAGTAGCAGCACCACCCTCCTCTTCCCCCAGCGCCTTGAGACCCTCGCGGGTATGTAGTGCGCTTTATAAGTGACATGATTGATTGATTGATTGGCTTCCCCATTTTCAAGGATGTTATGCACTCAATCTATTGCCTCTATAGTTATGGAGTGCTCGGGAGTTCTTGAGGTATGTTTCTGATGGTAATGTGCAATAACCCTGTTCATATTTCCCTCGCCAAAATTCTACTGCATGAGGGAGATATTAACTAGTGCTCCTCACCCATAACGGGGCATGTGCTGCTGCTTCTCTTGGCCCGTCAGGGCTGCCGTATGCTTGCAAGTCCCACTCGCCACCAGGCCGTGGAGTCCACGGATGCTCCGAACCACTCAGCAGTGGCACTACAGGTCCGCGCAGCCGCTGCGCCACTTCAGCACGTCAGCGCCCTCTACCGCCGAGTAGGCCCCGTGGCAGCGCCTTGAGCCCCAGGAGCCAGCAGAGAACGGTCACAGCCGGTCTGTGACATCACCGCACACGCGGCCAGGTCGAGGCGAAGCTCCACCCACAATTCTGCCCCAGTCTCGGCCATCAGGAGCACTCGGCGTAATAGACAAGGTAGGCCGCACTTTTCAAAGGCCCGACTGACAAGCTCGGGGTCCGCTACGGCAATGAGGGCATCGTTCGGAAGCGATGCCGAATACTAGTCAAAGCTCCAGCGTGAGCGTGTTTTTGGGCATGGATGCGTGAAATCCCTGCAGGATAGTTAAGACTGTCTCGGGAGCGCTCCTTGTCTGCAGCCTTCTTGATGTCAGGCAAGCTCCGCACATAAACAATCTTTAAATGGCGTTTTGTAACTTCTATGTGTGCTGCTTAATGTAGCACACACAGAAGTTGCAAAACATCATTTTTTTAAATAATGGTTTATGTGCAGGAAGGGACACCTTCCTGCACATCAACAATCATTGGCCTTTTGCTGTTTCCATTTTTGGCGCTGCTCCGTATTTACGCCACCCTTGTAAATATGGGGCAGCGTCAAAATCAATGGGTGTTGCAGTGGAGCGCCCACTGCAACAGCCATTGCCCTCCCCTTTCATGCTATACCTTTCACGCTAAGTAGCTTGAAAGCGTGTCTTATTTGCATGGCAGCGTCTGTGGTAATGATTGTTTATGTGCAGGAAGGTGCCCCTTCCTGCACATAAACAATCATTTACACATAGAATTGCACACATAGAAGTTACAAAACGCCATTTAAAGATTGTTTATGTGCAGGGAAGGACACCTTTCTGCACATAAACAATATTCCCCTGCAACGCAGACACCCTTGCACTATAGTGCAAGGGTGCCTACGTTGGTGCTAGGAACCTAAATTTAGCGCCAGCGCAGGGGGAAATGCAGGGTTGCACCATATTCTTGTAAATATGGTGCAGCCCTGCGTTTCAGAAGTGGCGTAGCGCGGCGTTAAGCCATGAAGGCTAACGCCGCGCTCCGACACTTCATAGTAAATATGCCCCCTAGTCTCAGAACTATACAAGTTTGTTTTACTTTCAGCTGAGACTGTGAAAACATTGGGTCAAAATAGATGGACATCTAAGCTGGGTCGTACTTCGACAGGGAAGTAGTGGAAAGGAGTTTTCCATAGAATTTGCACATCTTACAGGAGTACTACTGCTGGTATTGAAGCAATGTTCAAACTAATTTCCCACTGGTACTACACCCTAGTCAAACTACATAAATGCGACCCCCAGGAATCTGATGCTTTTTGGAGAGGTTACTGGGAAATAGACACCTTACTACATTTGACGTGGACGTGGAAATGCCCAAAGCTGGGGGGGCATTTGGGGCAGAATACTGCATCCACTGTATAAGATATTCAGGATGTCCATACCACCTTGCCCAAGGTATGTCCTTCGGGGTCAACTAAACAAACAGACTTACACTTACTTTTCCCATAGAGAAAAACAAATGACCCTGGCCCTACGTGCAGCTAAGTGGACAATGACAGCTGCAGTGGAGTAAAGACAGGCCTGCAGAACAAAGCGAATGGCTACACATTATTTGGCACGTGTTGTGAATGGAGAATATGTACTGCAGCAGAGGGGTGATCAATGTAAAGACACAGGGGCTCTAATTTTGGGTTACTTACGCACAGAATTTAGGGAACTCTCCTGCCCCAGATACCTACAAGTACTGTGTTTACTGGACGACTAGATTCTGCCTGATTTCCCGCATCTCTTTAAGGACCATGCTTGTGATGCATCGCAAAGCTTACCAAATGGTACTTCACCCTTAAAACAAATTTTGAATCACTAGGCCCATTTCATCAACAACCCTCAAACCTCATTAGTCTTGATTGATACTTGTTTCACTACTAAACATGGTTCTCGGATGGATCTTTTTGTTGAGCTGACAGGGACTAGAATACTTGGAAACATGAACAATTATTCTATGAGGACCTGGAATAGAACAATTGTTAACTTAAATCTAATTCAAGCCTTTCTCAACCACTGGTACAACCACTTTGAGATAAGAACTATGACTAAAAGAATGAGACAGAATCGATAAAGATAATTCATGGAAAACATTTATCTAATGCCTTGTATTGCACAGACCGGTCAAGTAAATGCATTTCAAATCAGATTTAATGACAAATTTCTATTACAGATAGCCTCACAATCACAATACAGATCATTATTAAACCGCTGGAAATTTTCTGTAAAGAGAAACAGTATAAATCTAGAGGTTCAGATGTTAATCATACAAACCAAAGCCGATCGTTTCAAGTTCGTCCTCAGTTAGATCTGGTCAAGTCTGGACTGCAACACTGCGTGCCACAGTAGGAGTCAAATAACCTCTCAGGCGAAAGGTTATTTTCCTGCGCAACTTTACCAAATGTCAAAGTACAGGATTTGAGGTCACATTTAGATATAGTTCAGTTCTTTAAAGTCTATTCTACCCAGTGTAGGTGGATAGGGGTATAGAAAAGACAATAGAGATCAAAAGTCTGTCCGACAGTATGTCAGGTAGTAAAGGAAAATGACAGCCAGACCCTGACTCCTCCGATGGGGCAATTATACCTCAAATGTTCCAGGTGTACACCCCTTAACGTATCAATTCCATCAGTCCATGGCGTTCTCATTGGTCATTCACAGTGAGCTGTTGTGGGGTGAGCAGTGATTCACACAAATCCGAAAGAATAGAGTAATCCTTTTTTCAAACGCCATTAAAATTCATTAAGTTCAATTGTATTACCATCTTGTCACTTCCACGGAAGTGGGTGAAACTTTACTTTGCTCACAGTCCGTCCGTTCCCAGGCACTTTACCCTGGGTTTGCAACAGTATTGTTACATTTCTATCGAATATGCTTCTTGTTGAGAAGTGAGTCCATTGTTAG
The DNA here is from genome assembly GCA_963921515.1 of Calotriton arnoldi. Lineage (NCBI taxonomy): Eukaryota > Metazoa > Chordata > Amphibia > Caudata > Salamandridae > Calotriton > Calotriton arnoldi. The sequence continues at coordinate 102,437 of CAWUFW010001364.1, read as the reverse complement.
CCAATACAGAAATGAAACTTCACAGAAAGTTCTCATAGGGCTTAGGTGACTGCCTTACATGATTTCACATTAACGTAGGGAAACGAAAAGTATTTGAGGCCTACAGGAAAAATTAGCTGAATCACTACCCTTTAATATTATTATAAATCACGCATTCAGTAAATGCATTTCGACTGTCTTTATTATTTCAGTTATAATTTTCTTCAGGAACAGCACATCAATATTAGGTACTTCTAAAATTTTCTCTATAGGCATTATTTGTACGTTACCATAGTCAAGCGTATTCATTCACATGTCACTCTCAAATACATGTTTATTATATAAATGTTACAGAACTTCAGGTTCGCACTGTCAATTCTTTTCTAAATTAAGCAATTTTGCATTTCAAGAACTTCATTATGCATGTGTATTTCATTATCGATGCACATTTGAATATATGTATATGTGTATATATATTATCGCAAACTATCGTAACAGTATATTTTATTTTCTCACAACACATAAATGCGTTTATGTATAGTTCTCATTGTTTCTCTCCGTTTACATTTCGTATCATCATTTTAGAACACTCTGCATGTTTTTACGATGCAACATGCGTCTGCACATTGTTCGACTTAGCAGGTTAACATGTCTTCATCAAGAAATATTTGTTGTGGTGTTCTTTACTGGTGAGAATTGATAAAGCTAGAGTCAGATAACATCCACGCTCTATCACTTGCATAGGGTAGAAACTGAAGCTCTGTCCAGTGAAACTATCACCATATGGTCTGAACAGACATTTCCCGAGGTGGAGGGAAGGGGTTTAAGTTTGGGGTGGCCTTTCAAGTGGACTCCTGCTTGGTTGTGTCCACACCCACCTCCACCTCCCAGATAGATATATGTGTTATGAGGAAAATGTAAAGAATTGATCCATAAATGAAGTTAACTTTTTCAAAAGAAACAGCTTTTCGACAAGAGATATGCATTGTCATAAAGGGCACAAAGAACCCTAGGATTAGTTGGTGCAGTAGATCCTAATGGTGGGGAGGAAGCAATCGTTGTGGATCAGAGGAGGGTGAAGGATTGGCGCCATAAGTGCTTAATTTGAGCCAGTAGTTTACGGTGCTCGGCTCCGGCACTAGTGACAGTAAATTGCGATAGGAGCACAGCAATCGTGTTTACGTCAATTCACATTGAAAATCATAATACCAGCCTCTCACGCCATTATAGCTTTGTGTGGCCTGAAATAAACTGAATTATTACAGTTATAGGGGTGCGATGGTTAGGTGTCAAGCTGGTCCTGTCATTGGCATTGTAGGCTGCAGTGGACTTCCGAAAAGGTCCCTGGCACTTAATTTTTTGCAAATTAAGCACTGGGCGCCATTAGCTCTGTAGAGTCTGCTTAATGGGCAGTGTGCTTTTACACTAGGCAAGCTCTTCACTCCTTCCAGCTGGCAGATTATTTAATCATTTATGGGGGTGGGCGGGCACTTTTGTGGAACAGAGAGGGGCAAGTCAGTGCCAGGGCTCTGAATAGTCTGGTTGGATGGCAGCAGTTTGTTTTTGTTACTGTTGACCCCCTGTTGTAATGACTTTTTTGTTCTCTGTAATGGTTTTCTCTGTTTTGCATTTGTTTTCACAACTTAATTCCTCATTTCCTGTTCCTCAAATGTCATTGAAGCTAATAGTCCCAATCAAATGTTCCTTATTCAATTTACATCTGTCGTTCAGTTTAAGCTTGCTCAGTTTAAGCTGACAATTTTTTTTTTTTTATTGCAGGTAAAGTGAATATAATGGAAGTACACTTGCTGTAGGAGCTTCACTGCCGCTGAACATTAGCCGTTGAACACGACGCTTCCTTTGTTTGACTTCTGGGAAAAGAATGTTTTTTTCTGCAATGCTAACACCTGACCGTCCAAGGACACCAAACAGTACATTTGTTGTCTATGAAAATGCCTACACGAACTTTACAACGACAGTGGCGACGTTCCAGCTTGGCATTGATCGGCCATTAAAATACAGTCCAGGTGCCATGGTTACAACAGAGACCAGCACTTTTGCAATGAACAGCACGACGACCATCCCAGCACAAGCAATTCCAGGGAGCCTGAGCCTGCCACTCCAGATCATTCTCTGTGCAGTAATGATATTTATACTGTTGCTTTCTTTCTTGGGGAACTTTGTTGTCTGTCTGATGGTGTACCAAAAGGCAGCAATGCGATCTGCTATAAACATCCTACTAGCCAGCTTGGCCTGTGCCGACATGTTGCTCTCCATTCTCAACATGCCTTTTGCTCTGATCACCATCTTTACCACTGAGTGGATCTTTGGAGACATCTTCTGTAGAGTTTCTGCCATGTTCTTCTGGCTGTTTGTCATGGAAGGAGTTGCCATCCTGCTCATCATCAGCATCGATCGATTCCTTATCATTGTCCAGAAGCAAGACAAGCTGAACCCTTACCGCGCAAAGATTCTCATCATAGTTGCTTGGGCTACCTCCTTTTGTGTGGCCTTCCCATTAGCTGTGGGTAGCCCAAATTTGCAAATTCCCTCGAGAGCACCGCAGTGCGTTTTTGGCTACAGCACCAACCCTGGCTACCAGGCCTATGTCATATTTGTGGTTCTTTTTTTCTTTTTTATCCCTTTTATGGTGATGCTCTACACTTTCATGGGCATACTCAACACAGTGCGCCACAACGCGGTTCGTATCCACAGCCACCCTGATAGCATATGCCTAAGCCAGGCTAGCAAACTCGGTTTGATGAGCCTTCAGAGACCTTTCCAAATGAGCATAGATATGAGCTTTAAAACTCGTGCCTTCACCACCATTTTGGTTTTGTTTGTTGTTTTCATCGTCTGTTGGGCACCCTTCACCACTTACAGCCTTGTCGCCACATTTAACAGTAACTTTTACAATAAGCACAACTTCTTTGAGATAAGTACTTGGCTGCTGTGGCTATGCTACCTCAAGTCGGCACTGAATCCACTCATATACTACTGGAGGATTAAGAAATTCCGTGATGCTTGCTTAGATTTAATGCCGAAGTACTTTAAGTTTGTACCACAGTTACCTGGTCACACAAGACGACGCATCCGGCCTAGTGCCATCTATGTATGCGGAGAGCACAGATCCGTTGTGTGAATCACTACCAGTCCTTGTGTGCATTTTAAAGGGAATCATTCTACATTTTCACCAGAAAATGTTGTGAAAGGGAACTGTACTGATTGTCACCTTTTGTATTAATTGAAGTCCTCCATTTAAAGCAGCAGTGCTACCCAGAGTACTAAAAATAATTAGGAATCTTGCCTATTTATTACTCACCTCCCATTTTTGGGCTCTTCTTTTCAAAAATTCCCCAAACTGATTTTATTTCCTTCCAATGTTAATACTTTGTTGGACAATAAAAGACAGGCACCTTTTTACTCTCTGTTCGTGTGCTTTGTAAAGATCTTGACTCTTTTTGTTCTATTAGTGCTTTGAAAATTTGGATGAAAAGGAAATATTCCCAAAGAAATGTAACCAGAAGAGCGCCAGAACATGAAATCCCGATTACTCCCAAAAAGGACCCTGGAATGCTTGAGGACAGCATTGCAAATCTACGTTTTGGTCTCCTTCTGCATTCCGTACATCCTGAACAAAATGTGGGCGGTGCTGCTGCTTTAAATAAATGCATATTAATGTGGAACTTTGGTTTATTCTAACGAAGCCTGCCACTGCCTTCACTGTAGGCATAGCTTATGCTGCTATAATTAGCTTGACGTGTCAATTCCTAAAAGAGGTTACTGCTTTTTGCCACGTTACTTGAGCCAAAAAGTCTTCTTAGATGAGTATTTTGGGCAACAGATTTCAGGGGTATTTAGAAATAAATAGGTGACATTAGTTGATAATTGTCCTTCGAAGTTGTATGTGCACTTTATGGAAACAGCTACAGAATCTGTGGTGTCATTTGATAGATATATTTTTTGTTCTTCACATAAATGCTATTTTTATAGTTTTCATACATAACGCTTAGTGCAGTGCTTAGGTGAAAAGCATGCTGACTTGCTTAGTTCCTGAGAAATGTGTTGATAGATCTGTAACTGTAGTTATTGATATTTTGCATTGAAATGGTGCTTGAATAACTTGCTGTTTGTTATTGTTACTGCCTTTTAATGACTCTAGCCAGTGCACGTTCTGATTTACAGGTTTCTGAACCTATGACTAGCCCGAAAAAACAGTAGAGGAAATTGAAGTGGCTTCGAAGTCATAGGAGAAGAGAGCTTTACTCTAGCATTAAATGTACTGTACAATATTCTGAATCCAAAATGTGACTTCCGTTCGCTAAGTGACCCCATAGAGTATCTGTATTTATTTTTAAATCCAATACCAGTCTGTGTGTTGTCAGTAAGTGCCCGATTTACTAAGAGACAGGTCGTAAGGATTGAGTGAAAATTGCATACTGACATTTTGCAGTGGCGTAGGAAGGGGGTGGGGGGGGGGGGCAGGCCACGACGGGCAGCACATATGTTTGGGGTGGTGGCCTCCACCGCCCCACCCCGCTCTTACCTGTGGCTAGCATACGTAGGAACCGCCTGCACGCCCCCACTCTTACGGCTGCCGCAGGGCGGCAAACGCTGGGACAGCCACGGGCAGCAAAAGGCCTAGCTACGCCACTGCTTTTTGCAACCTGTTGGTTGCATCATAAAAATCTCGTTCGTGGGGTCACAGAATGACCTGCTAATGATTATTAATTAGGCAGGTCATTCTTTGTGGCACCCTATGATTGATCATGAACACATAGATAGTGACCTGTCAGAGAAAACAGACCTCCATCCCTGCATTTGCATTCCTAAAAGGGATTTTTTAATGAAAGCAGTTCATGTTCCTTAAAGGAACTGATGCTGCTTTAAAATAGCGTTTCCCATTTTGGAAGATGTTGGAGGGAGAGACCTTTGTCCCCTGGATGCCCGATATAATTCCCAAAGCGGAAGTTGTCCAATGTGGACAGCTTCCCCATTACAAATTAGTTACCACCTCCTTTTTTTCATGGATTTCAATTGTGGTAACAAACCATTGATACATCTCATTGCAAATCACAACTTGGAGGGAGCATCACTTTCATGACACCTCCTAATTTCGATTAGAATGAGTTTCAAAATCCATTTTTCTGATTTGGAAAGGGGAAGTTCAAAGAACATAGCAATATGCATATTTTACAGTTACAAACTCTGTGATTTTGTGAGTCACGTGGTTTACAACTGCAAAATGCTCTAGTATATCGGGCACTGGGTCCTGTGGGAATGCTTGGAAACCCTCCTACATTGTTTTCTTTCTATATTTAAATTGTTTTAATAGTTTCATCGATTTAAAAAAAAAAAGTGTTTTATACCACTTTAGATGATGTATTGTCATTTCTTTGGGTTTCGGCCCCCTCTTGAAACAGATTTACCAAACAAAAGCCTACCATTGTTTTTTTGCATTGATTTGGAAATCTGTGTATTGGCTTGAAATGTACTATGGTGTGGATATTGGACATCTCCAGTTTACATTCATAAGTAGCTACATGGCATGCCGTCTGCATATCTTGTGCTATACACTTGCATAAAGCAGTAATCTGTGGTGGCATTTGGTGCAGACATCTATCATGGTTTTAGTGGGTGATTTATCACAGCATACAATAGGGCTTTCTTTGATAACTGCACAAGTTGCATAATGCCCTTTTTGTTTTGCTTTCATATTATGTGATTAAAGTTTGTTTTTCTAACAAAAATGAGGCAGGTATTCAGCTAGTGTTAAGGCACATATTGAAAATAACAGGATTACTTTTGTGAATTTCCTTGCTGTCAATATGGGAAGTTTATTCATCATCTTTGACTATCAATAAATTAATACAAATCACATACAAAATGGGCTCCCTAAATGGATGCATAATGGCTTAATTAGCTGTTGTTTTTCTCCAGTGTGTAGAAGAGTGAAAAATGACAGCCTGAAACCGACAAACCTATAGATTATCAATTGCCATTGACAATTGCAGAAGTAAAATATAGTAAAATATGTAAAATTATGAATGGAGTAAAATAAATCAAATAACAAATATAATAAAAGTAATAATATAAAAGAAACAAAATTAGTAAAATATGTTGAAAAACGCTCTTATAGTTGGCTGCCAAAGATTCTCTACACATATATGGCCCGATTCACAAATGTTTCAGCACATCTGAGTTCTACTTTGGTGTGCAAAAAAAGCAATTTTCTTACCAAAGCAGGATTAATGGGATTTTAGGATGCGAACGAATACGAAAAATGCACAAGCATGTGGAAGGGGTTTGAATGTGGGTCTTTCTGGGTTGGGAGGAGCGTGGCAATATAGGTTTCATTGAAGACCCACAATCATATATACGTTTGCAGATATTCACTATCAATTTGCACAGTTCCTACCTAGTAAACACACAAAACTTACTCCTGTGTAAGTGGGAAGGAGAGGGAACACCACATTTTATGGGGAGTTTTTCAATATTTTATATGTGGAAAGAAAAAAAAGTGACTCATGCAAAATCAAGTTTCCGCTTCGTTTACTCCTGAGGAACTCCCACCTAATGCGAATGATGCATGTGTGCATTTTGGGCATTGAAGGGCATCTCCTTTATGACTTCATTTTATGAATCCTTTAAAATTTGTGAATCTACTTAAAACAAAGAAGTAATCCTATGCAAGTAGATTCCTGACTTCTTTAAGGCTTGGTTTGAGAATCGAGCCCATAGTTTAGGCAGTGGCGGCTCGCAGATGTAACGTTGTGGGGAGGTGGGGCGGGGCTGGGTGTGGGGGTAGTGGAGTCCGACATACGACGGCAAAGGTGAAAGTAAATAAATAAATAACTGCTGTCGTCTGTCGGACTCCACTACCGCCCCGCCCCCGCCCCGCCTCACCGCCCCACAGCGGTACCACTGCGAGCCGCCACTGCGTTTAGGTAATATTTCACTTTCTACTTGTATCTCACGTTTGCTTTAGAGCTTTTTTGTAATTAGTTTAGTAGTTTAAGCGATTTATTGACTTTGTGACCCTGGAATTTTCTTTTTAAGTTTGGGTTAGGCAAGACCTTTTGATTTTACTAAACTTATATATAAAATATACTTCTAAAGGCTTTCATCCAGCCGTCTTCATCCATTGGTCTCTTGTTGTGTCATTTACATTTTTCATGCAGCAGCCCACTTCAGTCATTGGCTAACTTCATTGTGAGTGAAAGCATTCAGCTCTTTCACAATAGCATATCCACACACAGGTAGTTGCATTCATTGCCAGGATCTACTATGGCAATGTGTGTGTTTTGAGACAGAAACAAATATTTTTGTTTTTAGCCATTTTTTAAAATATTGGCAAGGGCCCAGCAGTTCCCTCAACAGTAAAGTTTTACAAAAATAACAAAACATGCATTGACATAGCTTAAAGGTTGGCAGACAACACCATACTATTGGCTTTGCCGGTGCAAGTTTTATAAGTCGCTGGAGGAACTTTTACCACCCTTTTCTAAGTAGGCAGTGATTTTTTTAAAACTATAGTTGATTTACATACCTATAGATAGCCGAGGACCAATCTAGAGTTCCAATTATCATCAAACATTTTTACAAATTTATGTTTGTCGTGTAGTAACAGAAAGTTAGCCACAAGCAGTGCTTAATTTGAGCCGGTGGAGGCCACCAGCACTCATTTTCTGGGCACTGGCACTTGCTTTTACTTATCAGACATTAACCAAGTGCAAGAGAGGGAGAAACACACACAGCCGAAAGATGGAAAAACCGTCACAAAGGGAACACGAATTGGCATAGCCAATAGGTCTCGCTTTTGGGACCTTATAAGTATTTAGTTATGCAGCACAATATCCTTGGTGCAACAACATCAACTGTTGCATGGGTAAACACTTATAAGGTCCCAAAAGCGAGACCTATTGGCTATGCCAATGCTTGTTTTTGTTTGGGGAGATTAAGTGATTTGCACAGGATGTTGCGCGTCCTTGCCGAGACACAAACCCGGTTCCCCAGATTTGAGGTCGACCGCCCTAGCCGTTAGGCCACAGTATCAAGCGCTCTGTTACCTATAATAGTGTCATGGCACCACAACTAAAATTGCCAAAGCAGAGAAAACAGGAAAGTTAGACCAAGTGCGAAGAAGTAAAGCCTGGTTTTTAAGGCTTTCATAAATAGCAGGAACGGATTAATGGCACAGAGATTAGTAGGTATTGAGTTCCAGATTTTAGCAGCCATTACCGAAAAAGGCATGGCCACCCATTCAAGAGTGCTGAATTCTAGGAACCTTAAGCATGCGAGCATCTGAGCACTTTAAACTATGACTAGAACTATAATGATGAAGATTTCGCTTGAGGTGTAGAGGGCCAATACGATGGTAAGCGCTGAAAAACCTGCCGAGTCTGAAAGGTGACCTCCTTGGCAGTACGCAGCCAATGCAAGGTTTTCAAAGGCAGAGGAAGTCGAGATGTGGAGAGGTGCATGTCGAGCAGCCAAGTTCTGAAAGTGCTGAAATCCTTGCATCAGATAAATGGAAGATCCGAAGAACCGTGAGATACAATAGTCCAGATGGCTTTAGGTGTAGTTAAGTGGAATCGAAAAAGACAATAATGCACATGGAGAAGAGGGAGAATCTTGCACAGAAGAAAACAGGAGAAATATAATTTATTGACCTGAGCAGTGAGGGGAAGATGAGAGTCAAAATGGAAACCATGATTCTGGATCAAGGATACCAGTACCAGAGCAGAGCCCGATTGAGTGGGCCAAGACCACTCAAGTAGCACCTTAAGTGAATTGCGACAAGGTACCAAAAGAACTTCTGTCTTGTTAGTATTCAATTTAAGTGAATTATCAGCCATCCACTAAGCAATGGCAAGCATGGAGTTATGCAAAGTATGAGTCATCAATGTTATCTTCAGGCAAAATCAAAATGTATATCATCTGCCTAACTCAAACATTGAAACCCAAATGAGCTGGGCCTGAGGACGCACATATAAATTAGAAAGCATTGGGCTCATGGAAACTAGCTTTAACAAATAGACCGATTGTGATCTGGCTAACACGTGAATGTTGATCCAGGCCAAGGCCTGACCGCAAACCCTGGATTCTTTGCCTCAAAACAACAAACTCCCATGAGGGAGCATGCAGCCAGTAGCTCTAGCAGCGCCAAGGCCAAAGATGGGTCTTGATCTGCTTGATCCTGACCTGGCAGTGAGGGTAAGACCTTCTGGGTGGATGAGGTGTGTGCGCTCTCCTGTTAATGCAGAGAGACGCTGCTACCTCTGATAGACCCATTTCACCTGTGCCAAGGAGGCACCTCTAAACGTCCTAGCGCTAGCCAAGCAAGGACAGCAGGCAGGGATGGGGGTCCCACAGAAAAAGCCCATGGGTTGGGTTCTGAGGCCAGAGCAGCCAGCAGATGGGCATGGGGCTCACCCACACTGGTCACTTGCCTGCTTGTTTTGCACAGGCTGGGTGTGCTGGAAGGAGGGAGTTGGCAGCCTGAGTGTGTGTGGAGAGAAGAAGAAGAGGCATCTTTTGCATATTCACGCGTAAAACAGCCTGGGCGGATAGCGACGCTGACGATGGACAGCCCTCTTAGCCAATGCCTAATGTTAGCTGAACCACAGTAGCCAATGGCTGAAGAAGGCTGCGCAAAAGTTCCTTTCTGTGACCTTGTTTTGCTTTGGTTCGATAACAGTATCTCTTGACAAACAGCTAAAGCTGGAAAAGATGGAAAGTAATCTTGTCACCTAAATCAGAATACACGTGTATTGTGTATAGTGGGCTCTTGTGAATGGGCCTGCGGACGTGACTTCCGGTTCTCCGGCGTGTGAGCGGGGCTGCAGACGGGAAGTTGGAGGGCTGGTAATGAGGCGCCGATATCGAGAAAGCATCTCAGGTTTAAACTGGAATTAAGGTTAAGACGCAGCTCCGGGGCAATGAAAGCCAAGCTGTTCAAAGTGTACACAACGTGCATGTCAGTGAAGGTTCCCAGGGACCGAAACAACGTTCAAAGGGCGTCTGTCATCCGCCGGGGTACCTGCGCTTCCCCCCTACTGAAGTGAGAGGGAAACACCGCAGGCGCCCTTGCCGCCGAGAGATGCCGGCATTTATTCATTGAACTCCCCTCAGACAGGCCAGCTGCCCCCGGCCCTATAAAGTAATATCTCAAACACACAGGTGTGCCCGTCTCGCAGCCCACCGGGATCTTTCCTCCTATGTAGCGGGGTTCGTCGCGACCCAAAGCTGCTATGCAAACAAGCGCGTGCGCCTCGCACGGCAGCAAGGGGAGGGGGAGAGGAGGGAGCCTGCGCGATTCACTTGCGGGAGCGAGCGGCGCCAGGAGCGATAATTGCTACCACATGGCGCCAGCTGCTCACTCCCGCAAGTGAATCGCCAAACGTGCACGCGTTGCCATTGAAGGCAATGGAACGCGTGCACGTTTTAGGCTGAAAAGCCGAATCGATGGCAAAAGGTCTTTTTGCCTATGCAGCGCAGGCAGCGCATGCGCGCTGCGTAGGCGAGACCTAAAAAGCAGGAACTGGCAAGAGTGAGGTAAAGTGGCAGGGAGTGTCTGGTGGAGGCATGGGGTGATTTTAAAACTACGCAGCCGTGGTAATCGGCACACTGACATTTATTTGCACCAGCCACGGGGTTCTGGGCAGAGCTTCAGGCACTGGCATACATTCTTTTACAAATTAAGCACTGGCCGCAAATTAAGCACATTCTAAAGTAATGATAATGTGAGATATCACTTACCAGTGTGCGGTCACACAAACTGTTTATTCAGTTTTGACAAAAGACAGATAAATACTTGGTACTTTCTGGCGTGTGGTTTACAGATTTCTAGGAACTGTATCTCTGGTTACTCCAAATTTGTGAAAGCTCAAAACACATAGCACCACCTACCAATGTACAAATACAATAAAACATCATGTGATTCTAACTTGATTAAGAAATATTCTTATTCTCGCAAAACTGCCATTTAACATCTACAGGCGGCGTCGTGACACTGAGGTAAAACATTGTTTTTGATGCAACATTTTTGAAGATGCACACCATCCCAATGGGAGGAGAGGCGAATGGGGGTAGTAAGTTTCATTGAATCCATTTTTGTAATGTGCACAATTTTGGAACTGGCCATTCTAATGACACCCATGAAATGCAATAGTGAATATATGCATAGCACCGGTACACTAAACTTGTGGTTCAGATATGCAATTCAACTAAGGATGCGTTTTAGAAATTCGCTATTTGGTTTTCAGGCACATGCAAAATAATATATTTGAAAATCTTTACTTTTAGGAAAAACAAAGCATTTTAGTCTTCCATTCTTCAATTTTAATGAGCTTAAGATTATGGATAATACCACACACACACCCAAGACAGAATTAGCCTTCCTCTCTGGCAAACGTATTTTTCTTACCCGATTGCAAAAACATCAGTCATGACTGTGAACTGTGTCTAACAGAAAAGTCAAAGGTATTTAATCATTCACGCGTGACCTTTTCTAGGCGTCAACATAAAGATGTACTTCCCTTCAGCCTATGACTGTGTAGATTTAAGCATCATTTTGTAGGTTGTCCTCTTTAGATCTCGCCTGCAGGCATCTCACATGTGCTATTGCTTGGTGATGATCTATTGTGTCTAAAAAAAAAAAAAAAGATACCTCTAACAAGGGGCTTATAGCCCTCCCATTCCTTACAATTCGTTGGCATCACTATCACTCTTCTTTGCTGCCTTCTAATTTGGCAGCATATGCGAGGCGTCACTTCCTCTGCCACTTCCTTTGTCACTTCCTTTTGGTACTGTGGAGAATCGACCATGTACAGATTGATTTATCTTAATTAGTGTCCGTCTGCGGGTTACACTGTGATTGAGATACTATTGCTTTGTTTTTACGGCATTTTTAAATAGCGTGGATTCTACCCGACCAAAATGTATTGGACCGCTTTACGTGAGCATTAGTTACACTACGCAAGTTAACATTCATGTTTTTTTAGGCAGGGGAGATAAAGTGATTTCTTTTAAACATGCTGCACAGCAGCCATACATCTGTACAACATGGCAAAGAAAACATTGACAAAGTCAAATAGCTCTACTATTTAACTTTTCAATGTTTTTTAAGACATGTTGCAGCTGCATGCCTGCTGTGAAGCATGGTTGAAAGTAAAAAAAACAAGCGCTATGATGTGGCCAACGTTGACTGTGTCCTAGCACTTTTTTTTACACTTTCAGCCATGCTGCACAGCAGGTGGGCTGCTGTAGAACATGGCTAAAACCTTTGACAAAGCCAATAGATCTTCCATCGGCAAGACCTATTGGCTTTGCCAATGCTTGTTCTTCTAAGTCACAAGAGTTACACTTTCAGCCATGCTGCACAGCAGGTGGGCTGCTGTAGAACATGGCTAAAACCTTTGACAAAGCCAATAGATCTTGCATCGGCAAGACCTATTGGCTTTGCCAATGCTTGTTCTCCTAAGTCACAAGAGTTATCCCTTATCTCAATAATCAAATAATGTTATGGTGATCATAAAAATAGAGGCATAGAATGACGAGGCTAGGTATTCGGGGTAGAATTCACAAAGGCTAGTAGGAAAAAATTATTTTCTCCCATAGGGCAACTGTTATGTCTGGATCAAATTGCTGTTGAAACATCAGTTCCCGGAGTACCCCTGGATTATTATAACAGTTGTTGTTTTTTTGGAATGCTCCAATCTATCAAATTTATGTAAATATATTTTCTACCAGATTGGAAATTCCTCATTTGAAAAAGATAACACATGCTATTTCCTCCAATAGGGAACTACGTTCTCCTTCAAGCTTGTTTAATTTTGCAGAGTTCTTTCCAATTCCCACCCTGAAAACGCATGTAGTTCTACCCTTGATAGGAGTAAATCTGCATGCATTTCCAAGATGGACATGTAAATAACCACAAACGTGCAAGGTTGTTGGTGTCCATCTGCTTTTGCATTTAGAATGACAAAGAAACCCCCACAAACCTACCTCTCATTGTAAGGGTGCACATTCTATCACACTGGCAGCATTTCTACACAAATAATTTTTAAACCAGATTAAATTCCATACCCCTTAGTTGAGCTTAGGTGTGCAAATGCTCTCTGTCTCAGAGCAACATATTTTAGGGCCTAAAATTTCTTTTAAAGGATAATTTTCTCGTGAAGAAATTGTCCCCAAAAATACCCACCAGTACAGGAAGTGAATATGCCACTTCTACAAAGTAACATTTTCAACATAAGTTCATAAGCTACTGTCTTATTTGTGCATGCAGACTCTGACTGGGAGTGAAAAGTGGAATGATGAAGATGTGGAACTGTAAAATCATAATATTTGCATTTCCAAACCTGGTAGTTTGGAGCATGCATCTGATGAGTTGGGAATTTTTCTAACACAATGCAAATTCTTCCCTGTCCCACAGCTGCATGTGGGATGTGTGCAAGTAGTAGAGCATCTTAAAGAGTGAGTTGAATTTCTTTCCTCTTTAGAGGTTTTCCCCTTCAAAATCGATGATTTACCTGAACTCATTCTGAAAGTGCTTAGACCCGTAACCAACTATATTTATGTTCTCATACGTATCAAAACCTCAGAGCTGGACTTTTGCCAGGTCCTACAACGTCTACTGTAAATTCTTGAATTTTAATCTTCATAGCAGACTTTGCCCGCATCATGGATATTGAGCCTTCATTTCCTTCAGCAAGCAACTCATAGTTAAGTAGCAGCTCAGTTCCCATGTCCTTCTAGGATCTTACTCTGCAACATGCACAGGTAGTAGACAGTCCTGTGTTCTGAGAACTGGATAGCAACAATGGAGCTCTACTCAAACTGCAGAGTTAGAATTGAACATAAAATCCATTGAAGAATGCAACAAGCAATATTGATGGATCTGTGAGTAGTTAATGCAATTACATCCCACTATATCCTCTAGACAGACCGAGGCACATCTTTTGAGCATGAACATTTAAAGTGTATATTACCTTCTAAATTGAATTTGATACCGTATTGAAGCATCTTAACATGACTTCTCTGAAAAAGAGGCCCTCACCTTTTTTAAGAATCCCACATGTTCATAATGCACATCATTGTTTTTCAGTACCTGGCCACCCCAGTCTTTATTTTTCAAAGGAGTAAGATCTCAGTATCTGATCCTTCTGTAAGTAAGTGAAGTTTCCAGTGGGAATCCGTGGAAACATTCATCCTTTGTGATATGCAAATATCTAATTATAAAATAAGTTTCTGTGTGTCGTTAGTTCACACCCTTATTTTGTGCTGCCAATCACAGTGTATATGTGCCCCCTCACTTATAAGTTTCCCTTTACTCATTCGATAAATGAATATCAACAATGTCAGAGTTATATCTTGTTAAATATCACCTGACACACTGGAATCTACAAAAATATCAAAACATTTTACTCTGAGAAATAAATGTAGATTTACAGTTTTTAAATCTGTTAAAATAATAAATTATTATGCTATGTTTTGGTTCTAGTTGATTCACTATCTGTTCAGAGCTGCACTCAAACCATAGATACAGTCCCTCCTTTCCTGCTCATCCAACACATCTAAATAATGTGTGAGGGAATCTTGTATGTGGTTCAGTAAATCATACACATGCTAGCCAGTATTACAGAGATCCTTTTCAAATTTATTTTTAACTAGTTGAATATACAAAAAATATGTTTCTAGAGACATCAAAATACTATTGATAATGATTCAATTTCAGGAGGTACTTCGTGCCCTTGGATAATTCTGTCTAGCGTGACTAATAAAATCTAGTCTTCCTTTTATTGATACTTAAATAAAAGACAGGGGTGGTGGAAGAAACTCTTCCTGTCAGTTAAACAGATTATTTAGTGTTAGGATCTTGGGTACCTAGAAATAGGAATAACGATTGTCCACTTCTCTTACATCTTCATTTACTAGCTTAAGAGCTATCCACTAACTTTTACTAACTTTATTATGTTCAAGTAAACTGGATTGTGTGACATCCAAATTTATGTTGCAGTGTTATAAATAAAGATATTTTTCTGCTAGACCACCAGGCTCCAGACAATTGTTTTCCCAGGAGCCCACAGCAAAATTAAGGCGCTAGCAGTGATATGGTACCCTCACTGCACATCTCCATTCTGCATCGCTCTCCTTGAAAGGTCACTCTGTGCATCCTCGGTTTGCCAGTCCTCTGCCTTGCTCAGTCCTCCCTCAGCCGCACGGAGTATGTTCACACTCTTAACTCATACAATGCACCTTTAGCCACTTTCTACAGAGTGGGCCATGTACATGCATAGAATCGCACACTAAAAATGCTCAGACGTGCTTTGCAAACCCTCAGCCTTGTACTATGTACTTCCAGGCCATAATCTGCCCACACTCCATCTCACAGTGCCCAGTCGCCCCAGTGCTATGTAGGGTGCTGCTTCCACACAACTGTACAACTCCACAGTCTTATTTTTGATTTATGCCAGATTTTCCTTCAGTTCCTTTTAACTTTAGACACATTATATCAGTATCTCAGTTTGATCTTTATCTTCATATTTTATCTGACCAGCACTTTCCTACATATGCATATCTGAAGATCCTCCAAATACTGGAGACAGGGTGTTGGGAAGAGGAGGGTATGAGGAGTTTTGCTATACTTGCGTAGACATTCAAGCTTGTGGATAAGGAACATCCTGTATGTTAAGGGTAAAAGGAGGACATCATCTGTGTAGGGTAGTGGAACAACCCTACGCTTCAATGGGCAGAGGGAGAATTTTTGCTTGGGAGGACTGCAGAAGTAAAGAAACTAGACACAAGTCAGCTCTTTGTGGGATGAAGGAAAGAAGAGAGATAAAGCAATGCAAAGAAATGAAGGAAACAAGGAATATACATCTTTAGTTTTGCTGCTTCCAACCAGAATATTTGGGCAGTAGTATTTTACGGGCTGCATTGCCTTGTCTCCCCTTGCTCGCACACTTCATGGAAGCAGCATGGCAGTGTCTCGTGGTAGCAGAGAGCCACGGAATCTATCTACTGATGCAAAGACCAGGAGCGGCCCGTGCAGGTAAGAGCGGTGGGGCCGGGCTGGGGGGGATTCGACAGACGACCATGATATTAATTTTCCCTCGTCATCTGTCTAAATTCCCCCCCACCTGGCCCCACCGCTCTTACCTGCACGGGCCGCGGCTGCAAAGACAAGTGAAGAACTATTAAATGAGGAGAATCGGGCTCCATAACCACTGCTAATTTCAAACCACGTTTTCTTCTAGTTTATGTGCTTCATTAAACCACAACCTGCTTTGAAGGATTCTTATTGTTTCATAGTATTTATTTTTAGGGTGCATAGAACAGATCAGAAGAACAGCACCCATCTCTTTCATGTGTGTTCTCCTAGCTTACTTTTAAAGGACCAGACTAAACCTGTATGATAAAGTTGTCCTTGGAAAGGCTACATATATTTATAATGGGAAATAAAGTGTCTTGAATTTCTTAGTAGAATGAAATGGGTAGAAATATTAGTGTCAATAAACAAGTTAGCTGGGTAATGTAATATAAATAATTGCTCTTATTGATTATCAAGCAGAAACGAAAGGGAAAATACGTGTTTATATTTATTCTACAATTTCCTATTAAAGATAAGGTTATGAATTAAAAAATAACATAATAAAATAAACCATCTTATTTAGAAAAGGTTTAATGTATTTTAATTATAGGTCATTTAACAATACAATTGTATTAAAAGTAAAGTTTCAGCAAACTGGCTATTCTATCATCAGTGTTCACCCACAAATAAAGCTTCTAGAAAAGCAAATTTTTTATTTTTTAGTACACTGAGGATTCAGCAAATGAAACTTTCCAGGATAAAATTAAATAGAAGCTAGCATTTAGCGGCTATAGAATTTCCAATAATTCAAGGTTTTAAAAGCTGAGGTGTAGTTCAGGAAGGCAATTTGGGAGCACAGTCTAAAGGAGACTCCAAGTAGCAAGCAGTGACTTGGAGACATAAGAAAACACTGCATCTGAGATGGAAATTAAGTGCATATCGTAAGAAACCATACTATTCCGAACAAAATGCTGTAATCTGGTTTGGCTCAAATTCCCTATAGCCAAGGAACAGAGCATAAAGGTAGAGTGCATACGAAGTCCTTGACACTTTCTTGTATACAGCTAAAAACATTTCGGAAGCGTTAAGAAAAATAGATCAGAATATAATTTCCCTGTTCCCTTTTCTACCTAAACCCGTTTTCATTAAGCATCTTTATGTGACCTAAATATAACTGTTTATGTTTAGTGGTCTGATGGCCATTACAGCCCGATCTATGCTTTACAAAAGATATATTGAATAAAAATAATGGTAGTATGAAGCATACCGGAATTTGCAGCACTCCTATAATTTCATGTATAACTGAATAATCAGTGTCAAAGTTATTACTTTTATTGTATTTCAGTGCTTATTGAAATATTTGGACGTTATTGAAAGATTTGAAATTTGATAAGAGTAAAAATTCAACCAATTGATGTTTGAAATACCACCCTGATCCATTTGTTTTTAAATTGTTTGTGTTCATTGGATTTTTTCATAGATTCACATGCTTGAATTATTCCATTATCAAGCTGTGAATCCACATTACAAATGTTAAATTAGCAGTTTCAGAAGGTACCCATGTAAAATATGATTTCATAAAGCCTATTTGCCTCATTGTTACAACTACCAGGCAGGCAGCCAGTAAGGTGCAGAAGGTTTGGGCCCCATCCCCTGATAGATGCTTTCTTGACATCCACATCAATGATACATTCTAATTTCGTTCATTGATCGCGGCAGCAAATTAGGATTAACACATGTTCCACTGCAAGCCCAACAATCTTTGCATGCAGATCAACTGTATTGGTAGTTGCTTAGGTGTCTCATTTCAAGGTTACACTTCAACTTCCAGTCTAGCTGGTAAAAGAATTTTCCTCTGTAGAAAAGACAGAAGAAACTCAGGATGTATAAATTAGCAATGATTCAGGCCCCATCAGCACATATATTTCACCAAATGCAAGACAGCAAGCTCTGGCCTCTCCAGCATCTTGAGACTGGAAAGGAACTGGAAACATGTCCTCACCAAATCAGCTAAATGTTGCAGAAACTAGCTCTGAAATAGCTTTCGCCCATTTACTTCAGGAGTGGTTTACATCCCCGATTAAGGGCCTGCTGACCACTTTATTTGAAGACTCTCCTTTGAATGAAGGAGAAGATTTTGCTGTCTCATAAAAAAGTGGCTACATATTCACCCTTTGTACAGCTCATAATTTTTTGTAAGATTTCAAAAACAAACTAAGGAGATACGTCCATGTTATCCCCATTCTTTACCATGTATACGAACAAAGCTTACTGCAAATACATCATACCACCTCATCTTCAAACATAGCATGGACAGAAAAAAATCACAAAGCACCTGAGACGGTGCCAGCCTGTTTGCAAATCCTAACAAGTCCAAATTCTGCATAACGTTTCTATTCACCGAGCTAACAGGGGATCACTATTCAGCAGCGAAAGTCATCCTCAAGGATCTGTGATTATAGGTACTACCACTTACACAGCTAAGACACCCAGCTGTCCTATGATACAGGGATGGCCATCTAGTAACCTTTTGTACCTGGCACTGTAGTCAAAACCTGTTATTTACCTTATTTTGGGCAATCATTGTTTGAAAAACATATCTACATAGCATTGTAAACTTAACCAATGCAGAGGCTGCAAAATCTTTGACAACCCTACAGAGACTGTACATGTTTTAGAGTTCCAGACAGAGGTCATTTCATAAAATATGTGAACTTTTCATTACTAAAGTTAATTTCCTCATTTAGACAGCCCATCTACCTTTGTGTTATATATAAATGATGCAAAACATGAATGTAAACCAATATGCCCTCTAACTTATAGAAGAGGAGTCACAAAGGCAAAATTAATAGAATACTGTATCAATCCTTCCTGCATTGGTTTCATCACACCAGTTTGAGATGGAAGTGCCTTATGGCAGGGCAGAACTTTGGATAGGTGGGTGAAGGATATATTTTGAAACAGTCCATCTTTGAAATTCATCACATGACCTCCATATATGCCACCAAATGTAAGGACCCACAAGCATTTAAAGGCAGTGGTGGATGAGATGTTTGACCATGTAGTACAGAGACGATAGAGAAGTTGCCAAAACATGAAAGAAACACGGAATACTATTCACTGTGTCAACACAGTCAAGGCGATCTGAATACATAATGTACGGGTGAACAGAGGCAAGGAGAAACACCACCACAGTGCTGTCCAAGGAGGTTCAAGCCACCCATCAGGCAATGTATGCTGTGAAACGATGTCTTAATACAGATGGATTACCTGAATGACCTTGACCAGGACCATGCTGATATGGTCATCAGAGACAAAGCATTCTGTCACAAATGGCAGCTGTGGCGATTAGTAGGACAGCTTAGTTTAAACATTGGAAAACTCCCACCAGACCTCTTTTTAATTCTCACAAGTTCCAAAGCCCACTTATTTACAATTAGGGAGTTACACATTTCCACCCATCCCCTGACCTCATGCTTCCTATCAAGGTGGAGAGATGCATGCTGGTCTTCATAGGAAAAAGCATGGGTATATAATATTGGTACACATATTCTGAAGATTAAAAAAAAATCCTCACCCGCAAGATACCTGACCAAGGAAGAGGGTCGGATACTTCACCATGCAGCTCACTGCCTCATTCCTCCTAGATCTTTGACTATCCATGAGGATTTTATCTAGTGAGCAGCAAGGTAGATTATATATGCCAAGTGAGCACCATCAAGTGTAAAATGTTCCCCTTTTGGCCTCTCCAGGATGGCTTAAATCCCTTCTCAATGAAGCATCACAAAATACATCTTTATCTTTAGTAAGATGCTCAGTTCAGACTCAAATATTCCTCTGTTAGATCTCACCTGGCAAATTTTCCCCATTTCTTAAGTCAGCAAAGGTCAATATTTGTTTTCACTCATGAAGTAAATAAAGGATGCTTTCTGGTTCTGTTTATACTACTTCCCACTCTTTCTAAACCATCTTCCTCATGGGATCACAATACCGTCCTCACTCGGGTTATCAGTCTCTTGAGCTTAAACACCAAGCCTGCATGATGCTGATATTATGAAAAAGGGACAGAAAAATAGAGAAAAATAGGAGAAATCCCGTAAACCCAGTTGAGATCCGGATGAATGTGGTAACAGGCAACAATGTCTCAACAGGTAATACTTTAAAGACAATTACTAGAATGTAAAATCTTTTGTTGGAAACATGTTAGGGGCCACAGACTCTCGTGCTTGGTTGATGCTCCCATGAAAGTCTTGGCACTTTCCAAGACTAGGATATTATGGAAAGAGCATTGGTATTGACCATCACTTCCAACAAGATGAGTCATCAAAATAGAGACTTTCCCAATCATGCTACACCTAGTGAAATATTTCTCAAAATTCACAAAGACAAGGTTGTATTAAATACAAATCCACGTTTAACTGATGTGACAATGGCCTTTCCTTTGATCAGCAGCATTTGAGGCTCCCTAATTTCTGAATCCAACAGTACTGGCAGGACGATTGCTTCATGAAGTAAGACATCAAAATGTATCTTTCAATTTTACCTGAGCAAAAGCTCTGTCTGAGCAAGCGATTACCTTGTGCGTTTTTAACTGCACCAAACTTTCACATGCAAAATAGGAAGAGTGCTTTAAACACATTCAGAGAACACTTGACCGGAGGAGAGGTTACACTGTTAGTTTTTTTTGTTGGTGTTCCCTAACCAAAATATTGTTTCCTTAACCAAAATATTGAAAGAGGCACTAAAGTTTAGAACTACTGTCTAGACATCCAGTCCGAATTATAAACCAGAGTTGGTCTCGCAGTGCACTGGAGTCACTTTCATAATGGTGAGCCTCATGAGCTCCTTGTACTTTCTGGAATTGTTTCGTAGTCGCGGTGTAGGCCTGTGAATTTATGAAAGATCACTTTAATTAATGAAAACGGCCCTTACTCAAGGCTCTTATTGTCTTCCGCCATTTAGGGTTATGTAAATCTGAGCTACGAAAGTCTATATGTAGGGGGATTGGAGCTGAAAGCCTTGCTTCCTCATTGTGTGTCTGTTGATATGTTCACTGGTATAGTAGATAGGCTTAAAATCTATGTTAAATGAGCACATCTTACTAGACTGAATGTGACTCTGTAAAACAGCATCACTGAAGGACTGTAGTTAAAAGTAGGTTATATTTTTTTTGCTTCACCAAAGTCCTTTTACCTGATGACCATTAGTACTTTGTGAATTTAGTTTTTTCGTCTCTCTCTAATCACAAGGACTTAGTGTTGCGATAGTTTTTCCCAAAACATGTTAATGAATTTTCAATTACTTTTTAAAAAATGTCTTAAGAACATGAGCAGCGGCTCCCAACAGAAGGAAACCGTTCACAGTGATCTCTAGGAGAAGGTTGTAGAAATACTATTTAATTCAGCACTCAAATTTCAAAGGTTTTCCCTTACAGTGATCGGTAATGCAAGTGTTGAATAATTAACCTACAATCTAGATTTATGACTCAATACCCCCCCCCATTCAGGCAGTATACAAGTCTTGGCCCTATGGCCAGAGATGATGTAGTCTCACATAGTGACATAGAGAACAAAAAGTTACTCATTCTTAGCCTCTTTCACCTGTTGGAGAGGATATTGTCCCAGCACCATTCCTATAAGGATTGTGAAAACCTCAGAGTGTATGAGGATACTGAATTTGTTAACCAGTTTATTTATTTTCCTTCTTGCATTATTCAAGAAACATCCTGGCAACTTCCACTTTTGTAAAGAAAGAAATCTTGCCCACGAAGATAACCTTCAATTTTGATGGTTACCAAATGAAGGTTCAGTGCTCCTTTTTTCTCTAAATAATATCAGGACACAATGGAGAAATAGCAAGAGCGGCTGCACCCACAGCTTGAGCAGTTTTTTGTGTTGCTCCTTTAAGTATGTTTGTTAGGACCACTGGGCCTCTTTCCTCTTATCCTGCTTCCTCTCTTTTCCTAAATGTTGATAGCTTGATGCTGCTCTATGTGCCAACCTTGAGGATCGCCTTCATTCTTATTTACTATAGTTAATAGAAGGGGCATACATCCTTGCCTTTTGCGCCTCGGCAATCTTCAGGCATGCAGCTTTCCACCCTGTTTATTTAGGCTCCAACGAATCAAGCCTCTTTTACACTTGCATCGTAGGTTTTTTGTGATGTTTATTAGAGGGCATTTGCCATCACAGTGTCCCCCTCCCACCCACCCCGCCTGTCAACATATTTGGCAACACCTTCATGTGAATGTCATTGCTTGCAAATTATATCATGTCATCTATGTATGCAAAAGTGGGATTTTGCATTTACCTTATGTTGGTCTTTTTTGTCATTAATTACATTAAAGGAAAGTGTGTTAGTCCAGCCTAAAAATCCAAACACCTAAGC
The DNA here is from genome assembly GCA_963921515.1 of Calotriton arnoldi. Lineage (NCBI taxonomy): Eukaryota > Metazoa > Chordata > Amphibia > Caudata > Salamandridae > Calotriton > Calotriton arnoldi. The sequence continues at coordinate 79,975 of CAWUFW010001364.1, read as the reverse complement.
CTCTGATACCTTTTTATTGAAGTAAATGAATTGCATCAATGGTGGTAAAATGATTTTGGAATCCTACGAACTTCTGTGCTTTGATGTGATGTCTCACATACAAAATGATCTAGACCATTATTTTCTTTGGACTTGGAAAATCAGATGTCTGTTTGATTGTCATATGCCTCAAGTTACTTCCTCCCCAAATGCATCCACATAATGTGTAGCACATTAAAATATAGTCTTTTTAATCCACTAAACGTATGCTGTATTTTGAAAATGTTAGTCTAGATCAATTTGATAAATCTATCCAAGCAATCCAGATGTCTAGGTTTAGACATCAACACATTATTCTTCTCCTTTGCAAAAAATGGTATGGTTCACTTTCTTTTACTCTTGAACACAAGTGTGATTTTAACAGTAATTAAATTGGAACTTGGGCCTACTTTGAAAGTTATTCTGATCAAGGCAAGCATACTTTTTCTGAGATACAAGAAAGATGCGTTATCTCTTCTGGTCATGTAACTTCATTAGTAACAATCAATACCTTGCCAGGTTCTGAGTTAATGCTGTGTAATTAAAAATTGTGTTACCACATCAAAGTCAGACCCTTAAGAAAAAGGATTATGTTGTGTGCCAATTTCATAGTGAATCCTCTGCAATATTTACAGCATAGGTTGTATTCATGCTGCTGCGTAGTCTTCATTCCCATCAGGGGTGAGTTTAAATAGTGTTTTCTGATGGCTGTTACTTATGCTTTCTAGAGACTATTAAAGACCAACTGGGAGCTATGCCAGTCTACCTGAAATTCAATTGATCAGATTAATCTCATTGAAAAAGAGTTTACCTTGCAACATAATCAATGCTAATTCAATAGCACTAATGTTAAAATACTTTTAAAGCAATGTTGAAAGCACAGCATTCATAGACAACCATTTATTAAGTATGCATTTATTCAGCACGCATCACTAAATTCTAGTTCTTTTAAGAATATCATTAGAATGCTGGATTATACTTTTCGGTCATTAACTACAAATATTTTTTTAGCCTGCCTTCTTATTGCAGCTAGGTTTTGATCATAGACATTTCTGCATTATTACATTGGGGTTGAGGCTGTCAGTCATAGTTTCTTAATAAGGCAGAATAAGACCACATTTATCCAGATGAATTCTAGGCTGTCTGCGCTGTGGAGAGAATTTGCCAGTTTCAAAACCCACAGACATGATCTACTTGGCCCCAAGAAACAACTGGGCAACTCTACAGTGTTTGCTGCAGTAACCTTACCTTACATTTTACTTTCAGAGGACACATTACAGACAATAAAATACTCAGGCAAGTATTTGTGAAGTTTTAACAAACATTTCCTGAACGATTTTCAGATTTTTCTAGGGTGAGACAATGCAGAGCTAGATTTGGCATGACCTACTATCTTGTAGATTTCTGATATGTCCTGACATAAAAAAAATTTGGGGGGAGAATGAATACAATTTAATGGTTCATTCTCGCACAAAATCAAGTTCCTCTCTGTATAGAATTTTAATTGTCGAAATCTGTCTGAAAATTGAATATTTTTCTTTGTGAAGGAATGTTGCATGTTTTGTTGTTTACTTGAGTATTAAAAACAACTGATGTGCAGAGGGGAGAAATGTGCTTATCAACCTGGCTGTACTTGATTTGATTACCTAGCCTGATTGTTTGTTCTCTTTGACTTGCATTTACTTTCAAAGAACTATCAGGGTATCTGTAGTTTTTTAATACATATTAAGTGTCTTAGGTTTCACACCATGCAGTACTGCCTTCTGTGGAGTGCCGATATTTGCTTTGATGTTACGTTGGCACTCCAGAGCACATAGGCGTTCGAGTTAAACAATGTATGAATGTTTTTGACTAGTAAAACATGTTTTTTAAAGTACTTTACGTTCAGTTTCAAACTGTGTACATTGGAAATGTAGCTGATTTTTATCTTTGAACAGTGATAAACATGGATTCAGATTAATCTAATTTATGACCGCGTGTACTTATTTATGTGATTATCATAAGAATAGAAAATATAAATACTTCAATTTTCTGTAATCTCTAGTGACCACGCAAAGTTTGGACAGCATTTTGGAATTCTGGTAAAGAATTTGTTGACTCTTAAAAATATTAGATTTTATACAGAAAAAACTTTGTGTTAGCTCTTCATTTCACATTTTAAGCAATTTGGTTCCTAAGTTAAGATCTTGTATCTTTTTACAAATCTGTTGTTTATTGAACTAAACATGTATAATATTATAATGTGAATTACATTTATAAAAAAAAGGAAAATAACAAAATTGGTCTAGCTCTCATTTTTCTTTTCCGACTAATCGCATTTTGGAATGAAAGAATCTGGCATAATAAAAATATAACTATATGAACATATAGTAGCTACAATGTGCTCTTCTCTTTCTTAGCTGTAATCAACCCATGATGTCTTTGCACATGCTTTTGCTTCAGAAATGTGATTACAAGGATTTCAGAGCATGTTTTACTATTGATTGTATAAGACCAGGCCATACACCAGATAGATTGGATGGGCACATTCTTTTAAATTGTAACCACAAACTAGGATTTTCAGAGTAATTGTCAAAAATCACAATTTATCATAAGCTTACTGCTACTAGGGAGTTAGTATGGTGGTTAATGCAAATTAGTTGGTTTTAATCCATGTTTTGTTAAATGGTGTACATAGGGGAGGGGGGTTGGTGAAGTGGGCAGACCAGCTGCATCCAACATGGCTGCATTTTCTTGAGGCTCCAGGCCGGATCCAAGCTCAGGGCATAGTAGTTGACCGTGGATTCATACATGGGCCAATTACTGAGTGCAGATAGAAGCTTCACTGAAGGTCATTGAAAGTGCCCTGATAGAGAGGATGCTGACAGAGAGATAGTGCTTCTTTTACCAGGGGCTCTGCATTGTTTTGAATGCAGTTCCTTCCTGAAGAATCTTGAGCATTAAGGTTGTTAGGTTATTCAAAATTATTTTGCAGTACCAATGGTGAATCATCACTAGAAGTTGGGAAAAGAGAGGTTGGTGTGCAGGGCTTATTAATGTAAGCTAAACTGTGGGTGAAAGTGTCACAGATAGCAAGGTATGCAACATGATGTTGGGGGTAATACCTGGCAACCACTGACAACAACCATCAAGGAGGGGTAACCTTTTCAGTGATCCGTTCACTCTGAAAGATCATTAGTGGGATCCTGGCATATCTTAGATATTTCTGTAGGATCCTCACCCACAGGTACCACCTGTGGCATGCTTCATCATCGGATCCTCACCCACTGCACCTACTGTGAATGGGTGGGCTCGCCTCAGTTTGTTAGCAGAGCACTTAACTAAGAATGAGGGATTTAAGTGTGAATTAAAATTACCTTCTGGATCCTCTCTGATTTAATTTGAGGTCCTTTGGCAAGGTTAAAAACAAAGTGATGTATATGGGTATAATGATCCGACACATCCTTGGGTCGACATGTTTCAGCCTTCTATGTGCCCATAGGGGTCATCAGGCTTTCTTCAGGACCTATGTGTTTTATCCCTGCAATCTGTTGTTTGGTATTACCAAAATATATCAATATCGAGGTGATATGATTTCTTCACACATACAAGTACGAAGCATGCATGCAAATACAGACTATTACGAACCTTTTCCTCTGAAGAACACACAAAGCATGATGTGACATAAAAGGGGCAAGAGAATACACCCCCAATGAAGTTATACAATACATCTTCTTTTCTAAATTCCTAGATAATACAGAGGAAAAGATCCACACCTCCTGCCAAAAAATGCCGTCTTGCACGTGTCATCGAAAAGATGGTAGTATATGTGTTACATCACAAGACCAAGAATCAGTTAAGAAAAACACTGTTCTGGTTCCAAGTTTTATTGCTATTGTATTAATATCTTATTTTTAGGTACACAAAAAACATTTTTGTAATATGTTTTCCTTTTTTATTCTACTTATCACCTTCAGGAATGTGAATGCGTCTATCCTTTCCATCTGTGTTGTCTTTTCTCCATTTAACATGTTTTTAATGTGTAGCTTAAACTATCAACCTTTCAAATATCCCTTTTTAGGTCCAGCCCAGAGAGGTAGCTCTGTGTTGGGGCTCATGTGATAAACTAAACCAATACACAAAGAGGCCTTTTAATAGCTCCCTTCAGCTATTGGGTGATGTGTCATTCACATTTTGGATTAGTCCACAGCAGTATTATCTCTTTACGATCATGCTATTGGTTGTTCAAGATGTAGTAGTCTGTTTAGAGGGCTTCAATCGCAGTGAATGGATAGTATACCGTTTATGAACTGTAGGGAAGACACACATATTTGCCTACTTCTATTATAAAATCTAGATCTTCCTCTTCTCCCACCCCAACTCATATAACTATTGCTATCTCTTTCCCACTGCTCTCTCTATTCCCACCCCAAAACCTACCACAACTCTTATTCCTTCTTCTGCTCATGCTCTCTGGTTTATCCCTTTTATTATTGGTACTCCTATTATTCTACTCTTTCACCTACACCCACCCCTGTCCTGCTCCAACTTCTACCTAGCCAGCCGGTTTTACCCCTTCCTTACTCCTACTCATGCAACTATGTGCTTCTGCTTTTATTCATAATTACACCTGCCCTTTTTTGTACTTAATCTTACTCCTGCTACTGCTGCTCCTGCGTCTATTGTTTCTATTTTAAACACCGCCAAACTCATTTTCCTGTTCACTACCTTCTATCTTGTTTCGCATTTCTTCTTACTTGTTGTGCCTCATCCTACATTGCCCATCCCAACTCCACTACAGCTGCCATACTCATTACTCTTATACGTCTCTCCCCTGCACTTCTCTACTCCCCACAGTGGGTCAACTCAGTCACCTGTTCATCACTGCAGCAACTGATTGTTGCTTTGAAGTTAAACCTCCAAACTGGAAGCTAAATTATCCTGGGTGGGTTGCTCCAATGATTTGGGACTGCGTCGGCAGAGGACTCTCGTAGAAATCAAGCTTTTGTAAGCCTAGGCATGTGAATCAGTTCTTTCTCTGGAACTTACCTTAAACTGACAACACACCAACCACACTCTCAAAGTTACCTCTCCACTGTTCAATTCACCCAGCAAATTCAATAACGTGTCATCATCCAGCTCACTTCTGTATTGTTGCCGTCCAGCACTCGGACCTTCACCCCACGCATGTCAAAACTAATAATATCATTAGTAACAAATGCACTCCTAACTATACACCTTCTAGTCCAAGTACCAGCTCCATATAACATCCATGCTATGTAATATCCTGCTCAAACAATTGCACACCCATTCTCCCTCCCATGAAGATAGAAAGCCAACAGGGACATTCAGTTGAAGTCTTGTTTGCCTCCAGCATGAGTCAGAGATGCCGGCTCGGGAACTGTGACACCTCTCTCTTAGTTGTCATGAGGCTGGATCACCTATTGTTCAGCCCTCTGGTGGAAGAGGAGGGACCAAAGAATCATCTAAATCAGTGAACTGACAGGGATCATAAGCTTATGGTCCTCTGTATACTTCTTAATGAAATCCTCCAACTGTGATGCAAAGAGCAGGGATACTGAAAAGCAGATAATGCAGCACTGCCATTTACAATTTGTCCAACTTCCAGGGTTACATCCAGAAGTGACTCTGAGCTGCCACCAAAGAACCAGAAGCTGTACCACACAAAGAGTTAAAGGAAATGTCTACTAGAAACTAGACCTGTTGAATTATGATGGCAATAACAGCTATACAGTCCGCTCCTCCTTTTTTGTCATCAGAAAAAGCTTTTAAATTCTTCAACAGAGACTGGGCATTTTGCATGGCTTATATAGTCACCTGAAACACAAAGTTGAAGGCACACAATGAGCGCTTTAGTGCCACTTCTACCCTCTTGTTAAAAGCATCAGCCAGTAATACGTTCTCTGAAGTTAAAGCACGATGTGAACTGACGCCCACCACCAGAGAGTCCACTTTAAGCATTTGTTCATTACAATGCAACAGAAGGCAACATTTTTATGATTAAATTCTTATTTTTTGAGAATGACAAACGTGTTTGTTTCATATCTGGAGAAGTCTGTACATATGCAGTGGCGGCTGGTGACATTTGAAAGTGGTGGCGTGTAAAATTATTGTCATACTGCACTTTGGCGAGCGAGCGTAGCAAGCGAGCCCGAACAACCTATGGGGGATTCGGGGGGGGGGGGTTCACCCCCCGAGAAAATTTTGAAAAGAGAGTGGACAAATGGTGCAATTTTCTAAATGCCGTAAAGTGTTAAATCATGCTACAGAGCTTTTGTATTGCACTTTGGTCACCAGTTAGTTTTGACAGCAATGTCCTCACCTAATGCACCAAGGGGCACCATCACCAAAGCTGAAATTGGACATTTGTGCACTGAGGAGCATTCCAGGGCACTAAGAGTTCCCTCTCCTGAGGGACCTGTGGCCACTACCACCAGCATGATATTTACTGAATTCGAACTAGTGGCAGCTGGAACCATAAACTATTTTGTATCAGCAGTTTCAAGCAAGAATATTTTATAAGACCACACAATGATGTACAGAAAAGGGCATTCATTTTGATTAAAAAAAATACAAGTGAGATCATATAACCTCAGCTTATGATATACATTAATAAACAATAATTGGGCCACATTTCCATTGATCAATTTTACTTCAAGGATAACTGCCAAAGCTGTGTAATTCATAAGTTTAGCCAATATTTGTTTCATAGAGTATAACATCCACTTTCTCGTTGTCGTAAATAAGTCAAAACAAGAAAATCGTCCAGCTTTTAGAGGAATTAGTAAAACTGTTTATTAGAATGTACAACCACCATATGCTAGTCTTGTCTGTTCCCTTTGGTCAAACAGGTGGATGGGAACTGTTCACTGATCTCACAGGGTTACAGTTTCAGATTTAATAAAGTATCTGGGGTGAATGTTTATCATGATGAACAGGACGTACTCGATGGTAATTTGGGTAGGGTGATTACCTCGATTAGACACGTCCTGCTTTTCTGGAATGCACTACCGCTCTCTACAATGGGCAGAGTTGCAATTTCCAAAATGCTAATATTATCAAGGTTGATATACTTTTTCTCGGCCCTGCTTGTGACCCCTAAAAAAGCATTCTTTCAGGACCTGCAGTCCGTGCTAGCTTCGATCATGTGGCTAACTGGTAGAGATAGAATGGCAATGCATATGTTCTATGCCCTGAGGGTGAATTAGGGGCGCCTAATTAGAAATTGTACTATGCAGCATCTCAATAACAATAGACAGCTAGGTGGATTGCTAATGCACCGGACCCTGAGACGAGGGACATCGGACATGACATACCGACTGTCAGTTACACCGGTCATAGAGAGACTCTTGGGGACAAGATGGCGGGCAAGCAAGCGATAATACTGTATTACGTATTGCATGGTGGTTTTGGAAAGCATATATTCATAGGAAGTAAAGCAGACTGCATTACACTCCAGACCTACCATTGTGGTCTCTCCCAGACTGTGCCACATTGACTATGATATGAAGGGCGTCCGTGGCCAGAGCAAAAAATACACACCAGGGACGACATGTATGAGGAGAAAACACTGCAGTCCTTTAAGAATATGTGTAAAGTTTATGGGGTGGCACCCAGTGAATTTACGCTTTACGGAGCATTGGTACAACAACTGGTGGGGGGATCCGTCGCCTCATAGCTGCTTGCTACAAGTTGTGCTGACGCATGGGGCACTGCGGAAGGCAGTTCCCTGCCTGTACTCAGCATTGGCGCACACAACAGAGCAGAAGGTGAGGACCTTAAAGGAATGGCGGAAACAATGCCTGGGGACAGAACTTAATGAAACGCACTGGACACAATGCTTGGGCGATGTTAAATACACCTCCAGAAACTCTAGATTTCGGTATACCAGCCGCGGCCGGCATGCTTGCGGGAGGGGGGGAGGGGGCGCGGCCGCGTGGGTGTTGAATAACAATAAAAAAATAAAACCTTAACCTACCTTACCGCCGGCGCCGCCTCCGCTCCTGGCCAGTGTGGTGATGGTGCAGCCAGGTCCCGCCGTGTTCCCGCTGCTTTCCTGCAGGAACAGGAAGCAGGCAGCCTCCTTCCCCGGCCCTAAGCCAATCACGACGCTGCAATGGCAGCGTTGTGATTGGTGAGGCGCAGCGGAGAGCGCCCCAGCCGGGCCATTTTCTCTATGTAGGCTGCATGCAGCAGCCTACATAGAGAAAAAGAGGGAGTGTGCATGACTGCTTTGTTCGGCCCTGGGGCCGACCAAACAGTCAGTACCCACAACAGTGGGTAAGCTACTCCCCCCCTGCCCTCGAGCAGGACCGCCCACCCGCCTGCCCCCAACCAGGCACTTCTGCTTTCTCGCAGTGCGAGAAGCAGAAACATAAAATGGTAGTTTTTACCATTTATGTTTCTGCCTTCTCGCACTGCATGAAAGCAGTGGGGCGACGCCCCCAAGCCCCAATGGAGGAACCGCCACTGTACATATGGCCCATGTAAAAGTGTCGATATGTGAGAGAGCAGCAAACAACAAGCAACTATTTTCATTGCCTAATACTGCACCATTACACAAATGAGTATAATGAATGTGCTTCGTTCAGAAAAGTTTGGACCAACTAGATAACAAAAAGTAAATGTGGAAAGTTGTTACACAGAGTGGAAAATTAAGGAAAGGATATAAGAATATGCATGAGTAAACAAAGGGTATGAAAACTACAGATTATTCTACCCTCATGGGCAGCACAAGTCAAATGCAGCCAAGTCCCTTCAGTCATGGTAACATCAGTTCTCAGGAGGAATCTGTCTACAAGTAGGCACCATGGGACCTTATTCATACACTGCATTTTGTCGTACTTATAGTAGTTCTATTCACAAACTACAAAATCCTATTCTCTCAACTACGTGTAGAGACCGCCACCTCTCCTTTCTTTGCTGGATGGTCTCTTTGCATACATAGGAATATGTTTTGGTAGTAAATGTGGGAGGAACAAAGGGGAGTGGCTGGAAAATGGGGAAATCATGCTCCTAAATGGGAGAGAGATTCTAACACAAACACACACACACACACACACACACACAAGAGCAAGATCATTGCTATTCACAAACTACACTTCTAGAGATACTACAGCCAAAAAGGTGACAAAACAGTAATGAACATACTTCAGCCAAACATTGGAGTAAGTCAAGCACCACACAAGGCCATTCACAGGTACTGCAACACACTTTTAAGAAATAATGGAGGTCCGAAGTTTCACAGGGGGAGCAAGGCGGGATCAGCTCATAAAGGGCTCCTTGATCAATCACATACAACAGATCAATTAGAGATCCTCTACACTGGCTAGAGGTGCGCTAAAGGGTAGTCTGGGATAGATGGGACACCATGAGACTCTGAGTTAGGAAAGTTGATGCTATCTGTTGCAAAACATTAAAAACAAGACATATTATAGGCATGATCCCTATTTGTACCTTCCGGGTGTGGGAGGAACCATAAATATGGAGTATGGATAGTGTGTTAAAAAGTTTTTTTTGTAAAGTTAAGATTGGTCAATTCCGGCTGTTGGATAGTCAAATATCACATTCTAAGAATTGTTACATTGGTTCAGCTCCATGTTTTCATAGACAGGCATTAACTCATGTGACATTGGTCAGTCCATGTCGAAAGGGTGCCTAGGTCAGCCCACATGTTCTAGGCATTTTTCACAGGTTCTACAATGTTTGGAACAATGAGTGTAACTTGGTGAGGTAGTAGTACTATACACTCCTTTACTATGTTTGCGTGATATATGTTAAGTTTTGGGTTTGTAAAAGCTTGCATTGCATGTGTAATATTTTATAATTTAAGCATGCTAATAAAGTTTCATTTGAAAAGTGCAATAAATACTTTTGGAAATTCCAAGGGAGATTATCTTGAGAAACTGAAAATATGCCTTGATATTCAAATTAGACAGTATTTGGGCCTTTAAGCCTCAAAAGGCAAAACTCCTTCTCGCCGGAGCTCAATCTGTCTTTCGCATTTGCATTAAATCTTTATATAAACAATAAAATAATTCACAAATAATTCTTGTACAAACATTTAACCTTATTTACTACATACAGAATTGTTTGTACCTGAATACATTCTTTTCAATCATTATGTATTAATTTACAAAAAATCCTTCTATTCTCAGTGGCGGGTTGTTCATTAATAAATTCTCCAACAAATGCCAAAACAAGGCAAAAGAAAATAATCTTCAACACTATTAAAACATACCAAAACTACGAAATACGCCAATCATATACAATGCTCAAGTCTTCACATACCTTTTCATTAGATTATTTCAGTTTTAGTTGCTTCTATATTTTAAAGGTATTCTCACCTGAGAAACTAAGGGCCTCATTACAATGTCGGTCGGAAAGGCTCCAAACTGCATTCGAATTTCCCAATCCGAGTCGGAAACCATGTTTCCGACCGACTCGGAAACATTTTGGACCGACCGATTACGATGGTAGGTAACCGTTCGGTCTGTCCGACTCAGTTCCGACCGGCATTCAGTTGACTCAAGTCGGTCAGAGCCGTATCGTACAGGTTTACGGACCGCGTTTCCGACCGACTGATTACGATGTCTGATTCCGACAGCCGTTCCGAATCGGTCTGTTCGACACGAAACGGCTGTCAGAAACTGACTTTGGGGGCCCTTAACAGGCCTCCCTTCACCCGGAGGCCTCCGGTTGGGGCCCGTGGGGGACCCCTCTTTACAACCATGCACAGTGTGGCAGGCACCATGGGGTGCCTGCCACAGGGTGCAAGGTTTTCCGCAACCACCCCATTTTTCAATGGGAGCCTGTGTTGTCGGTTGGAACACAGGCTTCCATTGAAGTCAATGGGAGTCCGACCGAATGGTGTGCAGAAACATCGTAATTGGTCAGTTGGACTCCCCAAACCCGAGTCGGTCGGAAACGATTCCTACAAAGTGTCGCTCGGAATGCTTTCCAACCAACATCTTAATGAGGCCCTAAGTCTTAAAAATGATCACAATACATTTATTTCACATTTGCAGTTGCTTCTCAGATAAAGACTAATTGCCCATGCATGCACAGTGATTTTTCCTGCTCTGCTCTCCTAGGAAAAGATGTTGCTTGCCATCAGTGAAATCTCTAGAAGTGAATTTTAGGGGAGCACATTTTGGACCACACATAGAATTGTTGGATCAATCTACAAAGTTTAGTTTAGTTTATCAATTTATAAAGAGCATGGTTACAAGAACGATGTGTCCCCGCGCTAATAGGGCTTCTAAGTGGAGCAAGCGGGGAAACTGCAATGACTATGAGCCTCTGGAGCAAAGAGGCTCTAAGAAGTCTAATTTGAAAAAGGAAACAGCCATATCTTTAAACCCTTGCGAAAAGTGTTTTTGCAAGGTTCAGTTCGCAGAGTCACTGGCAAAGTGTTCCAGCTCTTAGCTGCAAGGTATCTGAAAGATCGAGCTCCCTTCTTGGCTTTTTGAATTCTAGGCACTACGACCAAGGAAGTTCCATTAGATTTTAAATTCCGTGCTGGTGTGTAGGAGCTTATTGTATTGCGAAGGAATCTCTGATCTTTTTTCCATAGAATTCTGTGACAGTAGCACATGGCCTTAAAAGTAATCCTCTTCTCCACCGGCAACCAGTGGAGGGTGGCCAGAGCCTTCGTGGCTGATGCTCTTTTTGGAAGGTTCAGGTTCAAGCGTGCAACTGCATTTTGAATAGATTGAAGCTTGGTTAGGCCTTTTTTTAATGCTCCCAGATAGAGGATATTACCATAATCTATCTGGGAAGTGATCAAGGAATGAATAATAATTTTTCTAGCCGTAATCAGTAATAGATCTAGGAGTTTCCTTAGGACTTTGAGAGTCCCGAAACATTTCCCTACCACCTTCCTCATTTGGCTCTCAAACATTAGTTTGGAATCCAGCCAGATCCCCAGGTCTTTAACTTCTGCTTTCGGGGCCGGAATTTGCCCCAGTGCCTCGGGCCACCGTGCTGATGTCTGTATAGCGGGGGCTTTACCAACTATCATTATTTCAGTTTTATTGCCATTTAGTTTTAGGCAATGGTTGGACATCCATAAGGCTAGCTCCTCTAAGCATAAAGAGAACTGATTTGCAGCCTTCGCCGAGTCCTGCCATAAGGTGACAATATGTTGCGTATCATCGGCGTATGATACAACTGTTACATTGTGTTTTTCCACCAGTTCTGCAAAGGGGCCTATGTAGAGGTTAAATAGGGTAGGACTCAATATCGAGCCCTGTGGGACTCCCTGCGTTAGAGAGACACTCTTAGATACGTAGGGATGCTCAGTAACTTGAAAACTATGTGATGTGAGGAAGGCGGTCATCCACCGTAAGGCTAATCCCCTAACCCCACAGTAAGTTATGAGAAACTGTATCAATTGCTGCACTAAAGTGCAGTAGGACCAGCGCAGCGGTTTGTCCTACGTCAGCACATTTCCTTAGGGTTTTCGTTGTCAGGAGTAGAGCCGACTCTGTGGAGTGATGGGCTCTAAAGCCAGACTGTGAGGGATGGAACAAATCATTCAAATTAATATGATTTACAAGTTGCTTATTCACCACTTTCTCCACAATTTTAGCGAAGAATGGCAGCAACGAGATAGGACGCAAATTTTCTAGCAATAGTGGATCTGCTGACGGTTTTTTCTGTAAAGGAAGCACTGTTGCTTGTTTCCATCTCTGAGGAATTTCACCCAGGCTAAAAGATCGAGCTATTAGCTGTGAAACATAAGGCAAAATGATGTTTACTCCTTGCATCAAAATTTTAGGTGGAGCTGGGTCGAGTGGAGACCCTGATTTAATAGTCATGGCCAAGCCCTTCAGATCTTCTAGCACCGGCACCCTAAATTCATCAAGGGTGTTCCCTTCGAATGTTGTTTCAGGGAAAGTGTTCGGATTTATTCTGCTCCGTTCTTCAGATGGAAAGGTATCATAAATTTTTACTACTTTGGACGCAAAAAAATCAGCCATTATATTACAGTTCTCAGGGGAAATAGACCCAGGGGCCGTTATATGTCCGGCGATGACAGAGATTTCAGAACGGAGAACAATTCTTTTGAGGAATTGTTAGCACTTTCAATTTTTCCCCTATAAAAATCACAGTGCGTTTTCCTAATTAGCGCGTGATATTGTTTGACCTAATTTTTATAGTTATTCCTACTAATAGAGCAGTAGTCCTTCCTCCACCTACGTTCTAATTGTTTGCATTTTTGTTTTAGCCATAATTGAGGTGTCCATAAACCAGAGCGCCGATATCCTCTTCCTTTTAATATCCATATTAGTCCAGAGTGCTATTTCATCAAGTACATCTGATATCCAATTTTCCACTTCCCTGTTTGCTATGTTGATATCCTCCCCAAGTTTAGGGCCAGTGTTCGAAAGAGTCTGAGAGAAGATTTCAGAATTAAACCGAGTCCACTTTCTACGAGTAATTGCCTGGCTAAGCTTAGTAGGAGCCAGCCTACGAAAAAGCACAGAAAAGGCCACCAACCGGTGGTCTGACCAGAAGACTGTCAGCGGCATCCCAACCGCAATCTCAGCGAAGTTGGCAAATATCGGGTCTAAAATATGTCCCAGTTGATGAGTAGGAGAGCTCACTTTTTGCAACAGATTCAGGGACATGAGATCCATGCATAGAGATTGTACTTCTAGATTAGAATTATTATCAAAGTGCAAGTTGAGATCACCTAAAATTAACAAATTGTTATAGCGAAGTGCTGGCTGAATCATCTTCTCTACAAGGCTCGATATAAATTGGGACACGGGCTCTGGTGGACAATATATTAAGAAACCTGCTATCGTATGATCTTCTACTGCAGAGAGGGTAAAAAAAGAGGGCCTTGCAGTTCTCGAGATTGGTCTCCTTAATGCAGCATTTCAACGATAATTTATATATTATCGCAATTCCTCCTCCTCTTTGCATTGAGCGATCCTGCCTGAGTATCTCGAAACCTTGCGGTAGTGCGTCTGAGATATCAGGTACAGAGCACTTATTCAACCATGTTTCAGTAAGAAACAGAGCATCAGGCTGTTCATCAATTAGAATATCAAAAATCTCGTTTTTCTGCTTAATTAATGAGCAACAGTTTATTAAAAGCAGTTGCAATTTAGATTCATTAAAAGGAGCCTCTTTCTTGGGGTCAAAATTAACGTTACAATTAGGGCATTGAAGCGGAAGGGAGTCTGCAGTCAATTTGTGCATACACGCTTCTGGAATCTTAGGGGCTAAACCGCGGAGAAGGTCAGATGAATAATAGAGATGTTACAACTGGGTAAACAGATCCGAACAACTAGCCTGCCAACCTTTCAAAATGGTGTTCGGCTAACGTCACAACAGAGAGAAGAAGACAGCACTATCTTGAGTCCCGTAGCCACAATATGATGACCCCCAACCTGAACAGCAGCAAGGTAGCGCTAAAGATTGCATAAACCAGTAAAGAAGGCCAAGCTTTCACCCTGCAACACGCAGCAGTGCAGAGGCCTAAATGTTTAAAAAAGCTTTTTTTAAAAATAAAAATAGGTCTGCATAAAACATTTACATCAGAGCAATACCACAGCATACTCCACTTACGAGAGTCTGCTGCGCATCTGCGTCACAGCTCTCATTTATTGGATCTGGGTAAACAGATCCGAACAACTAGCCTGCCAGCCTTTCAAAATGGCATTCGGCTAACATCACGACCGAGGGAAGAAGACAAGAGCACTCCCTCGAGTCCCGTAGCCGCAATATGAAGACCCCAGCCCTCCCGACCTGACCAGCAGCAAGATAGTGGTAAGGACCGCAGAGACCAGTACAAAAGGCCAAGCCTGCACCCTGCAACACGCTGCAGTACAGAGGCCTAAATGTTTAAAAAAGCTTTTTTTTAATAAAAATAGGTCTGTCTAAAACATTTACATCAGAGCAATACCACAGCACACTCCACTTACGAGAGTCCGCTGCGTCACTTCTCTCATTTATCGGATCTGGGTAAACAGATCAAAACAACTAGCCTGCCAACCTTTCAAAATGGCGTTCGGCTAACGTCATGACCGAGGGAAGAAGACAAGAGCACTCTCTCGAGTCCTGTAGCCGCAATATGAAGACCCCCAGCCCTCCCAGCCTAACCAGCAGCAAGATAGTGGTAAGAACCGCAGAAACCAGTAAAAAAGGCAAAGCCTGCACCCTGCAACATGCAGCAGTGCAGAGGCCTAAATGTTTAAAAAAAGCTTATTTTTAAATAAAAATAGGTCTGCATAAAACTAAGGCTATTTATAAATGTGTTTGTGTGAGTCTGTGTGGGTATGTGTATATATATGTATATATATATATATATATATATCTCCCCTACTCCAACTGGAAAAGAGCATGCGCACGAGGGCTGCTGGTTTAGGGCATTTTTATTTCATAGATCCTCCTCCAACCCAGCAGACAAGAGAGACGCGTTTCGGCTGCCTCAGCAGCCTTTCTCAATCTAGTGGGCACCATCTTGGTAAAACATATATAGCCTGTCCCAATTAAAGACATAGAAACAATACTAATCACATAATGTGAAGCATCAAATACATAAAATGCATAGCGATACATTGAGAGTGCGATACAATCAATATATATGAATACATAGTGGAGATTGCTATCTTTGAAATAGTTTTTAAAAAACGCATAGTGCATTAAAATATAATATATAAATGCCTACTGCATGAGCAATCTGCTAAACATTAAATATACAATTGAAAATTTACTTAAACACCAAAAATGTATCGCCCTATTGTCCATTGCGTCTGGAACACTCGCTATTGTTATGCCATAACCTTTTGATAAAAAAACACATAGCGCCAACCCACTCAGGTAGCACTTCTAAAATGAATAAACATTGCTGCTACAGTGCAACACACATAGGAGACTTAATTGGACTGCTCTTTTTTCATCGGGAACATGAGACCACTTCACTAAGCCTGTTTCCTGTTTCCTGTTTGTTCGAGGTCAGAGGCCAGAGCTGCGGAGTGTGGAGCTGCGGAGTGTGGAGTGCGGGGGTGAGCACTTCGCTGGCTTTTATGCCCGCCCGCCCGACTAAACCACTAACTATCCAGCACCTACTCGCACCTACTCGCATCTATTCTATAGCACCGAGCACTAAGCGCTGAGCTGCCAAAACCTTTCCGTGATGCTGCAGGAGCCGCGGGCGATTACAAGGTGATTACGAGGTTGCGGCTGGAGCCGCAAACATCTTCCTTGGTGCGGCAGGAGCCGGCAGGAGCCGCGTGCATTGGTGCGGCAGGAGCCGCCAGCATTTGAGCAGCATTTGAGTAACAGTGGCTGAAGCCAATCCATTCTGTGACGCGGCAGGAGCCGCGGGTGATTTCGACTTCGAGTTGCGGCTGGAGCCGCAAAACATTTTTCTTTTTAGGTGCCTTTCAGATCTGAATATATAAAATTTCTAGGCACTAATTTTAGAAGTCATAGCTTCATTTCCAGTACTGACGGTAACGCACTGAGCACTCCATTCGGCTCTGTGCGGCCTTGTGCGGGGAAACGGTGAGGCAAAGCGAGGGTGAGGTTGTTGAAGAAGCAGAGAGGACAGCGTGGAGAGGCAAGCGGTAAGCGGATTCGATACATTGTGCCAGCTATCCGGCTGCTATCTGCCCCCTGCACCCTGCGATCATCTACCATCTTCCACCTACCATCTATCACGGGCTGTCTACTCTGTTGTGCTGCCTTTGTCCGCCTGCTCCCTGCGCCCCGTTCAGCCCCCTGCTTCCTCGTTTCCTCGTTGCCCCGCTGCCACGTGGTAGTGGGAGTGAGTAAGTGAGAACTAGAAGGGGCACGGGGGGGCTGTGAGGAGAAGAATATCGAGGATTGTTACCGTGTGAGCTGCCACTACAGCTGGAATTTGTGAAATTGTGATAAGAACCATGTGGCGCCCCTCTGCGGTTGGTGTTGAAAGGGTAGTTCTACGTCACCTATCGTACCCATCGTTTCCACGAAGCCCAGCAGGGGGGGACGGATATAAGCTTACTCAATCTATACATTTTTTGATCTAGCCTGCTGATAATGAGATCAGGCCGACAGCGAGGGGCACCGCCCAGACCCCAATCAAAGAGGCGACAAAAGAATGAGGAAAATTTAGACACTTGTGACTCCTCAAGGAAGTGTACATTACAAGAGGTCCCCCCGAAGGATCCGGCTAAACTGGCAGTCACTTCTACAAATTCTGGTTATGTTTATAAAAATCAAGTCCACGATAACCAGTTGTCCATCAAAAGCTTCTTTAAGCATCATCAAAAACAGTATCGAAAACAGCAAATAAACAAAAGCAATGAGATTGACAATAGTCTTTTAACACCCTCTTCCTCAACAAGTGTAAAGAGAATCTGCCCGCGGGGGACTCAACAATTCCAGTTGTCCCCAGAAATAGAGGAGTTAAAAGACGGATGCAAAACCCAACTTAAGACCAAAAATCCTGGCCCAGGAAAGTTTCCAGTGTCTCCAGTGTCTCCAATCCTAAAACCAATCCCAAAACTGTCTGGCCTGTTACAGGCGAAAGTCCAAATTCATGTGCAAGGTTCCGTCACTCAATATGTTGTCGAACTTATGGCTGAAGAATCTATAATGGTAACTCCAACTAGACGGAAGGAGTCCCCTAAATCGCTGGTTAGTAGTCAAAGTGAGATCGGCTCAGTGATCAACATTTCCTCAGGCCAGGACCAAAACTTAAGTGACGAGGTCTTCTTGTTAGCCTATGTTGCAGATGAGGCAGAAAGTAAGAGGGGGAGTCAAATATTGACTCCAGAGATACCGGATATATCATCCAGCCCAAATGGCCCAACAAATACAGATGGTATTGTGAGGTTATTTAATCCGGTCCAGTCAAGTATAATCCTGGAAAACAGTTTTATAAACAACAAATCACTACTGGTACCAGGTATTGTAAGTTCAAAAAACGGGCTCACTCCAAATGAGCAAAGTAAACTTTCACAAGCGGTTCCAAACAACCAGTTTAACTCGGTGGACTTATCATTATTAACAAAATTTGATGGGAATTACCATGCTAGAGTTGGTGATACAGAAAACAACCCTTCGAGTCCTGACCGCGGTATATGGGAAAGTCTACTCCATACTATGGATTCGATTACCAACGCTCTTAGCTTTCATTCAGATAAATTAAATATTCAAGTTGACATTTTAAATATATTGGCTACCCACGTAGCAGGGATTGATGCGAAACTTCTCCAACTAACCAATCTGATAACCAAAGTCCAATCAAATAATGAGAATCAATTAGTAACTTGCACCTGTGCACAACTGATTGACAAAATTTCAGACCTACCGTCAATTGTTAGCTCTATGGTGCAAGAGGTAAAATTGATGGCGGGTAGATCGGTTCAAGGTAAAATAATCCCCGATGAAGATAAAATCAATTTACTTGTGGCAACAAATCATCCAAATTATTCAAACCAACCAGGATCGATTAATATAGAGAAGTCAGTAAACTCAAAAGATAAAGTGAATAGAGGGAACCAAACTATAAATGAAAACTACCCAATGAGTGAAAGTCAACTTAGAAGTGCAATTAGCACAAATAGTAAAGTTGCAGTTATAAATGATCAACTCGTAAATAAAGATACAATTCTGAAAATGTCTAAGTTACCTCAAGATAGGCTTAAAAGATCTGAATGTAGGGAAGAATCAATATTGGATGAGGCGAATACCATTCAATCTAAAGTAGACCAAACATCAAGTGCTACTACAAATCCGGAGACCCTGTCGAAAAGGGCAAGAAAAAGACTAAGGAAAACCCATAATAAACTAACAAAGGCAAAAAAAGCCATAAAGGATGCTGTCTTTAAAGAACCCAATGAGCCTAAAGAGCCCGATAAGAAGGTATTATTTCCGATTTTTAGATCTGAGGAAAAATCTGAGATCAAACCTATGGCTGACCTGAATAGTCAAGATATCGGCATCCCTGCCCCCGATGCGATCATCGACGGTATATGGTCTAAAATTCCTGCTCCATCAAAGTCAGGGGTCTCAAGCAGTGAACAGTCACCTAAAGATTCGGCTAATCAGTGTGGAGAACAAAATATCTTCATACGGAAAATTATAAATAACGTCTGCCATCAGAATCATAATGAGGTCTCTATAGAGCATCCAATTATCACGGACCAAAATAAATCAGAAATCCACGGTCAAGGAAAATCGGCATTCCCAGCTTTGGCTACCATCGCCAGTATGAGGACCCCAATTAGTCACATAAATAATGAAAAAATAGAGGCTACAGATATCTTGCAAGATTTGAAGAAAGTAGTCTTTTGCCCTCAGTATATCACAAGAGGCCCCCATGATATCCTAAACCGTGGAAATATTCTGAAATTATTGAATGCAATTGTAGATTTGAAGAACGTAACATCAGACGATTTGGAATCGGTGGAGTTTAAAAAAGATTGCAATATCCCCTATAATGAAATAACAGTTACAACTTGGCAAAGCAATGAAATCATCAGTAAAATAATCTCCAATGACAACCAATTTGAGAAATGGGGCATCAAAGTCTGGAGAATCTCTGGGCCCCAATACCCGTGCTTGTTGATTCCAAGTAGGTCATCATGCAGACAGGACTTAAAGATCAATGGGCAAACCTCTGGACCGGGGTCTCACGTTAGAGTTTTGAAAGGTGCCTCAGGACCATCGACAAAGTTGAATTTATCATTTGGCATTAAGGTTAGGAGCTGTCAACCAGGTATTCGAATATGTGAAGAATCAAAGAAAGAAACTAATCCGGTTGAAGACTGGAGCTGGCTCCCGTCAACTTTGGCGAAGGGAAGTGTGGTGAAGCACGATTGATGCCCAAATTCTCTTGATAAAGTTAAAAAACTCTTCAAAATCTGTTCTTGGAACACTAACGGTCTTAAATCGCTTCTTGAAGATCCAGATGTAATAAGTTTTCTCAAAGACTTCGACATATTATTGCTCCAGGAAACTTGGAACATGGTTTGTGAACCCCTTATTGGGTATTTTGAATATTCAAATGTGGCTCGCCGTAAGGCATCCGTCGGTCGTGCCAGTGGCGGCCTTTCTACTTATGTTTCCTTGAACTTGGATGCTAAACACTTTGAGATTGACTTCCAGGTAACATGGCTACAGTGTATTAAATTAATTTTCAAGCAACCTATTATCTTTTTAAATATTTATATAGGTTCAAAACATAAGGATAAATCTACACAACTATCGAGCCTGTGGGAAATAGTAAAAGTGTTATACTATGACCATACAGACTCATTAATAATTATTTCCGGGGATTTTAACATGCACCTCCTCACAAGTA
Source organism: Calotriton arnoldi (assembly GCA_963921515.1). Taxonomy (NCBI): domain Eukaryota; kingdom Metazoa; phylum Chordata; class Amphibia; order Caudata; family Salamandridae; genus Calotriton; species Calotriton arnoldi. Next base: position 59,646 of record CAWUFW010001364.1, on the reverse strand, counting down.
AAAAGCCGTATACACATTCGAAAATTCTGTCCCAGTGGATACATTTTCAGTTTATAAAATTTAATCTTAGGTTATTGCAAGATGAGGACCACACACCGACATTCAACAAAACGTGTAATCCTTCTATTATCGATTACTCCCTAATTTCTGAGAAACTATTATATTTGCTTCAAAGCTATAAGGTACTACCAAGGATAGAGAGCGACCACAACCCACAAGTTATTTCCTTCGCTTTTTACTTAGACCACTTACCCGAAACAAGAATAATTAAAACTGCTCCTACTCCATTTAACCTTAAAAGGTTAAAATGGAATGAGAGATCCGAAAAAGATATATTGAAAGTCCTTTCTTGTTTAATTTTAAAAGCTCAAGACGCAATAGTCGAAGGTAAATCCATGGTTGCCCTCTGGCCCAGTTTGTGTTCTGCTCTTGTGGACAACTTTCCAAACCCTAAAAAATCAAAAGGTGCAACTTTGATTTCAAATAAACCAGGGTGGTTTTCTAACCGGCTACTCTACCTTAAAATAAGTCTTAATAGAGCAATAAGAGCATTGTATAGAAAAGTGAAAGGAACACCCAATTTCTTAGTGTCTGAACAAATTAAACAATTGAAAAAGGGATATAAGAATGAGATATGGAAGGCAAAACAAGCGTACTATTCAGGAATTTGGGCTAAATTACATTTTTCTTGTAAATCTAAAGACTCGAGGTCATTCTGGGGTATCAGCAATAATCTTGAACTTGGTAATTACAGAGGTAATAGTGCCAACATTGAAGAATCAAGCTGGGCAACTTTTTTCTATAACCTCCACGTTACCCAGTCTGACCCTAATAAATTCGATTCTGCCCATCACGAGTCACAAGAAAAGATAAAAGTCGGTGGGTCAGGCTCAAATGCTCACGACACACTGAGTCTATTCGACAAAGAGCCATGGTCGGTAGAGAAAGTAAAAAAAGCAATAAAAAATATCAGATCAAATGGAGCCCCCGGTCCAAACGGAATCCCTAATATAGTTTTTAAAACAAATTTAAAGTATTGGCCTGAGGTTTTAACATCCTTATTCAATGATGTGCTTAAATCTGGTTCTATTCCTGAGTCATGGCAGGGAAGTATCATCCAACCGATATATAAAAGCGGTCCCCAAGATAACCCCGCTAATTACCGTTTAATCTCCTTAACGGATGTAGAGGCTAAAATATTTGCCAGTTGTCTCTTGGAAGAACTGGAAGCATGGGCCTTGAGGAAGGATTTGATCCCAAATTTACAAACTGGTTTTAGAAGAGGGGAATCGACCAATACGAATTTGATTTTACTGACGTTACTAGGCGATAGGGCCAAATACAGGAAACAAAAGTTGTATATTTGTTTCATTGATTTAAAAGCCGCCTTTGATTCTGTACCGCAAAATTTGTTATGGGCGAAGCTGACCGATTGGGGCATATCTAACACCTTATTAAATATGATTAAATTGTTATACTCCAACACATGGGTACAGATCAAAGTTGGTGATGGAGGACATACAACCCGTCGTCTTGAGACCAATACTGGACTGAAACAAGGTTGTGTCCTGGCTCCTTGTCTTTTAATCTTTTTATGTCTGACCTCCCAACTCACCTTAAACATATTAATGCCCATTCTCCCGCAATTTTAGGCAAGGAGATTAAATACCTACAATATGCCGATGATACTATTTTATTAAGCCAATCTGTCATAGGATTAAAAAGACTAATAGATTCCTTTAATCAATATGTTACCCAAAATGGACTTAAAATAAATACTAAAAAGACAAAAATAATGACTGTAGGGAAAACGAAATTAGGATTGAAAGAATGGAATATCAATGGTTTGGTCGTCGAATGTGTAAAATCGTACAAATATCTAGGAGTCACATTTGATGATAATATGTCGTTTAGGCAGCATTTTAATAACCTCGAGGCTAAGGGAACATCGCTATCATTTGCCTTTAGAAAACTGAGGGATAAGATAGCATGCCCAAATTATGACCATCTGTTGAAGGTCATGAAATCAAAATTGATACCATCTTTAGATTACGGTTCTATTATCTTCCGTGGCAAAGACGCGAAAATCCTTGACGACATCGAAGTAAGAACTTACAAATCAGTTTTTAGGATACCCAGATATATTAGCCGTGCCAATATAAGACTAGAATTTGGCCTAAAAAGACAAACCTTGGCTAGACAATCCACATTTTTAAAAACACTATTGTCATTGTCTCGTGCTGAAGAAGGTTCTCTTGTTGGCTCGAGATGATGAGAAATGAGTATGCGAGCAGCTGGCAAATATACCTAAAAGAATGTCTATGTAATTTTGATTGCCCAAATTTAGAAGACGAAATCAAAAGTAAAATTGTCTACAAAAAATCAATCAATCAATCAGCCATTTTTTTGTCGACTTTAATAGATAAAGATGAACTTAGGGGGAAAAATCATTTATGGTCAATTGTAAATTCCTTTGGTAAATTGGCTCCCCAACCATATCTGTCGTTCTACTTAAATCCCTTAATTAAGAATAAATTTATGTTACTACGGCTCGGAAGATATCCGACTAAAGATGGAATCCCAAAATGGGAAAACAAATGGCCTTCCAATTTGTGTAGGTTATGTGGGTCCTGCGAGGAAACTTTAGTGCATATAGTAACTTTATGCCCCCAATTGCTAGTAGAGCGGAAAACCATCTTAAAGCCTATTTTTAATGAATTGGGGGTAAGATCTTGTAGAAATGCCATCATCTATTGCCTTAGCGGTGTCAACGCTTACCTTATCTCCCGATTTGTTAAGTTTACTATTATAGTTGAAAAGAAACTTTGTAATACTGACAATTGAATGTGAAAACTTTTATGACACGAAAATTATTTACAATGCTACATTACATTTTTAGGGTTAAGTACTGTTTATTTTAAATCATTTTTAAATGCATTTTTACTGCCAATGTTGTTTCAATTGCAATTTTACTAAAGTTTTCTTTTAGAGTTATGCATGGCATATTGATAATTTTAGCTGCTAGCACAAGACACTTTATTATTTGTTGCTAAAAGTTTACCAGCACAACTGCACTTTATTGCTAATGTTGCTCCAAATGCAATTTTATTATGGCTGTTTTTATCTTTTGTAAACTCACATAGTTTTAAAGTCTTTTTGAGAGTAATGTATGGTATATTGTAAACAATGGCAGCTAGCACAAAGCACTTTATTTCTTGATTGCCGATCATTCGCTGCTAAACAACTTATGTTGATGCTTATTTGCAGATCTTGCTTGAATATAAATGTACACTGTAGTCACAAAATAATTATGAAGGGATCATGAATTTTTTGTCTTCTGTTTGATTGTCATAATCTTATTCTAATTTTATCTTATATGTGTACTTTGCTGTTTGTAATGATTTTAAATAATCATAAATAAATACTACTACCACAAAACTTTATCAAAAAGGCCTCATTTACGTTACTGTGTAACATTGGACTGCTAAATCACGAACCAAGCTGAATTCTAACAAGCTAGCAACACCTTACGATTACATTGTGAAATCACCGATTGACAATACAGAAATCTATTACAAACATATGACATGCGCTTTAGTGCGTGTTTTGTCAACCTAAACATTGTTGTGCATTCTAATCGGCAGGGACTACTAGTCCCATAATGCCCCCTCATAGGTATATGCACTACTGAATGGCACCGATATTCCATATGGCGCAAAGACTGACACAGAAGGCGTGCTTAATACATTCTGATAACGCTTACGGTGACATTTAAAAAAGAGTCCGATCTCATATGAGATACTGTCAGTTAAAAGTTACACAGCTTCATCACCTTTTACTCCGGACAGGGGCTTCATGTGGGCTAATGTCACCAGTTAAAGGCAAACCAGTACAGGCATCCAATATAAAAAAGTCTCCATTGATGAAGTAGCATTGAATAAACAATTATGCAGGGTCGGGGGAGATCCCTGTACAGAAATTAATAAGCCAGAACAGTCTTCACCGCTACAGCAATCGCTTACACGGTGCCCAGTCACCAGAAATCCACCGGCCTGCTATGTGAGACATATCAAGAATGGGAAAAACACGGACCCTGAGCTGAATGTCGACAGACTTCCTCGAATCAAGGTCACCGCCTCCCACACTGCTGTCGTCCTCAAATCCTCTTCCCGGCGGTTATTCTGGGGGCTGTCAGTATAGCACTTGCCATGCTGCTCCTTCCAGATTACGGTTGAATCTGACAGACCAGAACGACTGGTGGTGCGTGAACAGCGTCAACCGCCATCGCTGAATAATATCCAATATAACCCCTACTCCAACTGGAAAAGAGCACGCACATGAGGGCTGCTGGTTTAGGGCTTTTTTATTAGATAGAGCCTCCTCCGACCCACCAGACAAGAGAGACGCATTTCGGCTGCCTCAGCAGCCTTTCTCAATCTAGTGGGCGCCATCTTGTTTAAACATATATAGCCTGTCCCAATTGAAAGACATTGAAAAAATACTAATCACATAATGTAAGCATCAAATACATAAAATGCATAGTGATACATTGAGATTGCGATACAATCAATATATATGAATACATAGTGGAGATTGCTATCTTTGAAATTGGTTTTTAAAAAAACGCATAGTGCATTAAAATATAATATATAAATGCCTGCTGCATGAGCAATCTGCTAAACATTAAATATACAATTGAAAATGTACTTAAACACCAGAAATGTATCGCCCTATTGTCCATTGCGTCTGGAACACTCGCTATTGTTATGCCATAACCTTTTGATAAAAAAACACATAGCGCCAACCCACTCAGGCAGCACTTCTAAAATGAATAAACATTGCTGCTTCAGTGCAACACACATAGGAGACTTAATTGGACTGCTCTTTTTTCAACGGGAACATGAAAACACCACAAAACTTTATCAAAAAGGCCTCATTTACGTTACTGTGTAACATTGGACTGCTAAATCACGAACCGAGCTGAATTCTAACAAGCTAGCACCACCTTACGATTACATTGTGAAATCACCGATTGACAATACAGAAATCTGTTACAAACATATGACATGCGCTTTAGTGTGTGTTTTGTCAACCTAAACATTGTTGTGCATTTAAATCGGCAGGGACTACTAGTCCCATAATGCCCCCTCATAGGTATATGCACTAATGTATGGCACCGATATTCCAAATGGCGCAAAGACTGACACAGAAGGCGTGCTTAATACATTCTGATAACGCTTACGGTGACATTTAAAAAAGAGTCCGATCTCATATGAGATACTGTCAGTTAAAAGTTACACAGCTTCATCACAGTTTACTCCGGACAGGGGCTCCAAGTGGGCTAATGTCACCGGTTAAAGGCAAACCAGTACAGGCGTCCAATATAAAAAAGTCTCCATTGGTGAAGTAGCATTGGATAAACAATTATGCAGGGTCAGGGGAGATCCCTGTACAAAAAATGAATAAGCCAGAACAGTCCTCACCACTACAGCAATCTCTTACACGGTGCCCAGTCACCAGAAATCCACCGGCCTGCTGAGTGAGGCATATCAAGACCGGGAAAAACACGGACCCTGAGCTGAATGTTGACAGACTTCCTCGCATCAAGGTCACCGCCTCCCACACTGCTGTGGTCCTCAAATCCTCAAATATATATATGTATATGTATGTATGTATATATATGTATGTATGTATATATATGTGTATGTATGTATATATATGTATATGTATGTATATATATGTATATGTATGTATATATATTTATATAATTTTTTTTCACTGATAAAACCAAAGGTTACAGGTTCATTATAGTTAGACTGATGTTTTAAGTTAGTTTCTTCAGCTAAGTCTTACTATAAGCATAACTATAACTGCTGAATTTCTATGGTTTTGTACGGGTAAAATGTCAGCCTAACTATAACGATCCTGTAACCTTTGGTTTTATCAGTGAATTTCTATATATTTTTTTTACACTGGGGCTTAAGTCCATGGAGGATCTGCGGTTTTTAAGGTTTTGACCCCTAAAATAAAGCAACACAATTTTGAACTTACAAGGGGTCCCTCAGCAACCCCTCTATGTGTCCTATGGGGTCAGAGTACCCCTTGTATGTCCTTAACAGTATATTTCTGTCGCACCCGGCCGATCCGACAAAACAAAATGGAGGGTACAACTTTTCATTCAGTCTACAGCCAGCCAATCAGGGCCTTCCTTCCCCCTCTGGATCTTCAGATCCTCTGCAGGGGGATCCGCAGAATATCCGCATCCCTAGATATCTATATTTTTTTAACCTTTAATATCTCTAAAACTACTAAACGGATTTACACCAAATAACTAAGCGTGATCTCTGTAACCAAATCTAGGTTTCTGACAAGTTTGGTGTAATTCCGTTCAGCGTTTTGGGACCCTCTCCCTTTTTCTTGGCCCCCGCTTAATCGATCACCCCGAAACTTTCAAGAAAGTAATTGGAATGCAAATGCCCTTTTTTCAGAAAAATAAAGGCTTTTGATGAGTCATCTGCTTGTCGAGTGTGCCCTTGTCTCAGGGCACAGTTATAAAACATAAATCACAGCAGTCTGGCCTTGGAGGACTGAACCACCTTCGTAATCTCATGTGGGGCCGCAGGGGCTTGGAACTATGCTGAGCCCACAAAGCGGGACAACAGATTCACAAACAAAAAAACAATTGGCACACTGGAGGGCCATGGATATCAAAATATAATAACTGGAAGGACACAGTGCTCACTGGAGGAAAGGAATCGTGCAAAGACACATTACAAGTTTCAGCATGCATCAGCAATTTACTCACCTGTGAGCCTCACTGGAGGGCAATTAATTAGCAACTTACAGACGATAAATGTGTGTTAGAAGCACTGTGAACCTTTGAGCAAAGCCTAATTAATAAGGAGCAGGAGCCCTGAAACGAGTCAGGCGAAGAAAGTAATTGGAATGCAAATGGTTTTTCAGAAAATTAAAGGCTTTTGATGAGTCATTTGCTTGTCCTGTGCGTCCTTGTCTCAGGACACAGTTGGAAAACATTTATATATATATATATATATATATATATATATATATATATATATATATATATATATATATATATATATATATAATTCCAAAGGCCACTGAATGCTGCCGAACACTACACATAACGGGTGCCTCCTCGGTGAAAGTCGCATTCACAATTAAATTTGTTAAAGCAGACAGGAGCACCCACGGGTCTTTTTTACCTGATTTATTGCCAACAGACGCGTTTCAGCATAGTCGCCTTTCTCAATGTTGGTTGCATCAGTTTAAAAACACATGACTGAGCTTTAAATACATCTTGGTTGCTCGCTATTGCATGATTCTTTTAGCAAGCAAAAGCGGACTGTTCGATAGTCAAACACTGTTTTATCAGCATGCATTGGTCTCTTTGCCCGTGAATGTTTCCATCTTGTGGTAAGTGTTTCCTCACAGTGATTTACGAGCGCACATGCTGACTCGAAGCATATTATTATTGCTGCTGGGTCGCTTGAGCCGTATTCCACTGACAAAGCTGCAAGGTTATTTGCCATGAAGCTGCTGCACCGTGTCCCCGAGCCTTTTCTCCTTTGCAAACTCCTTTGTGAGTGCAGAGTTTGTTTCCCGGTCTTCTGCCCTCCCGACCCCGGAGCGATTGCTCCCTCCCGGGGCTACTGAGTGGGCCCTCGAGTCGACGTCCAGTGACAATAGCAGCTAGTTATATTCGAGACGCTGCTGCCGAATGTTTTCCCTGATGACTCGAGTGAAATCGGAGATTTTTTTCCGATTTTCCGCCTTTCACATCCCGTGGCCACCTCCCCCCTCCAGTCCTGCTCCTTGAGGTGGGTTCTTTCATTGACTTTGAGTTTGGATGTCTGTTGCTATGTAATCCCTCCATTTTGTGCTGGAGGTTTTATGGGTCTGTGTCCCGTTCCCCATCTTGACGGCCTCAGCTAGCTACAAAGTTCGCTCCAAGCTGCCGGTCCTCGTCTTGGTGTCGCCTGCCTTTTACATGACATCAATTCGACCACCCCCATTGGGACTCCTACCCCCCCCCACCGAGAAGGATGGCTACAGCGAGACTCCCGATCCGCTCCTTCATTTATGCCCCTTCCACTACCCTTGATCTCGGGCATGGAGAGCGAGTCTGGCACTGGACGATGAGATTTCCGTGACCCACTACACACAACGGGTGCCTCCTCGGTGAAAGTGGCCTTCACAATTAAATTTTTCAAAGCAAACAGGAGCACTCATGGGTCTTTTTTTCCTGATTTATTGCCAACAGACGAGTTTCAGCATAGTCGCCTTTCTCAATGTTGGTTGCATCAGTTTAAAAACACATGACTGAGCTTTAAATACATCTTGGTTGCTCGCTATTGGATGATTCTTTTAGCAAGCAAAAACGGACTGTTCGATAGTCAAACACTGTTTTATCAGCATGCATTGGTCTCTTTGCTCGTGAATGTTTCCATCTTGTGGTAAGTGTTTCCTCACAGTGATTTACGAACGCACATGCTAGCTTGAAGCATATTATTATTGTTCCAAGAAAAGTTGTCATGTTTTTTTTTTAAGTCAAATTACTCTTGTTTCTACCGAAATTGCCATATTGCATATAATAAAATGCATTGTAAACCTCAGAGTCTTTCTTTCTGGTTAATGATTTGTAGAGATATTTAAAATGGCACCTAACCGCCGCACGTTGTGTGAACAAGGTCACTTTGTTGACCGAAACGCGTTATGGCAGAGATGGCGAAATAAAGTTTTTTGAAAAAGAATTGCGGTCTGTGCCTGGTGGATGTCAAGACTACCGAACAGGAGGTCATATATATATATATATATATATATATATATAACCAAAAACTCTCTCCTTGGAAAGAAATGAGTCGCACTCCTCACGGTGAAACTTTCATTTTAATGAACAGCAATGGCAATTCCTGACGCGTTTCAGTCAACATTTGTCTTTTCTCAAAGGCTATCCACGGCATCCACGAACTGAAAAACAAACCAAACAAGCAATTGTTCACATTTGAAGGTTTTGCCCCCTGGTGGGCGCCTCGATAGGCTGCAATTTTTTTAGCATGCTGGTACTTGTTGTTCGTTTTAGGTTCATCAATTATTCCCCTCCGGTGGGTGATGCCGTTTAATTAGCTGTGTTTTTCCCTCACCGTGGCTCCCATTGCATGCTCATTTTCAAAGCTGCAGGAGTCCTTTTCCAAAGTTAATCCTTGGCAGCGCCTGCTGTCCCTTGAAAATATATATATATATATATATATACACCTATATACACACACGCACAACCTACTGGCGGTCGCCAAAAGGTAGCTATAGTTAGGACCTAGTTTCCATAGGAAAAACATTTTTTGTTTTGCTAATAACTTTGGAGCCGTGTGACGAATCATCATGAAATTTTCAAAACTAGTTTGCCACTCACTTTAGCTGCTTTTTGGAAAGTTTCGAGGTGATTCGTCAAGTGGGAGTGGAGAAAAAGTGGTGTCGCAGAATGTGTTTTTCCCATCCAATTTCCCTTAGGGATTTTGAACATGACTGCAGCTCAAACCGCTGAATGAAATTACACCAAATTTGGCAGAATCCTAGATCTTGGTCTAGAAAGAGTGCGTTCTGTAATTTGGTGTAAATTTGTTCAGTAGTATTGGAGTTATTAAAACAAAATATTGATGTCTATCTATGGACACAGAGCCTCTGTTTATCCGACAGATTTCATGGTGAGATCTGATTGGCTGCCACCACTTCAACCAGGAAGTGGTGGCAGCTATCTTGGGACTCAGAACTCAACCTGAGTCCCCAAAAAATACAAACAAATACCCAGAATGGGGCAGGGTAGGAATAGTCTAACCACCTAGACCTAGGCCTGGTTGTGGGGTCCTACAAGGACCTCGTCATGGGCCACAAACTTTTTTTTTTATTCTGCCACGAATATACAGAGGATCCACGGCAAAATAAGAAAAAAAAGTGGTTAGGTTTTAGGGGGATTTATTTGAGTATTTGGGTGGAGGGGGTGCATTAGCCCCCTCCCCAGGCTGATATTTGCCCCGGGGATCCCATCACCTGTGGCCAGGCCAATTCGAATTAGGGGGAGGGGGCCACAGGGCCCCTTCTTGGGCCAATTTCGGCCCCTGGGGGCACACACACTTAGTTGGCAGGGCCACAGGAGAAGGGGTTCCTGGGGTAAAATCAGCCCAAGTAGGGGGGGTGATGCGGCCACCCTCCCCTTCAATTATTAGCCGGGGCTCAGGGGATGGGGTCCCCTGGGCCGATATTGGCCCGGAGAGAGGGACTGTGTGCCCCCTCCCCTTCAGTCATTGGCCAGGCCCAGGGAGATCATGTCCCTGGGGCTGATATCTGCCTGTGGACGGGGGCTCTGTGTCCTCCCTCTCCCTTGCACATTGGCCAGGCCCCGCAGGATGGGGTTCCCAGGGTCTATATTAAGTGTGGCTGGACTCTGGGGGATGAGGTCCCCAGGGCTGAAATCAGCTCGGGAGGGGGTCTGCTTGCCCCCTCCCACATTTTAATAAGGCCAGGCACTGGGGGATGGGGTCCCTGGAGCCAAAATAGACCTGTAGAGGGGGGCAGCATGCCCCCCTCCTTCATAAATAGAATTGAGGGTCTGAGGAATGGGGTCCCTGGGCCAAAAGCAACCCGGGGAAGTGGCTCCAAGTTGGCTGCCTTTGGGGAGGTTGGCCACCACCCACCACGCACGGTAAAGGCTATGCACTTCGGCGGTTGGATTAACGTATAGTAATTAAAAATTACTTTACTTAAAAAAATAAACCTAGAAATTCACTGAAAAAATCAAAGGTTACAGGGACGTCATAGTTAGGAAATAGAATTAAAAAACCGTAGAAATTCACTGAAAAAAACAAAAGTTACAGGGACATTATAGTTGGTTCAGATTTACACACACAAAACCAGAGAAATTCAGCAGATATAGTTACAGTTATCTCAGGTAACTATAACTTGTGCCCTAAGGTAACTATAACTTGCGCCTTCACCATGCATTGCTAATTACCCCACATATTACATCTCTCAGAACATCTTTTATAACAACATTGATAACATCACTGCAACAGTTACTGTAAATTTATTGATCAGAAAACTGTTCATGTGGGGGCGCGAGTTATAGTTACCTTAGGGCAGGAGTCAGTTACTTGAGATAACTATAACTAAGACTGCTGAATATATATGGTTTTGTGTGCGTAAAATGTGAACTTAAATATAATGTCCCTGTAAAGTCCCTGTAACTTTTGTTTTTTTCATTGAATATATGTATCTATATATTGTTAAGAGGTCTCAGGGGTATCAAAGACTTCCCCTGCCAGTGCTTGGCACAGATATAGATATATTACCGACTGGTGGTCACCAGTAGGTAGTTAAAGTTAGGACCTTGTTTCTATTTAAAAAGCGTTTTTTCTTTTGCCAATATCTTTGGTGCCGTTTGACGAATCTTCGCGAAATGTTCAAAACTAATGGGGCGCTCAGGTCAGCTTCTGTCTTGAAGGTTTCAGGGTGATTCGTCAAGCCGGGACCAAGAAAAAGAGGGGGTCCCAAAACGCGTTTTCTCCATGTTAATTTTCATAGGAAACTTGAGCCAAGGCTACAGCCCGAACTGCTGAACGGAATTAAACCAAATTTGGATGAAAGGTAGCTCTTGGTCCAGAAAGCACTCTTTTTGTTAAATGGTGTAAATCCGTTTAGTAGTTCCTGAGAAATTCATATATTTAAAAATATTAATATCTGGTGACCGCGGTGGATCCGCGAACCCTCCCGATCTCGATCTTGACTGTGATTGGCTGCCAACAGTTTCAACCAGGAAGTGTTGGCAGCCATCTTGTGACAAGAAAAAAGGTGAAAAAACAAGAAAAGGGGGCAGGGTAGAAACACCCTGACCCCATATGCCTGCTCAGGGGGTCCCACAGGGATCCCAAGGGCCGAAAAAAAGCATTTTTTTTTTAAATTGTCCGGATTCACATACGGTTTGCGAATCCTGCCGAAAATGAAAAAAAAAAAGCAAAGTGCGGGCTCCCACACTTCATTTTCTTGAAGCCCCCGGGTGGGCCAGGTCCCGGGGCAATGTTTAATTAAGATGCGGGGGCCGTGGGGCCCCCACAGCCCCGGGGACTGCCACCTCCCTGGGGCAATGTTTTTTTTTTTTAAAGATTTTTTTATTAATTTCAGGAAGTTCCACAGATACAGTTATTACAATATTATTGTCATCTCTACACATCTGTTTAAAACATTTACAATTTTACACATTAGTCCCCTACGGTATTTTGTTCACTCATGACCATTCCCACGTTGATCCCCCATCTCCATCTCCACAGTGGGAGAGATACATATCTCCCCCCGGTATGCATTCCATTTGCCCCATTTTTTATCCCATTTCATCGGGCAGCCTCTAGATTTGAATACTTCCTTTTCCGCAATCATACATTTATCCATCTCCTGAGCCCAACCCCCCGTGCTCGGCACATCCGCTGCACCCCAATGCATTGCAATCGATAGTTTTACCAGTGTATACCCCAGGGTGACCCATTGTTGTTCCACAACCGTGAGATCCGTTGCCTCCCATATATTAAGGAGCCCCAGACTTGGTGTCAGTTGTATGTCTTTCCCGATGGCTTTATACATGTGTCGTGTGGATCCCTCCCATAGAACCTTAATGAATAAGGATTCCCATATAGTGTAGTACAGAGTGGCCTCTTGGGCACAATGTCGCATGCAGAGTGTGTCATCTCTCCGCCCGATCTTTTTAAGTACGGCCCCAGTGAAGTATGATCTGTGGAATATTTTCAATTGAATGAGTCGGAATCTGAGAGGAATGGCTGCTTCCCGCGGGCACATGAGTGCTGCTTGCCAATCATCATCATCTATTGGAACAACATCCGCTTGCCATTGTTCACGAAGGTTCCTAAGTGAGTCCGGTAAGTTGTTACTTAACTTACGGTATGTCAGTGAAATCGCTTTACTCTGCAGGGGCTCCGAGAGTAACCGATCCTCGAGGGGGGATGACTCCGGTATATCCCCAGCCCCAATTAGCGCTGTATTTAAAGCGTGATGGATTTGTAGGTAGCGAAAGACCTCACCACTACCCAGGTCATAATCCTTTTTCAATTGTGCAAATGAAACCATTTTCCCCTTTTTCCAGAGGTCTCCAATGGTCGAGATACCGATAGTATACCACTTATCAAACCCTGGCTGGTAGCATAATGTCCCAAGTTTTTGGGTCGACCACAGTGGGGTAGCCTGGGTTAGGGCATCCAGCCAGCCCAGTTTTCTGTTAGCTTGCCGCCAGATGTTGATGGTTTGGGCCGTAGGGCCCATGTATCGGCCCCTCCTAACCTTAGAGTACAGAGCCCACAGATATCCTTCTCTCCCCATTTGGTTTTTATCTAAAAGATAAGCCGGATCAGTTGGGAGGCGATACATCCAGTGGTTCACTACCACTAGCTGAGAAGCCCAATAGTAAAAGCGTACATCAGGGAGGGCAATATTCCCATCGTACCAGCTCCTGATGAGCTTATGCTGAGCGATGCGGGGCGCCCTCCCATCCCACAACAGGGATCGCACCTCGCTTTCAACATTCTTAAAGTATGACTCTGGGATTTTATATGGGCAGTTCTGAAGTATGTATAGGAACCGAGGGAGCGCAAGCATTTTAAAAAGGGCAGCTCGGCCCAATAGGGTGAGGGGTAGAGTACTCCAGTGTTTGCCGTCGTTCGGCAGCCTCCTCAATGGTGCTGCTAGATTATTAGTGTGAAAGACATTAGGGTCCGGGTTGACGTAGATTCCCAGGTAGCGAAACCCTCCCTCTGCCACCTCCAGTTCACACCCCAGTGGGAGTTTTGGGGTCGACCCAGGTAGAAGAAAGAGCACCGATTTAGGCCAATTGATCGAGTACCCTGAGTATTTCCCAAAGTTCGTGAAAATATTTAAGATTCTGTGAAGTGACTTCGCGGGGGAGGCAAGATAAAGCAAGATATCATCTGCATGGAGGGATATTCTATCCTCCTGCCCCTCTGCCCATTTCAACCCCCTTATTAGTACATACCCTCTGACCCAGGTCGCCAATGGCTCCAGTATCAATGAAAAAATCAATGGGGACAGGGGGCAACCCTGTCTGGTGCCCCTTTTCAGTGGGAACACCCGAGAAGTGCGGTTATTAACTCTAATTTGGCCTTTGAGCTCTGTATATAACAACCTGATCCAACCCATACATTTCAGACCAAACACCACGCGTTTTAACACCTTGAAAAGGTATGGCCACTCGATCGAGTCAAACGCCATTCTAGCATCTAGAGATAGTATGATGGCGTCCTCTTCTATTACATGTTTGCGTCCGATGACGTTATGCAACCTACGTAGATTAAGGGCTGTACTTCAGCCCGGCATAAAGCCGGACTGATCTGCGTGTATAAGTGAAGTAAGTAAAGGGGCCAACCGGGACGCCAGCAATTTCGCAAGGATTTTAGCCTTGGCATTGATCAGAGAAATTGGTCGATACGACCCGCAGCTGTCCCTTGGTTTCCCCGGTTTGCGGATTACTACGATGGATGCAAGCCTCTGATCTTCTGGCAGGAATCCTTTCTCATAACTCTCATTATACATGTCCTTCAGATAGGGCGTCGCTATTGAAATAGTGGATTTTATAAGTTCAATGGGGATCCCATTAAGGCCCATTGCCTTACTGGATTGTATTTTACCTATTGCTCTTTGGATTTTCTCTTCGGTGATATCTTCCTTCAACGAGTCCCTTTCCGTGGGGGACAGGGTAGGCAGGGCCAGATCCTCTAAGAACTGACGCGAGTCTTCTGCAGTGGTATTGACTGCCAGAGTGTAGATCTGTTCGAAATAGTCTGCGAAGGCCTCTGCAATCTCATGTGGGTCTGAAAGGGTCTGTGTATTATTGATATTCAACTGAGTGACCCATCGTTCCGCCACTTACCTCCTTTCTAGCCATGGCAGCATCTTTCCAGCCCTGCCCCCCAGTTGGTACAACCTGTGACTCGTGGCCAACATCGTGACCCCGGCTTTCTCACGGACCATTGCTTTATATTCAAGCTGTTTGACCTGTAGTTTGTCTTGTGGCCTCATCTGGGGATCGCGTATGTTCCGCCTCAAGAGTCTGGAGATCGGTCTCCAGCTGCTCTACCTGCGCTCTTTGTTTTTTGACGTATCCGACCTTGAGCGACAAGGCCTGTCCCTTCACCACCACTTTATATGCCTCCCGTAATGTCTGTGCCGAATCAACCGAGCCAACATCCTCCTTAATCCCTGGGGCAATGTTAATGATATGCGGGGCACGCGGCCCCCCAGCAGCCCTGGGGACCGCCACCTCCCCGGGGCTTTAATTTACCAAGTTACCAAAAATTCAGCAACAAGTGTGAAGCGTGGTGGAAGGCCCTTTGCAAAGCTGGAATGGTCACCTGTTACTGCTAAATGTGGGTGTTAAATTGGTACTAATGTTGCACAAACCACTCTTGCTTCTTTCTGTGCCTCTCTTGCCTCTTTCTGCATTTCTCTTGCTTCTTACTGCACCTTTCTTCCTTTTTCTGCACTTCTCTTGCCTCTTTCTGCATATTTCTTCCGCTTTCTGCACCTCCCTTCTTTCTGCAACTCTCTTGCTTCTTTCTGCATCTCTCTTGCTTCTTTCTTCTGCACCTCTCTTGCCTCCTTCTGTACCTCTATTGCTTCTTTCTGCACTTCTCTTGACTCTTTCTATACCCTCTTCCCTCTTTCTCCATCTCTCTTGCCTCTTTCTCCATCTCTCTTGCCTCTTTCTCCATCTCTCTTGCCTCTTTCTGCACCTCTCTTGCCTCCTTCTGCACTTCTCTTGCCTCTTTCTGCACTTCCCTTGCTTCTTTATGCACCCCTTTTGCCTCTTTCCTCACCCCTCTTCCCTCTGTCTGCACCTCTGCTGCCTGTTTCTGTACCTCCCTTGCCCCTTTCTGCACTTCTGTTCCCTCTTTCTGCACTTCTCTTGCCTCTCTCTGCATTTCTGTTGCTTCTTTCTGCCCTTGTCTTGCCTCTTTCTGCACCCCTCTTGCTTCTTTCTTTACCTCTCTTGCCTCTTTCTGCACCCCTCTTCCTGAACCTCTCTTGCCTCTTTCTGCACCTCTGTTGCTTCTTTCTGCACATCTCTTGCTTCTTTCTGCACCTCTCTTGCTTCTTTCTGCAACCCTCTTCCCTCTTTCTGCACCCCTCTTCCCTCTGTCTGCACCTCTGCTGCCTGTTTCTGTACCTACCTTGCCACTTTCTGTGCTTCTCTTGCCTCTTTCTGCACTTCTCTTGCCCCTTTCTGCATTTCTGTTGCTTCTTTCTGCCCCTGTCTTGCCTCTTTCTGCACCCCTCTTGCTTCTTTCTTTACCTCTGTTGCTTCTTTCTGCACTTCTCTTGCTTATTTCTGCACCTTTATTGCTTCTTTCTGCATCCCTCTTGCCTCTTTCTATACCCCTCTTGCCTCTTTCTGCACCCCTCTTTCTGCACCTCTCTTGCCTCTTTCTGCACCTCTGTTGCTTCATTCTGCACTTCTTTTGCCTCTTTCTGCTTCCTTCTTGCTTCTTTCTGCACCTCTGTTGGTTCTTTCTGCACTTCTCTTGCTTTTTCTGTACCTCTCTTGCTTCTTTCTGCACCCCTCTTGCCTCTTTCTGCACCTCTTTCCTCTTTCTGCACCTCTCTTGCCTGTTTCTGCAACTCTCTTGCCTCTTTCTGCAGTTCTCTTGCCTCCTTCTGCACCTCAGTTGCTTCTTTCTGCACTTCTCCTGCCTCTTTCTGTACCCCTCTTGCCTGTTTCTGCACTTCTCTTGCTTTTTCCTGCACCTTTCTTGTTTCTTTCTGCACCTCTCTTGCCTCTTTCTGCACCTCACTTGCCTCTTTATGTACTTCTCTTGCTTTTTTCTGCACCTTTCTTGTTTCTTTCTGCAACTCTCTTGTCTCGTTCATCACTTCTCTTGCTTCTTTCTGCACCTTTCTTGTTTCTTTCTGCACCCCTCTTCCCTCTTTCTGCACTTATGTTGCCTCCTTCTGTACCCCTCTTGCCTCTTTCTGTACCCCTCTTGCCTCTTTCTGCACCTCTATTGCTTCTTTCTGTACTTTTCTTGCTTCTTTCTGTGCCTCACTTGTGTCTTTCTGCACCCCTCTTGCCTCTTTCTGCGCCCCTCTTCCCTCTTTCTGCGCCCCTCTTCCCTCTTTCTGCACCTCTCTTGCCTCTTTCTGCCTCCTTCTTCCCTCTTTCTGCACCTCTCTTGCCTCTATTTCTGCACCCCTGTTCTCTCTTTCTGTACCTCTCTGAGCTGTTTCTGCAACTCTCTTGCCTGTTTCTGCAGTTCTCTTACCTCCTTCTGCACCTCTGTTGCTTCTTTCTGCACCTCTCTTGCCTCTTTCTGTACCCCTCTTGCATGTTTCTGCATCTCACTTGCCTCTTTCTGCATCTCACTTGCCTCTTTCTGCACCTCACTTGCCTCTTTCTGCACTTCTCTTGCTTTTTTCTGTACCTCTCTTGTGTCTTTCTGCAACTCTCTTGTCTCTTTCATCACTTCTCTTGCCTCTTTCTGCACCTGTTGCTTCTTTCTGCACCCCTCCTGCCTCTTTCTGCACCCCTCGTGCCTCTTTCTGCCCCCATGTTCCCTCTTTCTGCACCTCTCTTGCCTCTTTCTGCATTTTTGTTGCTTCTTTCTGCACTTCTCTTGCCTCTTTCTACATTTCTGTTGCTTCTTTCTGCACTTCTCTTGCCTCTTTCTGCAACCCTCTTGCCTCTTGTTGCACCTCTGTTGCTTCAATCTGCACCTCTGTTGCTTCTTTCTGCACTTCTCTTGCTTCTTTCTGCACCTCTCTTGCTTCTTTCTGCACCCCTGTTGCCTCTTTCTGCACTCGTCTTCCCTCTTTCTGCACCTCTCTTGTCCCTTTCTGCACCTCTCTTGCCTCTTTCTGCACTTCTGTTACCTCTTTCTGCATTTCTTTTGCTTCTTTCTGCACTTCTCTTGCCTCTTTCTGCATATCTGTTCCTTCTTTCTGCACCCCTCTTGCGTGTTTCTGCATCTCACTTGCCTCTCTGCATCTCACTTGCCTCTTTCTGCACCTCACTTGCCTCTTTCTGCACTTCTCTTGCTTTTTTCTGCACCTCTCATTTCTTTCTGCAACTCTCTTGTCTCATCACTTCTCTTGCCTCTTTCTACATTTCTGTTGCTTCTTTCTGCACTTCTCTTGCCTCTTTCTGCAACCCTCTTGCCTCTTGTTGCACCTCTGTTGCTTCAATCTGCACCTCTGTTGCTTCTTTCTGCACTTCTCTTCCTTCTTTCTGTACCTCTCTTGCTTCTTTCTGTACCCCAGTTGCCTCTTTCTGCACTCGTCTTCCCTCTTTCTGCACTCCTCTTCCCTCTTTTTGCACCTCTCTTGCATATTTCTGCACTTCTGTTACCTCTTTCTGCACCTCTGTTGCTTCTTTCTGCACTTCTCTTGCCTCTTTCTGCATTTCTGTTGCTTCTTTCTGCACTTCTATTGCCTCTTTCTACATATCTGTTCCTTCTTTCTGCACTTCTCTTGCCTCTTTCTGTACCTCTGTTGCTTCTTTCAGCACTTCTCTTGCCTCTTTCTGCACCTCTCTTACCTGTTTCTGCACCTCTTGCCTGTTTCTGCAACTCTCTTGCCTCTTTCTGCAGTTCTCTTGCCTGTTTCTGTACCCCACTTGCCTCTCTCTGCACCTCTCTTGCCTCTTTCTGCACCTCTCTTGCCTCTTTCTGTACCTCACTTGCCTCATTCTGCACTTCTCTTGCTTTTTTCTGTACCTCTCTTGTTTCCTTCTGCAACTCTCTTGTCTCTTTCTGCACCTCACTTGCCTCATTCTGCACTTCTCTTGCTTTTTTCTGTACCTCTCTTGTTTCCTTCTGCAACTCTCTTGTCTCTTTCATCACTTCTCTTGCTTCTTTCTGCACCTCTATTGCTTCTTTCAGCAATTCTCTTACCTCTTTCTCTACTTCTCTTGCCTGTTTCTGTACCCCTCTTGCCTCTTTCTGCACCCCTCTTGCCTCTTTCTGTATCCCTCTTGCCTCTTTCTGTACCTCTCTTGCCTCAATCTGCACCTGTTCCTTTATTCTGCACTTCTCTTGCTTATTTCTGCACCTTTCTTGCTTCTTTCTGCACCCCTCTTGTCTCTTTCTACAGCCCTCTTCCCTCTTTTTTTGCACTTCTCTTGCCTCTTTCTGTATCTCTCTTGCCTCTTTCTGCACCCCTCTTCCCTCTCTTCCCTCTTTCTGCACCACTCTTCCCTCTTTCTGCACTCCTCTTCCCTCTTTCTGTACCTCTCTTTCCTCTTTCGGCAGTTCCCTTGCCTCTTTCTGCACATCTGTTGCTTCTTTCTGCACTTCACTTGCTTTTTTCTGCACCTCTCTTCCCTCTTTCTGCAACCCTCTTGCCTCTTTCTGCACCTCTCTTGCCTCTTTTTGCACTTCTCTTGCTTCTTTCTGCACTCCTCTTGTTTCTTTCTGCACCCCTCTTGCCTCTTTCTACACCCTTCTTCCCTCTTTCTGCTTCTATCTTGCCTCTTTCTGCTTCTATCTTGCCTCTTTCTGCACATCTCTTGCCTCTTTCTGCACATCTCTTGCCTCTTTCTGCACTTCTCTCGCCTCTTTCTGTACTCAAATGGGAAGTGCAAGCTATCAAGTTTAAAGGTCTGCGTGCTCTTGTGACTGAGGTATATGTCTACTTGTACATATATTCTCAGATGTGTTTTGCATGTGAAGATGGTAGCATAAAAGGTGGGTAGCTTCTCCTACAGGTAGTCAAATCTTCTCAGTTCTGCTCTGTCATTCGGTTGCACAGGCAGACATGTCTTATGTATATAGGTGATATAGAGCTCCTCAAATATACTATTGAATACCCATGTTCCCTGTATTATGAGCAGAAAGAAATACATCGACCTTTTTGTACACAAATTTACAGAGTATGCTGTTTGAAACACTGGTATTCAAGTATTTGTATGTTTGTTTTTATGTAACATGTCACTAGGTAAAAGCAGAGACACATGCATTCATACCTTCACAAACTTGGTCAGACCTACAACAGTGATATTGTTAGGATTGCTGTTTTATATTTGGTAGGCCTAGCATTCTGAGCAGTCGATGAATAGTGAACCTTCAGGAGAAAACTGTGGTTTAGGACATCTTGGGAGAAGGATCAGTGATTAGGCTACTTTGTATGAGTATGTGGAAAGGTACAGTGGAAGTAGGCCTCTTTCTGCACCTCTGTTGCTTCTTTCTGCACTTCTCTTCCTTTCTGCAGCTTTCTATCTCTTTCAAGACTTCTGTTGCCTTTTTCTGCATTTTTCTTGCTTCTTTCTGTACCTTTCTTCCTCTTTCTGCACCTCTCTTGCATCTTTCTGCACTTCTCTTGCTTCTTTTTGTGCCTTTCTTCCTCTTTCTCTACATGTCCTACCTATGTAGGCTTATTTAGAAATTAGCATTTAAAAAACCTTAGAAATTCACTGAAAAAACCACAGGTTTCAGGGACGTTATAGTTAAACTGACATTTCACTTGTACAAAACCAGAGAAATTCAGCCATTACAGTTAACTGAGCTAACTATAACTCGTGCCCCCGCAATGCACTGCTGATGACGTCACATATTACATCACTCATGACATGGTCAGTGACATCACTGATCCTTTCTTAACAATTCCAGTGATTTCCTCGTGCCTCCTTGATAGCATGATTTGATGTATTAAAATCTGTGAGGAACCTCACTACTTCTTTGCCTTTAGCTTTTTCCTTAGATGTTTTTAGAACAAGTACATTTTCTCTTCTTTGCTTCTTTACTCTAGTCTTGGATTCTTCCAAGACAGTCACAGGATAGCCCCGTCGCCTGAAACTTTTGTACATTTCATTGACTTGTGCCTCATATTCTAAATCTTCTGAACAGTTTCTTCTGGGCCTCAGAAACTCTTTCTGGTACGCTCCATTTTAGAGCTTTTGGATGGGCACTGTTAGCAGCCTGAATGCTTTTGTAAGCAGCTAGTTTACGAAACAAGGTGGTACAAATCTTCCCATTCTCTATGTACTCTCGAATGTCCCAATAGTCAATTTCCTGCTTACTGATGGTAATTAGAGTTTTAATTTCAGGGAGTTCTGATTTAGGGATTGTAAAAAACACTCCAGTTCTTCTGTTACTCCTTCCCATATTCAAAACAGGTCGTTAATATAATGTACCCAAAGGACAATTTTCTCCATCCTTTCACTGTTCTCCTCTGACCAGATACACTCTGCCTCCCAATATCCCATTGTCAGGTTTGCAAACGTGGGCGCGAATGAAGTGCCCATGGCCGTACCTCTGTTTTGCTTGTAAAATTTACCATGAAAAATAAACATATTGTTAGTCAAGCCAAAGGACATCATATCTAGAAGCATATGTTTGTGGTCCAGCAGGCTCAAAGAATGTGCCCTTAACACCTTGGCTGCGGTGCGAATTCCGCCGTGGTGCTGGACATTCCATTCTTGGGCGTGGTTCGGACGGCCCCCGGCCGTCGTGCGCACACACCCACTGTGACTCATGACGGCCGGGGGCCGTCATGAGCATCGAAGGGGTTAAGAAATATATACTAGCTCTCAAGTCATCTTCATGGACAGTAGATGTGTATAAAGAAACCACATCAATTGTGGCCTTTACATATTCTATCTTCCATGGAATTCCGCTAATGCGGTTCAGGAAGTCCATTGAGTCCCGGATATAAGATGGCAAATTGGCAACGTATGGGAATCGAAAAATGTCCTCAAATCTGGATGCATTTTCCAGTAAGGACCCGCATGAACTCACAATGGGGCAGCCCGGGGATTATCAAGATTTTTATGTACTTTAGGAAGTACATATATTGTTGTAACGATAGGATGTGTGGTCATCAAATATTGTAGCTCATCATTATCTAGAAGGTCTTGTGAGTGCCAATCATATAGTTTAGTGTGGAACGCCTCCATGATCTGTTTAGTAAGATTTTTCTTCCGGTTTTTTATAGTTAGTGGGGTCATTCAGCTGCCTTTTGACCTCTTGATAATATTTCTGGCAGTCCATCACAACTATATTTCCACCTTTATCAGATGATTTAATGAAAATATCTTTATCATTCCGTATATGTGTCAATCAAGGCCCACCAGTCCTCAGCCTTCATATTCTGTTGTATCTAAGAATTTAGCTTTTTTTCTTTTAGCGAAATATCTCTTAGATCTTCAATCATGGGTTTATGAAACACATCTATTCTGCTTCATGGTGGGAGCTGAGGGCAACATTTAGATTTGACGTTTTCCCCATGTTAATTTCCATAGGAACTTTTGTCGCGGCTACAGCCCGAACTGCTGAACGGAATTACACCAAATTTGGCAGAGAGGTAGCTGTTGTTCCAGAGTGCACTCTTTGCTTTAAATGGTGTAAATCCATGCAGTAGTTGCTGAGAAATTAAAAAAATAAAGATTTATATATCTGAGCACTGAGGAGGATTCGCAAACCCTCCCGAGCACGAGCTTCATTCTGATTGGCCAAGACTCCAAACCAGAATGTGTTGGCAGCCATCTTGTGACTCGGTAACCGAGTCACAAGAAAATAGTTTAAAAAATGATAAAAAACAAGAAAAGGGGGCAGGGTACAAACACCCTGACCCCCTAGGCCTGCTCAGGGGGTCCCACAAGGACCCCCAGGGCCAAAAAAAGCATTTTTGTAAAAAAAAGAAATCTTCCGAATTCGCGCTGGGAGCGCGAATCCAAACGAGAAAATTAAAAAAAAATGCGCTTCGTTTTCTATAAGCCCCCAGGTGGGCCAGGTCCCGTGGGCAATGCGCAATAAATTAGCGGGGGCCCATGGGGGCCCCTGCTGCCCCGGGACCGCCACCTCCCTGGGGCTTTATTCATTATGTGCGGGGGGCACGCAGCCCCCCACACTGCCCCGGGGACTGCCACCTCCCCAAGGCATTCATTATTATGGGTGGGGGGGCCTCACGGGCCCCTCCCACAACCCGGGGACCACCACCTCCCAGGGGCTCTTGCCCCCCCACACTGCCCCAGGGACCACCACCTCCCCGGGGCACTAATTATTTAAATATGGGGGTCTGTTGCGGACCCCTGGGTCCTGGGGACCACCACCTCCCGGGGCTTTAAACAGTTGGGAGGGGGGCCACGCAGCCCCCCTCCTGGGGCCCTCCTTGGCCCTGGGGACCGCCACCCCCCAGGGCCTGCTCCTTCAATGTCCCGGGGTGCCCACCCCTTGGACATTGCCGTTTGCTATGGCAGGGCGGGAGCACGGCTCCCGCCCTGCCATAGCAAACACTGCTTTGCTTCATGGAAGCGAGAGCAGGAAACCTGCTCTCGCTTCCATGAAACAAAGCAGAATTGCTTTTGGGCAAGGGAGCTGCATGTTAGCAGCTCTCCTTGCCCAAAAGCAATGCCGGCTCCTGCAGGAGGCAGGGAGCCAGCTAGGACCGTGGGGGAATTGGGGCTCCCCCCACGGTCCCCATCAAGGAGGCCAGGCCCCAGGGGATGGGGTCCCTGGGGCCAACAGTGGCCCAGGGAAGGGGGGCCACACAGTCCCCTCCCGAATAAAAAAAAATTAAATAAAAAAAGAGGCAATGCCCCGGGGATTGGGTCCCCGGAGCAGATAAAGGCCTCAGGAGGGGGGCCACGCAGCCCCCTCCATTAAAAATTTAAACATATGTATATGTGGCCATGCCCCGGGGATGGGGTCCACGGTGCCGAAATTGGCCTCGGGAGGGGGGCCATGCGGCCCCCTTCCCGTTTTTTTTAAAATGTGGCAGGCCCTGAGGGATGGGGTCCCCAGGGCCCAAAAAAGATTGAAAAAAGGGGGGCCACACAGCCCCCCTTCTAACAATTTTTTTTTTAAAAAGCCGGTATCTCGCCAGAGGCCCCGCCCTCTCCCTGCACCACTCTGCAAACGCGCCCCCTGGCCCATTCTAAGTTGGGGAATTAAGTCCCCTTGAATACTGAGGATCCCTAGGGGCCAACTAACCCACCAGGTACCTCCAGTAAGCGCCACACAGCTGGATTGCAGAGAGGTGGTCCGAGGCCACGCCCCTCTTTACACCACTCTGCAAATGCACCTCTTGGCCCACTGCTGGTGGGGCGATGAGGTCCTCTTGTGTCCCGAGGATATATATTCACTGAAAAAACCACAGGTTTCAGGGAGGTTATAGTTAGTCAGACATTTCACTTGCACAAAACCAGAGAAATTCAGCCGTTTCTGAAAAGTTTGACTATGTTTTATATATATGTATATATATGCCAAGGTGTATTGAAAAATGAGTGGGTGTATGATTGTCTGAATGGATGATTTAGTAGGTGCGTGACTGACTGTATATGTGAGTGATTAAACGTGTCACTCTGCCCCTGGGACCATCACCTCCCCGAGGCACACTTTATTTAAATGCGGGGGTCTGTTGCGGACCCCCAGTCCTGGGGAACACCTCCTCCCCGGAGCTTCACAACAGTTGGGAGGGGGGCCACGCGGCCCCCCTCCTGGAGCCCTAGATGGCCCTGGGGACCACCACCCCCCAGGGCCGGGTCCTGCAATGTCCCGGGGTGCCCACCCCCAGGACATTGCCGTTTACTATGGCAGGGCGGGAGCACGGCTCCCGCCCTGCCATTGCAAACTCTGCTTCGCTTCATGGAAGCGAGAGCAGTAAACCTGCTCTCGCTTCCATGAAGCGAAGCAGATTGCTTTTGGGCAAGGGGAGCTGCATGTTAGCAGCTCCCTTTGCCCAAAAGCAATGCTGGCTCCCGCAGGAGGCGGGGAGCCGGCTGGGACCATGGGGGCATTGGGGCTCCCCCCATGGTCTGCAACGTAAGGCCAGGCCCTGGGTGATGGGGTCCCCGGGGCCAATAGTGGCCCAGGGAAGGGGGTGCCACGCAGCCCCCCTCCCTTAAACATATTCTTTTTTTTTTTTTTTTAAAGGCTGGCCAGGCCCCGGGGGATGGGTTCCCCGGGGCAATAATTGGCCTCAGGAGGGGGGCCACGCGGCCCCCCTCCATAATTAAAAAAAAAAAAAAAATCTGGCAGGCCCCGGGGGATGGGGTCCCCGGGGCGAATACCGAATAATGGAAGTTGGGTGTTTTTTTTTCTTTCTATTTTGGAGTCGCTACCCCAACGCGGCTCTCAGCGCAGCCCCCCGTGCAGCGTCACGTCGGATTCGCGGTTCCTCCTTAAATAAATAATTTAGTAGTATATAATTTAGATGGTAGTGTTGCATTTGTGTAGTTGTTTTAAAAAGGGAGTGTGGTTGAAGTTAATGAGAAGATTAAAATTGATAGAGTTAGTAAAAATATATAAAATTAAAAGTTAAACTTGTAAAGTGTATTGTGTTGTAGTACATTGAATTCATACATTTGCAGACTCGCGTTGGGTGCGCAAATCCACAATTTTTTTTTTTTAAATGTCTGTAAAAAAAAAAAAAATCACTATTGTGTTATAGGGTGGCTCTAAAAAGAGCCCTTGTTTTCATTATGAGTTTGTTGTAGCTACATGTAAGTGCGGATGCACAGCTTTAGGTTGTTCAGAAAGACTCTGTTCCCATGATCTGTGAAGTGTACTCCATCACTTCTGCAGATGTCATCCATATCAAAACGTATATTGCTGTTATATATGGAGCCCACCCTAAGGTCTCTGAGGTAAGCAGAAACAACTTTATTGACATTCTTTCTAGCTTTCTCAATCTGTGGACAGAATTGATTTGACCACTTCCATTTCTGTCTTTGGCATATATTAGAGTATACAAAGACAGTTTGGGGGAAAAGCAACATCAATTGTGCAAAGGTATCCTTCATGAGCATTTCCAGTCCTACCCCAGTCAATGTGCCTAGGTCATTGCCACCACAGTGCACAATCATGAGGTCAGGGGTTGGAGATGCAAAAGGTTTTAACCAAAGGCATCAATTGGTGCCACTTTAATCCTCTCTGTGCAATCCATTTAATATCCACATTTTGCAAAGCTAGGTCTTTGTCAATACCTCTGCGTTCAGCATACCTTTTGCACCAGAAAACATAGCTGTGCCCAACAATCCATACTGTAAGCATCTTGAAGGGATGTCTGGGAGAAATGAAAAGATGTCTGTAGCTGAGGTAGTCAGTTGGTAGAATGAGAGGTATCTAAAATGGTGGACAAGATGCTGTTTTTTTAAAAGTAGATAAATGATTGACTGTTTCTGAACATTGTACACTCAAAAATAGGGTGCATGTTACTTTCTTTAAAAAGCATGTTTGTTATTGGTTAGTAAAAAATGTTTAAAAAGTACCATAGATAGGATAAGGTCATATTTTACAAAAGTCAACCACACCTGCTGGTTGCATTTGTAACCTTGTGTGCTGAACTTGAAAATATGGTGAACTTGTGACCTGTTAGTTCAGTTGAATCGTCCATGAACTGTTACTATGGAAACTTGCAATAAGCAGAATGGGGGAAGGGTTGAAACTTAACTGTGGACTTAAAATGTGAAGTTGTAATTTATATATAAGTGATATGTTATTAAAGCATAATTTCCCAAGGCAGTACTATCTTTAGAAGTGGTGTGTTGTTAAAAAATAGTGGTATTTTTATTTTAATATATTTTTGTACTCCTGTATGGATTCGCGGCTCCATCGCGTTGCTGCGCTGTGGAATCGCGACTCCAAAAAATTCTAGAACCAGTTTGTTCACTTTTAGAAGTCAGTTGGTAAGGGTTAATATGTCTAACCAATAGAAATGTGTTTTACAATTTGAAATTATGTAGGAAGCAATGGGATTTGTTACTTACATTTATTTCTGTGGAGAAAGAGAGGGAAAGTTTGCCATTACTGGTTTTACCTTGATGAGAGTGGTGCATTACATTGATTGTGTGCATAAGAAAATCTTTTATGAGTTTGTGATGTTTCATATTCTACAAATCAATTTGGAAGGTGAGTTATAAATTTGTGAGGTGTATTATGTATTAGCTTTATTTTTAATCTTTAAAAATTATTCAAGAACTGTGATGTTTGAAATATATCATTAAATGTAGAGATGTGTATTGTAGTTTGTGTTATTGTAGTTAAATGTTGTTTGAAATAGATTCTGTATAGTAATATGTGTATATTGGAAGATGGATTAGTGATTATGGTAGTTTGTTTGAGTGTGTGGATATGTACATTTGTAGTATACTGCATAATTTTAGGTGTCGCTTTCAAATTGGAAGTGCAGTCTGTCAAGTTTTAAGATGTGCATGGACTTGTGTCTGAAGTATGTCTCTACTTGTATATGTATTTTCATATGTCAAACATTTGAAGGTGCATGATGCATAACAAAGAGGTGTTGTTGCTTTTTATGTGGTAGGCTCAAGTCTGTGAGTAGTAGTAGAATGGTGAAGATGCAGCATAAAAGTGTGGTTTAAAAGATGTTGACATAAGGTATTAGTGATTAGGCTTCTTTTTTTAAGTCTCTACAGAGGTACAGTTGAAATATGCCACATAATCTTTGGTGTTTGCTTGAAATTGGAAGTTTGTTCTGTGAATTTTTGAGGTGTGGATAGTGTTGTGGTACAGACATATGCATGCATGCTTTTAGGAATATGGTGAGACTTTTAGCAGAGACATGTGAAGGGTTCCTGCTTTGTATTTGACTAGGTGTAACATTAAAAGTAGTTGTAGAATGGTAAAGCAGCAGCACAAAAGTGAGGTTTGAGATATGTTTGTAGACATATTATTTATTAGAGTAATTTCTATGATGTGTGGAAAGGTATATTTCATATATACCGCATAATTTTCAGTGTCTGTTTGAAATTTGAAGTGTAGTCTGAAGTTTTGAGCTGTGGATGGTGTTGTGACTGAGGTATGTCTCTACTTGCACATGTATTATGGTACGTGTTATGCGTCTGAAGATGATAGATGTATAAAACACAGGTATACATTTATCTGTATATTACTTTTATATATGATGCTAGCAAAAGGTACAGACATATGCATGCATGCTTTTAGGAATATGGTGAGACTTACAGTAGAGACTTGTGAAGGGTTGCTAGTTTATATTTGTGTAGGTCCAATAGCATAAGTAGTTGCAGAATGGTGAAGCTGCAGCTCAAAACTGTGGATTAGAACATGTTGGCAGAGGAATTAGTGATTAGGGTATTTTGTATGAGTCTGTTGAAAGGTATGGTTGAAATATATCACATTATTTTAGGTGTATATTTGAAATGAGAAGTGCAGCTTCTTAAGTTTTAAGATCTGCATGGTTTTGTGACTGTGGTATGTCTGTACTTAAAGATGTATTTTCATTTGTGTTATGCATTTGAAGATGCTAGATTTATAAAATACAGGTATAGATCTATTTGTATGATTCTTTTATATATGATGATACTAGGAAAAGGTAGAGATATATGCATACATGCTTTTAGAAATATGGGGAGACTTTCAGCAAACTTAAGTGAAGGGTTGCTTTGCTGTTAGCTATGCACAATATCTGATTAGTACTCGAATAGTGAAGCAGTAGTAGTAGAAAAGTGATGTTTAAGATATGTTGGGAGAGGAATTATTGATTATGGTACTTTATAAGAGTCTGTGTAAAAGTTCACTTGAAATTTGCCGCATAAATGTAGGTGTGTTTGAAATATTAAGTGTACTCTGTCAGGTTTTAAGGCCTTTATGGTCTTGTGAATGTGGTTATGTTTCTACTTGCACATGTATTCTAATATGTGTTATGGTTTTGGCAATAGGTATACATAGAAGCATGCATGCTTTTAGGAATATGCAGAAGGGATTACTGATTAGGCTACTTTCTAGGAGTCTGGGGAAAGGTACACTTGAAATACACTGCAAAAATGTAGGTGTGTCTTTCAAATGTAAAGTTCAGTCTATTTGCTTATTTCTTTTATATATGATGATAATTTCAAAAGGTAGACATATATGCATGTATGCAATCAGGAATATGGTGAGATTTATAACAGACTCATGTGTAGGTTTGATGCTTTATTTTGGGTATGCCCAACACCCTGAGTAGGTACAGAATTGTGAGGCTGCAGTACAAAAGTGTACACCATGTCATAGACCTCACTTTTGTGCTGCAATTTCAGTATTCTGCTACTACTCAGGATGTTGCACTCCTCCAATCACTCAGGTACTACCATAGTACTACTCCAATCACCCAGGCAGTACCGATGCACTTATAAAATCACCCAGGCACTTCGTATGTACTCCTGTAATCCCCGTCATATTACCCCTCAACTCATGCAATCACCCAGACATTACCTATGTACTCCTCTAATTCCCCAGACATTACCTCTGCACCCATGCAATCACCAATGCATTAGCTATACACTGGTTCAATCACCCAGGCACTACCCTTGCAGTCCTCCAATCACCCTGTCAGGATCTATGCACTCCTCCAATCACTTAGTCAGTACCTATGTACTTATAAAATCACTCAGGCACTACCTATGCACTTATGCAATCACCCAGGCACTACCCTAGTACTCCTCCAATCACCCAGGCAGTACCTTTGTTCTCATGCAATAACCCAGGCACTACCCCTGCACTCCTTCAATAACCCAGCCACTACCCTTGCAGTCCTTCGATCACCCAGCCACTACCCATGCACTTATATAATCATCGAGGCACTACCTTTGCACTCTTCCAATCACACTGGCACTATCCCTGTAATTATGTAACCACTCGCCAGTGCCCATGCATTTATAAAATCACCCAGGCACTACCTTTACAGTCCTCCAATCACTCAGGCACTACCACAGTACTACTCCAATCACCCAGGCAGTACCCATGTACTTCTGTAATCCCCAGACATTACCTCTGCACTCATGCAACCACCCAGGCATTACCTGTGTACTCCTCTAATCCCCCAGATATTACCCTTGCACAAATGCAATCACTAATGCATTAGCTATACACTGATTCAATTACCCAGACACTACCCTTGCACTCCTCCAATCACCCTGTCAGGATCTATGCACTCCTCCAATCACTTAGCCAGTATCCATGTACTTATAAAATCACTCAGGCACTACATATGCACTTATGCAATCACCCAGGCACTACCCTAGTACTCCTTCAATCACCCAGGCACTACCCTTGTTGTCATGCAATCACCCAGGTACTACCCCTGCATTCCTTCAATCACCCAGGCACTATCTGTGCAGTCCTTCAATCACCCAGCCACTACCCATGCACTTATATAATCTGTCAGGCACTAACCTTGCACTCTTCCAATCACACAGGCACTATCCCTGTAATTATGTAACTACTCAGCCAGTGCCCATGCACTTATAAAATCGCCCAGGCACTACCTTTAGACTTCTCCAATCCCTGAGGCACTACCACAATACTACTGCAATCACCCAGGCAGTACCAATGCACTTATAAAATCACCCAGTCACTTCCTATGGACTTCTGTAATCCCCCAGACATTACCCTTGCACTCATGCAATCACTAATGCGTTAGCTATACTCTGATTCAATCGCCCAGGCACTACCTTTGCATTCCGCCAATCACCCAGTCAGGATCTATGCACTCCTCCAATCACTTAGCCAGTACCCAGGCACTTATATAATCACCCAGGCAGTTCCTATGTACTCCTGTAATCCCCCAGATATTACCCTTCAACTCATGCAATCACCCAGACATTACCTATGTACTCCTGTAATCACCCAGGCAGTTCCTATGTACTCCTGTAATCCCCCAGATATTACCCCTCAACTCATGCAATCACCCAGACATTACCTATTTACTCCTCTAATCCCCCAGACATTACCTCTGCATTCATGCAATCACCAATGCATTAGCTATACACTGGTTCAATCACTCAGGCACTACCCTTGCACTCCTCCAATCACCCTGTCAGGATCTATGCACTCCTCCAATCACTTAGCCAGTACCCATGCACTTATAAAATCACCCAGGCAGTTCCTATGTACTCCTGTAATCCCCCAGATATTACCCCTCAACTCATGCAATCACCCAGACATTACCTATGTACTCCTGTAATCACCCAGGCAGTTCCTATGTACTCCTGTAATCCCCGTCATATTACCCCTCAACTCATGCAATCACCCAGACATTACCTATGTACTCCTCTAATTCCCCAGACATTACGTCTGCACTCATGCAATCACCAATGCATTAGCTATACACTGGTTCAATCACCCAGGCACTACCCTTGCAGTTCTCCAATCACCCTGTCAGGATCTATGCACTCCTCCAATCACTTAGTCAGTACCTATGCACTTATAAAATCACTCAGGCACTACCTATGCACTTATGCAATAACCCAGGCACTACCCTAGTACTCCTCCAGTCACCCAGGCAGTACCTTTGTTCTCATGCAATCACTCAGGCACTCCCCTTGCCCTCATGCAATCACTTAGGCACTACCCTTGCACTCCTTCAATCACCCATCCATTACCTATGCACTTATATAATCACTCAGGCACTACCCTTGCACTCCTTCAATCACTCACGCACTACAACAGTAGTCCTGCAATCACCCAGGCAATACTTATGCACTTATAAAATCACCCATGCACTTTGTATGTACTCCTGTAATCTCCCAGACATTACCACTGCACTCATGCAATCACCCAGGCATTACCTATGTACTCCTCCAATTCCCCAGACATTACCCCTGCACTCATGCAATCACCAATGCATTAGCTATACACTGGATCAATCACCCAGGCACTACCCTTGCACTCCTCCAATCACCCTGTCAGTATCTATGCACTCCTCCAATCACTCAATCAGTACCCATGCACGTATAAAATCACTCAATGCACTGATGCAATCACCCAGGCACTACCCTAGTACTCCTCCAATCACCAAGGCACTACTCTTGTTCTCATACAATCACACAGGCACTACCCATGCAATTACCCAGGCATTATCCCTGCACTCATGCAATCACCTAGGCATTATCCCTGCACTCATGCAATCAGGCATTACCAAAGCACTCCTTCAATCATCCAGCCACTACACATGCACTTATGTAATGACCCAGGCACAACACTTGCACTCATGCAATCACTCAGGTACTATCTATGCATTGTTCCAATAATATTAAATTATTTGAAAAAACTATTTACATTTTTCTTTTTCAGATATTCACCATTATTAGTAATAAAGATTGAGTATGACAAGAAAAGATCAAAAGAAAAGAAAAGAAAAAAACAGTACTATTTAAAGGAAAGAGAAAAGCAGAAATTAGATGAAGGACAATATGTGACATTGAAGAAAAAGACTTCTAGTAAGAGAACTAAAGAATTTGTTAAAAGACTTTTAAAGAACGTAATGAATTTTCAAAATGGGGAAAAGAGAAAGAAAAGTAGTACAACCAATCAGAAGGAAACGAAAAAAGGACAAATTAATGGAAAATCAGGTTATGGGAAAACAATCTATGTTGAAAGAAGGATGAAAGAATACACAGACATTAGAAAGAGAATGTATAAAAGTAGAGTACTACAAAATGTATTGAAAGATTGCAAAAAATATAAAAGAAAATCAGCATTTTACAAGAAAAAACAACAGATTGAAAGTGTAGTCGAAAAGGCTTTTGAATTGAAAAGAAGATTGTTTATATTAGTATTGAAGAGAATGAAAACATTGAATAAAACAATGCACTTTATGAAGGAGAAAAGTAACAGAAAAAGACTGGTTAATAGAACTAACTTTTGCAAAAAAATTCCGGGTGAATGGAAGCGCACTTCTAGTACTGAACCTTTTTTTAATGAAGAAAGCTATTTTCAACAAAATACATTAGTTCATGCAGTTGATACCAGTGGTCGTTGTTATAATAATAAAGATGAGGTTAAAAACGGTTGTCCAATTTAAAAAGAAAAGAGGGTTCCTAGAAATGTGGAAGAAGTAATAGCTGAAGAAGTTCAAGGGAGATGTACACAAGCTCCAGTGTATAAGTGGGATTGTAGTAGTATTTGTATTATACGACAGGAATCTATTGATATATTACGAAATTTCTTATGAGATTATGGTAAAAAAGTGTTAAACAGAAGATTAAGATTTTGCAAGGACTAGATCCTTGTAAAGTGAGAAAATATACTAACTTGCAGGGTCATTCTCTGGCTTGTCTTTCTAGAAAAGTGTGTCGAAGTACTTTTCATCATTTAAGAATGTTAGCAGTACATCTCTCAGAAATGCGGAAGTTAGTAAGAAGATTGTACTATGTAAAAAGTCCTGCATTATCTTTAAGTGAAATAAACACAGCTCTTTTGCATGGTTCAGTATTTGATGTAAAAAAGTTTCTGATGATATACAGTTTCGTTTCTTTGGTCCTGAAGAGGAGTGTAGAGAAAGTGAGAGTTTGATAAGTGTAGGTGTTAATGAAGAGGTGGAAGATAGAACTACTGAGAAGTTTGCAGAAGAAATTACAAAGTTTAAGGTACTTTATTGTGAAAAACCAAACTGTGTTTGTATTTGTGGTCGACGTACTCACTATAGAAGTCAAACTAGGAATGTTGATGTGTATTTAAAAAGTGAAAAGGAAAACAATGATACGTGGGAGCAATTTGGTGCTTATTTGTTGGCGGAAGGTCATTTTGAGTTGGGTAGTGATCAACGTATTTGTAAATATTGTTACAACAAATTAGAAGAGAACAAAATGCCAGCTAGAGCTGTACATAATAACCTAGAGTTGGTAGCTATTCCTCCGGAACTGGTAGATTTAAATACGTATGAGTCCATTCTTATTCAATCTGTGAACCCGTTTCAGGCTATAGTTCGTATGGAGCCTAAAACAGGTAAGCTGCCTCCAACAGATTTACAAAGAGGTTTAAATGGAAGAGTTGTGTATTTACCTTTAGATTTTAAGAAAAATATTGAAACTGTTGTTGTAGAGCGAGAGGAAAGTGAACCTGTAGTTATTCTAGTTAATGGTGTACCAACAAAGATTCGGGAAATATGGCAAGAGTTAGTAGATGTCACCAAACTTCAAAAGGCTACATTATATCTTGTACAAAACAATATTTATTATAAAAATGTATATGTGGAAGAACAAGAAATATCTTTAGAAGATGAAAGAGAAATTTCAACTGGCCAAATAGAAAAAGTGGACAACTTGAGGGGTGAAGAAATTTATGAACATTATAGTATACATCCTCTACATTCAAAAGAAGTGATAGGAAACACTATTGAATTATTCCAAATGAAGAAAGCAAAGGGAACTCCCATGAGTGTATGGGAAAAAAGTTTAGAAGCTCGTTGTTTTCCACAGCTCTTCCCCACTGGAAAAGGTGGACGATATGATGAACGACCAGTACAGATTCCAGCTTCAGAATATCGTACAACAAGATTGTAATCAGAAGATCCAAGATTTTGACAGTGTATTCCATATTTATTTCATCTTCTGTTTGAAAGTGACTTGTCTGGACTTTCATATGCAGTGAACCACATATTAAAAACAGGAGTTCATCTTACAATCTTTCTGCAAAGGAATTTTCGGACAAAGTTCAACAAAGAGACGATCATTTTGAATCTCAGTTAAAACAGCTTAAGACAACAAGTTTTATGGTTTCAAAGTCATCGATGTGGAAAATTTTGTCGACAAAAATACACGTCAAAGGGAAAATTTTATACAAAATGTCGTTTTGGATTCCCACGTCCAATAATTTCAAAAGGAAGAGTCAATAGTTTCATGTCAGCAGTAAGGCATACTATAACTCAAAAATATCCGAAGAATACATACAACATAAAAAGAACTGAAGATTCAAAGTATATTAATGACTACAATCCAGTGATTTTGACAATGTGGAATGCAAACAAGGATATGTAGTATGTTGCAGATAATTCAATTGCTGTTGCTCGCTATGTTACTTCATATATAACAAAATCTAAAAAGACAGAGTTGAAAGAAATGTGGGAAGAAATTTCACAAGAGAAGACTCTTAGTAACAAATTGTCCAGCTTTAGTTTGAAGATTCTTTCCCATCGAGAGATTGGATCCTACGAGTGTTCGGATCGGTTGACCTCTGCAAGTTTATATTCAAAGTCAAGAGGAATTATTTGGGTAAGTCTAGGTCTTGCTGCAACATGAAATCGAGTATTGAAATCTGTACAAGAAATTGAATACTTAACATTGAATGAACCATAAAGTACAGATATTGATAAAACTAATATGTTGGATACGTACTATGCCAAAAGGAGTCCACATCTGGAAAACATATGTCTCTATGAAGTACTGCAATATTACAGTTTAAAGAGAAATGTTACAGAAAATATAAATGAAGAAAAATATACAGTATTTGGATGTGATGGATGTTTGGTAAAACATGCCAAAGGAAATCTTATTAACCACAGGAAACTCAGTTGTGAAACTCCAGATAAAAGGGAATTTTTCAATTTAGCACTTCTGCAACTCTTAAAGCCATGGCGTAGTGAAATGGAATTACTTGGAGATTTTTACTGCTATGAAGATTCTTTTAATTCATGTAAAGATAGCATTCAATGCACAATTTTTCCAACTTATCTACAAATGTTAAATGAAGAGATTGAACAAGAAACTACTATTGCCGTTGAAATAGCTAGAGACAGTTCTCAAGATAGTCAAAGTTCTGCTCCACTAAGTCAAGATCCACTAGGACAACCAATTCTTGAAAATGAAGCAGCAATAGCCATGAATGAAGTAGAAATGGCAATGCAACGAGCATAACAGGATATTATTGAGTTGGGAAACTTGGAAGAAGAACTAAATATTGAACAAAAAGAAATATATCAGCAAGTGACACAACAGATACAGCATGGTTTACTGCATGAAAAAAAAGAATGCCAATGTACATCATTTAAACCTATTTGAATGTATATCAGTTGGCAAGCTGGAACAGGAAAAAGTTTCTTAATTAAAGTTTTGACCAGTTATCTACTCAAAACCACTGAATCACATTTATCTTGTGTTGTAACCGCTCCAACTGGGTTAGCAGCACACAACATTAAAGGGATTACGTTACATCGATTACTCATGCTACCAGTTGAACATGAAAATAAGTTGGAATATCACAAGCTATCTGGAGAAGCTTGTTATGAAGTTTCAAGAGTACTCAAGAAAATGAAACTTCTAATCATTGATAAGGTGAGCATGGTGTGAAACTTAATGTTTGCCTTTGTACATTTAAGAATGCAACAGATTTTAAAAACAGATTATGATGTTCTATTTGGAGGAAAACATGTAATTGTATTCGGCGACCTACTACAACTTACTCCTGTAAAAGGGCAACCTGTTTTTAAAACACTTGTCCATGAAGACACTATGAAATCTTTGGGAAGTATTGTATATGTCAACATTTGGTCTCATTTTGAATATAAAGAACTTATTAAGAATATGCCACAAGCAAGTTATGAACATTATGGAAACATTCTTCAAGATATAAGAATTGGTGTTTTGACAAAACATTGTAAAGAAGCTTTAGAAAGTCGGGTTTTAACGAACTTGTTTCAAAATGAAAACATAACACCTGAAATAATTTACAAAAAAATTGGAGAAAAGAAATCTATAGTTTGCCTAATGCCAACACTACAAGAGTGTTCTACAATCAATCAAGAACTTTTGAAATTGGAAAAACAACGAATAGTGAAAATGGAAGCTATTGATAAAATGGAACACAGAGGAGTTACCGTTCTTCTCTCAGAGAAATTACAGTCAAAATTGGATTCTTTGGAAAAGTCGGTGTATAAGACTGCAGGTTTAGAAAAGACTTTATATGTATGTGTAAATTGTCAGGTAATTTTACGGCATAATTTGAATGTAGAAGAAGGTTTAGTAAATGGAGCAATGGGAAAAGTTGTTGATTTTGTAAATTTTCAGAACAGAGA
The DNA here is from genome assembly GCA_963921515.1 of Calotriton arnoldi. Taxonomy (NCBI): domain Eukaryota; kingdom Metazoa; phylum Chordata; class Amphibia; order Caudata; family Salamandridae; genus Calotriton; species Calotriton arnoldi. The sequence continues at coordinate 22,824 of CAWUFW010001364.1, read as the reverse complement.
TGGAATTGAATTTTTGAAGTCTGAATTTGATCAGATTGAAGAGGTAAAACAGATTGGACGTTGTGCTGTTAGTTTTTTGCTTGTAAAAGACTTGTATTGTATTGTATTGTAATTGCATTTGTATAGCGCTTACTACCCCTGACGAGGCGTCAAAGCACTTTTTGGCGAGTAGCACGCTACTCCGGGACCCATAGAGGATTAGTGTTGAATTAGTATAGTGAAACATGCAAGTAAATTTTAAGTGGTGGATATATTAGTCAGTTATTTGGATGCGGAAGGATAGAAGAGGAAAAAAGGTTTGTATTTATATAGCGCTTGTTACCCCTGATGGGGTGTTGAAGTAGGCTACTCCGGAAACCCATAAAGAATTAGTGGTGAATTAGTATGGTGAAATATGAAAGTAATTTGAGTGGTGGATATTAGTCAGTTATTTGGAGTGAGAAGGATAGCGGAGGGATAGAAGGGGAAGAAATGTTTGCATTCATATAGCACCTGTTACCCCTGATGGTCGTTGAAGCGCTTTTCTGGCGAGTAGCACGCTACTCCGGAACCCATAAAGGATTAGTGTTGAAAATTAGTATAGTGAAATATGAAGTAATTTGAGTGGTGGATATGTTAGTCAGTTATTTGGATTGAGAAGGGTTAGAAAAGGGAAAAAGGTTTGCATTTATATAGCGCTTGTAATGCTGATGGGGTGTTGAAGTGCTTTATTGGCGAGTAGCACGCTACTCTGGAACCCATAAAGGATTAGTGGTGAATTAGTATAGTAGAATATGGAATTTGAGAAGTGACACTCACGGTCAGAAAACATTTTATAGGGATGAAGATCACCTCTCAACTCCTGAGGGCTATTTAAACACGTTGCCCCTTAACTCTTGAATGAGCACTAGCAAAGCCAATAAGCCTAGCTTATAAATAAAATTGCCTCTTTGATCACTGATGGTTTAGGCTCCCAAAGTCATCCTTGCACACATTCATTTATTCATCCGCATGACTCATTGTTGCATTTACCCAAATAACATAAAACATATGCAAGCTAAATTAAAAGAAGAAATAATATTGGTCAAAATATGGCAGGCATATGCTTGCAATAACAAAATAAAAGTCAAATCAGCCGTTGCCCCTCTTAGAACAGTATGGCAAATAGTGTATCACTGTTGTAAAGTTCTGGCATTGCATGGCCAATAGTATTGCATGATGGTTGTAAGATTTTTAGAGGCAGTGGCTGCGAGCGACAGCAGATGAAATGAGCAGCAAGCAAATGTCTCTTTACCACTGGCAGGGGACATGTAGTACGCATCCCAATTTTTTTTTGAATTAAAACGAATCAAAGGGGACTTATTTATTTATTTTTTTAAAAGGGGGAAAAGGAAAATTCATTTACTGGCACACCAGCCATAGTACGAAAGTGCATTAATTTCCACACAGATGCACACGCAATCAAACGCATTTACCCAAATGGAAAGTCAATGTTGTATGGTTTCATAGATAAAGTGTAAATGGCATCCATATGGGGGACCATTGGTAGAACTGAAGTGCGTGTATGTCCTGGTGGACAACTTAGCCAGTCAGGTTTTCCTAAGAGTGCAACAATAATTATTACAGTGCAAATCTTGTAACCCTAATCTGCTACAGTATTCTGACCTTTAGTAGTAATCTATCAATCCATCCCATAAAGCCACTGTCTAACGCATGCTCTTCACAATAAGTCAGGCCTACTGTCTTGTCACAACTATTCATAATAAACAAATTTAACCTATGAATGGACATGGCTTTACCCAGTGAGCCAATAAGGCCTATAGCCTTTACACTGATGTAATGCCATAACAGGCCTACTGATGTGCGGGTTAAGTAGCAACTTCCATGCATATAGCTAGAAGACTAAAAATATATACAAAAACAGTTGATATTTGTATATTTTCTCTCAAAATGGTGTACGAAGGATCACAATGAAAATCTTCTACTCTCCCCACCCACGGTTTGTCAGAGGGCGACCAACACCAAATCGCCTGCCCGTATTAGCCCGTGCGAGTTCAAGCAACAACAAAAAAATGCATGTCTACAACTTGTAAGGGTACGATAATCTGTGGTGGAAGGACTATTGGCTTAAACAAGTGTTTCACAATAAAAATGCTAGAGCCACTTCCTCTGTCACAACTTTCCATAATAAACCATGCCTACGACAGACATAGCTTTCCAAACCGGTCCATAGTCTTTACCATTGGTTTGTGAACGTAACCAACGCAAGCTTACTGTATTCTGCGCAAGCTCACACAAGACAAGGCACCTACCAGGAATATTAATAAAAATTACAAATGTACATAATATTACAGTTGACAATACAAAATACTATCTCTCCTCAGAGGGCCCAACAAAGATTAGCACAGATGTATTGCCACGGTTTGTCACAGGGAGCAAGTAACACCAAAAAGCCCTTACCTACCACATCAGTGACCGGAGTAACAAAATATAAGCTTCCAGCCTTTAAAACCGAATAATAACATCGCCTTAAATTTTCACTGACTTCAATGCTTTTATTAATAAATGTCAAGCCTACAGCTGTCATCATTACATAATAAACAGACCAGACCCATTGCCTTGATAATTGACCATAACCAAGTTCTGCTGTATTGGGTACCGAATTTTCCCACAAACCAAAAAGTTACTTCTGCATAATTAAATGCTGTACTTCAGACAAGACGTGGGAGGAGCCATAACTCCTTTTAGTAGTACTTTTGAAAACTGATGATCACAATGTATGACAGATGCACAGCTAAACCAGACCTACAAATGGAGCGGTCACCTTGCATGTTTACAGTTACCACTAGTTGGACCACCTATGGGCAATGATTCCCGGACAAGCCTCCAAACAACCACATTACAACAGGTTTACGTGGGACCACAAGCCCTTCCACATCTATCATCCTATACGCAAATAGAAGTGAAACAAAAGGAGCACATCTTCCTTTGGTCTTCAAGCGCAGCATCTAACTATTACAACTAATACCAGCTGCAACCTTTTATTTCTATCCTAACAGAAGCGTAGAACTTGGGACTCCATCTCACCTCTTCCGGACACATCAAGCTTAACCATAAGACGAAACCCATCACAACACAATCAGAGCGCATCTCTATCTCGCATAACCTACGCTTAGCAGACTTCAGTCAAGGCAACGGTTATGAATTAATTTGCTATACACTACATATTACTACTGCTTGGCGAATGGTCATATTAGTTAAAAGCGGTCTTCAGGATATTGGCCCAAAAATGTGACGTGTCAACGAACAAGGTAGCCACAGATATCTAATGAGCTAAAAATGCAAAGAAATCTAAACGTCAACAACTGCCAAGCTCAACCATACAATTAGCAAACAAGGCAGACATTTTACATAGTGTGTAACTATCGATTTATACAATTATCGCTCTCTCCAAATTGTTTCCCCTACTGGCGAGTGCCTGAGTGTTTAAGTAAAGAGGTGTCGGCAGCTATTGTACGTGAACGTGGTTATCCAGTTAAACAACGTTAATAGTTTAAAAGAAAACATCGGCCCATTTGTAGAGATTATACATTACGTGAGTAACTAGTACAGCGTTGAGTTCGGAGACATTGCCAGTGGCTCAGAGATCAAACGGCAGAGGAATGACTGCACAGTCGGAGCGTGGGAACTTCTAATTAGGTAACAAATAGTGACTTTCTTTTGATTCATCGCATGGCTTGGTAATCAATCTGTTTTGCTTTGAAACGAAAGGAAAAGGCTCTGAAGAAATGTGAAGGAGATTTACAATTAGCTTCTTCCATCCTCGCCCTTGCTTCTGTGGTGCAGTTCGTGTGCAATGAATTGTGTGTTCGTAGAAAACAGATTCCTCTTTCTTTAGCATATGCAGTAACCATTCATAAATCTCAAGGTTTAAGTGTAGACCGTGCTTTGGTAAATATCGGAAGTACAGTGTTTAAAGAGGCAATGGCATACGTTGCATTGTCTCGAGTGAGAACATTATCTGGTTTGTATTTGATTGATTATTGATGAGAAAATGATTAGTGCTGATGCAAATTGTGTAAGAGAGTATAATCGGTTAAGAAGACTTTATGCTCCTAACTTAGGTGAATATCCCGTATATGAGAAACGTGTAGTGTGTCCAAAACGGAAATATGACAAACATTCTAGTGAGATTCAAAAAAAGAAAACAATTCAAAAGAATGATGAAGCTGCAAAGAAAATGAAAATGGACACTGTTCATGATATTATAGGATACCAGTTAGAAAATAGTTCAGGTATCAACTGCTCTGCTAATGTAATTGTGAATGTTGTCTTTTATCTAGAAGATCTTCATCATGAAATTATGGAAAATCGAGCAAAAAGATTCTGTTCTTTACTACATTATATTTTTCAAAAGTTGGTAACTGATAGAAGTAAAATCCATACTGCTTCTGGCATTCGGCATCTTTTGGATATATGTACTGGTTCATCGCAATTTACACTCAATATACAACAAGATGCACAAGCATTTCGTATGTTTATGCTTGGAGTATTGGAAGATGAAGGAATAGAAATTGAAAATTTATTTGGACTAAGTTACAGATGGGATCATAAATGTGAAGAGTGTTCATTTTCTTCTACCACTGAAATAGACACTGAACGATTCCTATACTTGACGATACCAGATTGCAAATCAGTGTCTTTTAACAAATTAGTAAAAACAGCTAATCAAGATATGAAATGCTCTCATTGTAAATCAGAAATGTTGTCAACATTATATATAGAAACATTTGGAAAATATGTCATTTTAATGCTACAACGTTGTAGAGCAAATGGAAGAAAATTGGAAACCAAGATTAAAAATGTTGTGGCACGTCAACTATCAATTTCAGGAAGAACCTTTAAAGCAGTGGCTATTATTTTCCATGATGGACCTACTACAACATCTGGACACTATACTGTGTATTTAAAGTGCAATAAAGGATAGACACATTACAATGATGCCCATTTGGAAATCAAATGTAGGTTGCCTTTCGAATTACCAAATTCATATCTGATATTTTTGATGCCAAAGTTTTGAATACATCATTCAGCCTATTGGGAAGATGTGAACATGAATTAACGACTTTATTTTGGATATTTTCAATGCAAATGGATTTGGAAACATTATTCGCCCTATTGGGAAGATGTGAACAATTACTGTTTGGATTATTGTTTGTGCTAATTCTTATTGCATTTGCAAAATTGTGTTTGACAGAAGTAGTTCATATATTTGATCTTTATATTATACGCGATGTAAATGAGAGTGTATATTTTAGAAAATGTACTTCAGAGAAATAAATGATATAATGTAGTTGAAGAATGTAATTTAGAAACTGTAGATAGGTAAACTGATAGTTGAACTTGTTGTAGATATTTTCAACGCAGATTGAGTTTTTTTTACTATCTCATTGATTGTATTTTTTTCCCCACTGTTATATGATGATCAACATTGAAATCACTGTGTATGGTGAAATTCCGTAGAATCTGAGAACAGCAAAAGAGAAACTGAATATGTTATGTAATTCTAAAATTATGTTCTTAAAACTATAAAATTATATGTAATAACAGTTTTTTTCAGAAAGTAATACTGAAGTTTGGAAAGATTTTAAACTCAGTTTACAACAAAACTACTGTAAAATAGTTTTACTGAGTTTTGTATCTTCTTTAATAAAGAAGGTAAGATGAAATAATGTAATAAGCATGATAATATGAACTAATGTTTACAGTCGCTTTTACTGCACTCATCCATTTTTTCAAACAGTACCCATGCACTCATCTATACAGTTAGGCACTATTCCTACACTCCTGCCATCACCCATGCACTATTCATGCACTTCTCCAATCACCTAGCCTGTACCCATACAGTTATAATATCACCCAGACATTACCTATGTATTCCTCCAATCACCCAGGCACTATCTGTACACTCATGCAATCAGCTAGACATTACCCGTACACTCTTCCAGTCACCCAGGTAGTACCTATACACTTCTCCAATCGCCTAAACATTACCCCTGCACTCATGCAATCACCCAGACACTACCCTTGCACTCTTTCAATCATCCAGGCAGTATCTATACAATGCTCTATTCATTCAGGCAGTACACATGAACTTATAAAATCAACCAGGCACTATTTATGCAGTCCTCCAATCACCCAGGTACTGATCCTGTACTCCTCCAATTACCCAGCCAGAACCCTTCAAGTTATAAAATCACTCAGGCACTACCTATGCACTCCTCCAATCCCCCAGGCATTACCCCTACACTCATGCAATAAGCAAGACATTACCCCTACACTCATGCAATTACCGAGGTATTACCTATGCATTCCTCTAATCCCCCAGACTTTACGCCTGCACTCATGCAATCACTTAGACATTAGCCATGCACTCCTCCAATGACCCTGACATTACCCCTGCACTCATGCAATCACCTAGCTATTACCGTTGCAGTCTTTCAATCACTCAGGCAGTACCCATGAATTTATAAAATCATCCAGGCACTACCTATGCACTCATGAAATTACACAGGCACTACTGATGCACTCCTCAATGCACCTAGGCATTACCCATGCACTCCTCCAATCATCCATGCACTATCCATATACTCCTTCAATCACCCAGTCACTACCCTTGCAGTCTTCCAAAAACCCAGGCACTAGCGCTGTACTCATATAATTACCCAGGCAATACCCATACACTTATAAAAACATGAAGACACTACCTATGCACTCATGCAATCACACAGGCACTACTGATGCACTCCTCGATGCTCCTAGGCATTAGCCATGCACTCCTCCAATCAGCCATGCACTATCCATGTACTCCTTCAATCATCCAGTCACTACCCTTGCAGTCCTCCAATAACCCAGGCACTGCCGCTGTACTCATATATATTTTATTTTTAGAGTTTTATATAGCGCGAACTAGACCCGAAGATATCCGGTATCAGAGCGCTTTACATAGCACCAGTTTCGTTACACAAGGACACATTCATATTTTTGTTAGGCATGGGGAGATTAAGTGATTTGCCCAGAATCACAGGATGTTGAGCGTCGTTGCCGAGACTCGAACCCGGTTCCCCAGCTTCGACCGCTCTAGCCGTAAGGCTACATCCTCTCCCCTATAATTACCCAGGCAAAACCCATACACTTATAAAAACATCCAGATACTACCTATCCACTCATGCAATCACACAGGCACTACTTATGCACTCCTCGATGCACCTAGACATTACCCATGCACTCCTCTAATCAGCCATGCACTATCCATGTACTCCTTCAATCACCCAAGCACTACTCTTGCACTCCTCGAATAACTCAGGCACAAGCGCTGTACTCATATAATTACCCAGGCAATACCCATGTACTTATAACATCACCCAGGCACTACCTCTACACTCATGCAATTAGCTAGACATTACCCCTAAACTCATGGAATTACTGAGGCATTAGCCATGCACTCCTCTAACTATCTACACATTACCCCTGCACTCATGCAATCACTTAGGCATTGCCTATGCATTCCTCCAATGACCCAGACATTTACCCTACACTCATGCAATCACCTAGCTATTACCCATGTAGTCCTTCAATCACTCAGGCAGTACCCATGCACTTATAAAATCATCCAGGTACTTCCTATGCACTCATGCATTAACCCAGGCACTACTTATGCACTTCTGCAATCACCCAGGAACTACCACTACACTCATGCAACCACCCAGACATTACTCTTGCACTCATGCAATCACCCAGGCACTAGCTATGCACTCCTACAATAACCCAGGAACTACTCTTGCACTGCTGCAATCACCCAGGCAGCATCCATGCTCTCCTCCAATCATCCAGCCAGTACCCATGCACTTAAAAAATCACCCAGGTACTACCTATACACTTTTCTAATCACCCAGGCACTACCACTACATTCATGCAACCACCCAGACATTAATCTTACACTCATGCAATCAACCAGGCACTAGCTATGCACTCATAGAATAACCAAGGCAGTACTTTTGCACTGCTGCAATCACCCAGGTAGTATCCATGCACTCCTCCAATCATCCTACCAGTACCCATGCACTTAAGAAATCACCCAGGCACTACTTGTACACTTTTTCTATCACCCACGCACTACCACTACAGTCATGCAACGACCCAGACATTACTCTTGCACTGATGCAATCAGCCAGACATTAGTCATGCACTCCTCCAATTACCTACACATTACCCCTGCACTCATGCAATCACTTAGGCATTACCTATCCACTACTCCAATGACCCAGACATTACCCCTGCACTTATGCAATCACCTAGCTATTACCCATGCAGTCCTTCAATCACTCAGGTAGTACCCATGCACTTATAAAATCATCCAGACACTACCTATGCACTCATGCAATCACAGAGGTACTACTGATGCACTCATCAATGCACCTAGGCATTAGCCATGCACTCCTGCAATCAGCCATGCACTATCCATGTACTCCTTCAATCATCCAGTCACTACCCTTGCAGTCCTCCAATAACCCAGGCACTACCGCTGTACTCATATAGTTACCCAGGCAATACCCATACACTTATAAAAACATCCAGACACTACCTATGCACTCATGGAATCACACAGGCACTACTGATACACTCCTCGGCGCAGCTAGGCATTACCCATGCACTCCTCCAATCATCCAGCCAGTATGCATGCACTTACAAAATTACCCAGGCACTACTTATACACTTTTCCAATCACCCAGGCACTTCCACTACAGTCATGCAATGACCCAGACATTACTCTTGCACTCATGCAATCAGCCAGAGATTCCTCATGCACCCCTCCAATTACCTACACATTACCCCTGCACTCATGCAATCACGTACGCATTAGCTATCCACTCCTCCAATGACCCAGACATTACCCCTGCACTCATACAATCACCTAGCTATTACCCATGCAGTCTTTCAATCTCTCAGGCAGTACCCATGCACTTATGAAATCATCCAGACACTATGTATGCACTCATGAAATCACAGAGGTACTACTGATGCGCTCATTGATGCACCTAGGCATTAGCCATGCACTCCTCCAATCAGGCATGCACTATCCATGTACTCCTTCAATCACCCTGTCACTACCCTTGCAGTCTTTCAATAACCCAGGCACTACCGCTGTACTCATATAATTACCCAGGTAATACCCATACACTTATAAAAACATCCAGACACTACCTATGCACTCATGCAATCACACAGGCACTACTGATGCACTCCTCGATGCACCTAGACATTACCCATGCAATCCTCTAATCAGCCATGCACTATCCATGTACTCCTAGAATCACCCAGGCACTACTCTTGCACTCCTCGAATAACTCAGGCACTAGCGCTGTACTCATATAATTACCCAGGCAATACCCATGTACTTATAAAATCACCCAGGCACTACCTCTACACTCATGCAATTTGCTAGACATTACCCTTACACTCATGGAATTACTGAGGCATTACCTATGCACTCCTCTAATCCCGCAGACATTACCCCTGCACTCATGCAATCACTTAGGCATTAGCCATGCACTCCTCTAACTATCTACACATTACCCCTGCCCTCATGCAATCACTTAGGCATTGCCTATGCATACCTCCAATGACCCAGACATTTACCCTGCACTCATGCAATCACCTAGCTATTACCCATGTAGTCCTTCAATCACTCAGGCAGTACCCATGCACTTATAAAATCATCCAGGTACTTCCTATGCACTCATGCATTAACCCAGGCACTGTGTAACCACAATGCCCAGAGTGTATCTGGGGTGAGGGAACCAGAGGCACGGGGTACTGGGAGTCAGCAGCCTCCAACATAAATGTTTAAACACAAAAGAGCTGCTCCCAGTGGGGTGATCTATGTGCAAATGTTTCTAGGTTAGTGAGTGTAGGTGTCTCATAAAAAGTGAAGGACTGGTCTCACACACCACCAGGTGTCATGCTTCATCATAGACCAGTCCTCGCCCTCTAAAAACATGGTTTGATAGAGGGCGGGCATACACCTGACGACAGGGATGCACTTCTAAACTAAGTGGGGGCCCTTATAGAAAAAAAGTGAGTTAAAAAGCCATTACAGATGTCAAGTTAATTTAATATTGCCGGCATCCGTATGGTATTAAAACATAAGGTTATCGGTAACTGGGGATATTATTGTCCCCCCACCGATATCAATAGGGTCGACATGTTTCTGCCAGGTGGCCCAGTAGGATTGTATGATGGAACAACTACCACATGAACAACTACAGTCTAAACCACTACTCCTCAACCACTACTTAGTCTAAACCACTAAAGTTTTAACAACTACTATTTTTTACAACTACTATGCCTTTATCATGATTGCCTTTACCCCATTAATGTATCTATTTTCCAGGTAAGTATAAACCCATATGCGTGTGTATATGTATATGTATATAATTCAACAAAGTGCCCTTAAGCTTTCGGGAGGGCACACGCTTCCAAGTCCACCATCCGGTCTGCATTCATGGCTCCCCTGAGTGACCCTCAGTTAACTATTGTGCCTGACGCGTTTCGATGCCTTGAGCATCTCTTCAGAGGCTTGCTTTATGCTTGAACAGTGGAATCGGCCCTCTTTTATTTCCATTAACTGCACGCATGTGTCATTATTTTCCCTAAGTGGGTTTGCCCTGTCGTGGGAGGCTGCACCATCCACAAGATGAAAGGAGGCTGCGAGGTGAGAACTGTGTCTTCACTCGTCATGCAGCACAGCAGATGGCAACACTTAGAACTCGCTAAATGCATTCAGGGGCCCACTGAGGGTTTTACAATGCTTTTAAATATATGGATTGCAACGCAGGACCTACTAAAGGAAGTGAGTTTTGTGGGACAAAAACTACAGATCCCAGGAGTCATTACCAGCACTAAGCTCAGCCCACAAAGGGCGGTATATAAAGCGTGATTCAAACTCCCTGCGCCAAATACATATTTGCTGATGACCTTTGAAAAGAGAACACTCGAAACGCGTCAGGTCGAAGTCAATTTCACCAAGGAATGCTGATGCGAGTTTCCTGCAATTTCAATAAACCTCTGGGTTTCATCTGCTGTCGTGTGCGCTTCTAAAAGCTTTCGGGCATTTGTTGGTTCTATTAATTACACGGCAGCCCTGTCGTGGGAGGCTGCACCATCCACAAGATGAAAGGAGGCTGCGAGGTGAGAACTGTGTCTTCACTCGTCATGCAGCACAGCAGATGGCAACACTTAGAACTCGCTAAATGCATTCAGGGGCCCACTGAGGGTTTTACAATGCTTTTAAATATATGGATTGCAACGCAGGACCTACTAAAGGAAGTGAGTTTTGTGGGACAAAAACTACAGATCCCAGGAGTCATTACCAGCACTAAGCTCAGCCCACAAAGGGCGGTATATAAAGCGTGATTCAAACTCCCTGCGCCAAATACATATTTGCTGATGACCTTTGAAAAAGAGAACACTCGAAACGCGTCAGGTCGAAGTCAATTTCACCAAGGAATGCTGATGCGAGTTTCCTGCAATTTCAATAAACCTCTGGGTTTCATCTGCTGTCGTGTGCGCTTCTAAAAGCTTTCGGGCATTTGTTGGTTCTATTAATTACACGGCAGCCCTGTCGTGGGAGGCTGCACCATCCACAAGATGAAAGGAGGCTGCGAGGTGAGAACTGTGTCTTCACTCGTCATGCAGCACAGCAGATGGCAACACTTAGAACTCGCTAAATGCATTCAGGGGCCCACTGAGGGTTTTACAATGCTTTTAAATATATGGATTGCAACGCAGGACCTACTAAAGGAAGTGAGTTTTGTGGGACAAAAACTACAGATCCCAGGAGTCATTACCAGCACTAAGCTCAGCCCACAAAGGGCGGTATATAAAGCGTGATTCAAACTCCCTGCGCCAAATACATATTTGCTGATGACCTTTGAAAAAGAGAACACTCGAAACGCGTCAGGTCGAAGTCAATTTCACCAAGGAATGCTGATGCGAGTTTCCTGCACTTTCAATTAACCTCTGGGTTTCATCTGCTGTCGTGTGCGCTTCTAAAAGCTTTCGGGCATTTGTTGGTTCTATTAATTACACGGCAGCCCTGTCGTGGGAGGCTGCACCATCCACAAGATGAAAGGAGGCTGCGAGGTGAGAACTGTGTCTTCACTCGTCATGCAGCACAGCAGATGGCAACACTTAGAACTCGCTAAATGCATTCAGGGGCCCACTGAGGGTTTTACAATGCTTTTAAATATATGGATTGCAACGCAGGACCTACTAAAGGAAGTGAGTTTTGTGGGACAAAAACTACAGATCCCAGGAGTCATTACCAGCACTAAGCTCAGCCCACAAAGGGCGGTATATAAAGCGTGATTCAAACTCCTGCGCCAAATACATATTTGCTGATGACCTTTGAAAAAGAGAACACTCGAAACGCGTCAGGTCGAAGTCAATTTCACCAAGGAATGCTGATGCGAGTTTCCTGCAATTTCAATAAACCTCTGGGTTTCATCTGCTGTCGTGTGCGCTTCTAAAAGCTTTCGGGCATTTGTTGGTTCCATGTATATGTATATATATATATATATATATATATATATATATATAATGGGTTTGTATGTACCTGTAAAAATCTTAAATTTCGTGGTAAAGGCATGCATGCTAAAGACATATGTGTTGTAAAAATTAATATTGATAAGTATTAACACTATATACACACATATATATATATATGTATGTATATATAGTATGTATGTATATATACATACACACACACCCCTATACTCACTTTTAACCCCTTCGCTGCTAGGCCTTTTCCCCTCCTGTGCTAAGCCTTTTTTTGGCTATTTGGGGTAGTGCGCGCTTAGGCCCCTGTAACTTTTTGACCACATAAGGTATCCATGCCAAATTTGCGTCCTTTTTTTCTAACATCATGGGGATTGTAAAGGTACCCAGGGTTTGTGGATTCCCCTGGAGGGGACCCAGAAATTAGTCAAAATACAGCTAAATTTTGGTTTTTTTGGGAAAAAGGCAAAAAAAGGGCTACAGATGAAAGCGTCTTGATTTTTCCCTGCAAATGGCATCAAAAAAGGGGTTGTGGAGATGAAATAACCACCTTCCCAGCTTTCAGGGACAAGCAGACTTTTGTCAGAAAACCAACTTTCTTTACACAGTTTTGGCATTTTTCTGGGACATAGCCTATTTTTGCTATTTTTTGTGCTTTCAACCTCCTTCCAGTTAATGGTAGAAATGGGTATGAAACCAATAATGGATCCTGGAAAGCCATACATTTATGAAACGTAGACAAAATTCTGAATTCAGCAAGGGGTCATTTGTGTAGATCCTTAAAGTTTTCCTTATAGAAACTAACAGTTAAATAAAGGAAAAATTGAAAATTAGTTGAAAAAAACAGCCATTTGTGTCAACGTTTTCACCTGTAACTTCTTCTAATTATGACAGCTATTTGAAGGCAATATACCGTTATATCCGCTGGACCTTTCTGGTTGTGGGGATATATAGGACTTGTAGGTTCACCAAGAACCCGACGAACCCAGAGCCAATAATTGAGCAACATCTTGCAATGATTTTTTTAAGTACCGGGTATATAGCAATTATTTTGGGAAAATGTATACATGGAAAAATTGTTATGAAAGACACCTATGTATTTCTGAAATGGGAACAAAATGTAGATTTTAGAAACAGTAGATATTTGCACATTTCCGAAATTGGGAGTACCCATACTAGCATGAGAATTATAGGTCATTTTTCAAAATGACTTATTTTTTACACATTGTCTTTCATTTGGAAGGCAGAAATGCATCGAAAGTCAATAGGTAATAACAGTTGCTCTACAATTCTGTGTTACCCTAAGTCTCCCGATAAAAATGGTACCTCACTTGTGTGGGTAGCCCTTGTGCCCACAACAGGAAATGGCTCAAAATGCAACGTGGACGTACCACATTTTCACAATGAAAAATTACCCTTTTTTGCAAAGTGCCTAGGTGTAGTTTTTGAACCCTAGCTCTGCCGGCACCTAGGGAAACCTAGCAAACCTATACATTTTTGAAAACTAGACACCCAGGGGAATCCAGGATGGGGTGACTTGACTGCCTCCCACCAGGTTCTGTTACCCAGAATCCCTTGCAAACATAAAAAATTGTCAAAAAACCCACATTTTCCCCACATTTCTGTGGTGGAAAGTTCTGGAATCTGCGTGGATCCACAAATTTCCACCAACCCCGCGTTCCCCAAAGTCTTACGAGAAAAATGGTACCTCACTTGTGTGGGTCGGCCTAGTGCCTGCGACAGGAAACGGCGCAAAACGCAACGTGGTCACACCTCAATTTCGCAGTGAAAAATGACCCTTTTTTGGCAAAGTGCCTAGCTGTAGTTTTTGAACCCTAGCTCTGCCGGCACCTAGGGAAACCTAGCAAACCTATACATTTTTGAAAACTAGACACCAAGAGGAATCCAGGATGGGGTGACTTGACTGCCTCCCACCAGGTTCTGTTACCCAGAATCCCTTGCAAACATAAAAAAATGGCAAAAAACCCACATTTTCCCCACATTTCTGTGGTGGAAAGTTCTGGAATCTGCGTGGATCCACAAATTTCCACCCACCCCGCGTTCCCCAAAGTCTTACGAGAAAAATGGCACCTCACTTGTGTGGGTCGGCCTAGTGCCTGCGACAGGAAGCGGCGCAAAACGCAACGCGGTCACACCTCAATTTCGCAGTGAAAAATGACCCTTTTTTGGCAAAGTGCCTAGCTGTAGTTTTTGAACCCTAGCTCTGCCGGCACCTAGGGAAACTTAGCAAACCTATACATTTTTGAAAACTAGACACCCAGGGGAATCCAGGATGGGGTGACTTGACTGCCTCCCACCAGGTTCTGTTCCCCAGAATCCCTTGCAAACATAAAAAATTGTCAAAAAAACCACACTTTCCCCACATTTCTGTGGTGGAAAGTTCTGGAATCTGCGTGGATCCACAAATTTCCACCCACCCCGCGTTCCCCAAAGTCTTACGAGAAAAATGGTACCTCACTTGTGTGGGTCGGCCTAGTGCCTGCGACAAGAAACGGTGCAAAACGCAACGCGGTCACACCTCAATTTCGCAGTGAAAAATGACCCTTTTTTGGCAAAGTGCCTAGCTGTAGTTTTTTAACCCTACCTCTGCCGGCACCTAGGGAAACCTAGCAAACCTATACATTTTTGAAAACTAGACACCCAGGGGAATCCAGGATGGGGTGACTTGACTGCCTCCCACCAGGTTCTGTTACCCAGAATCCCTTGCAAACATAAAAAATTGTCAAAAAAAACACATTTTCCCCACATTTCTGTGGTGGAAAGTTCTGGAATCTGCGTGGATCCACAAATTTCCACCCACCCGCGTTCCCCAAAGTCTTACGAGAAAAATGGTACCTCACTTGTGTGGGTCGGCCTAGTGCCTGCGACAGGAAACGGCGCAAAACGCAACGTGGTCACACCTCAATTTCGCAGTGAAAAATGACCCTTTTTTGGCAAAGTGCCTAGCTGTAGTTTTTAACCCTAGCTCTGCCGGCACCTAGGGAAACCTAGCAAACCTATACATTTTTGAAAACTAGACACCCAGGGGAATCCAGGATGGGGTGACTTGACTGCCTCCCACCAGGTTCTGTTACCCAGAATCCCTTGCAAACATAAAAAATTGTCAAAAAAACACATTTTCCCCACATTTCTGTGGTGGAAAGTTCTGGAATCTGCGTGGATCCACAAATTTCCACCCACCCCGCGTCCCCAAAGTCTTACGAGAAAAATAGTACCTCACTTGTGTGGGTCGGCCTAGTGCCTACGACAGGAAACGGCGCAAAACGCAACGTGGTCACACCTCAATTTCGCAGTGAAAAATGACCCTTTTTGGCAAAGTGCCTAGCTGTAGTTTTTGAACCCTAGCTCTGCCGGCACCTAGGGAAACCTAGCAAACCTATACATTTTTGAAAACTAGACACCCAGTGGAATCCAGGATGGGGTGACTTGACTGCCTCCCACCAGGTTCTGTTACCCAGAATCCCTTGCAAACATAAAAAATTGTCCAAAAACCAAATTTTCCCCACATTTTTGTGGTGGAAAGTTCTGGAATCTGCGTGGATCCACAAATTTCCACCCACCCCGCGTTCCCCAAAGTCTTACGAGAAAAATGGTACCTCACTTGTGTGGGTCGGCCTAGTGCCTGCGACAGGAAACGGCGCAAAACGCAACATGGTCACACCTCAATTTCGCAGTGAAAAATGACCCTTTTTTGGCAAAGTGCCTAGCTGTAGTTTTTGAACCCTAGCTCTGCCAGCACCTAGGGAAACCTAGCAAACCTATACATTTTTGAAAACTAGACACCCAGGGGAATCCAGGATGGGGTGACTTGACTGCCTCCCACCAGGTTCTGTTACCCAGAATCCCTTGCAAACATAAAAAATTGTCCAAAAAAACACATTTTCCCCACATTTTTGTGGTGGAAAGTTCTGGAATCTGCGTGGATCCACAAATTTCCACCCACCCCGCGTTCCCCAAAGTCTTACGAGAAAAATGGTACCTCACTTGTGTGGGTCGGCCTAGTGCCTGCGACAGGAAACGGCGCAAAACGCAACGTGGTCACACCTCAATTTTGCAGTGAAAAATGACCCTTTTTTGGCAAAGTGCCTTGCTGTAGTTTTTGAACCCTACCTCTGACGGCACCTAGGGAAACCTAGCAAACCTATACATTTTTGAAGACTAGACACCCAGGGGAATCCAGTATGCGGTGACTTGACTGCCTCCCACCAGGTTCTGTTACCCAGAATCCCTTGCAAACATAAAAAATTGTCCAAAAAACACATTTTCCACACATTTCTGTGGTGGAAAGTTCTGGAATCTGCGTGGATCCACAAATTTCCACCCACCCCGCGTTCCCCAAAGTCTTACGAGAAAAATGGTACCTCACTTGTGTGGGTCGGCCTAGTGCCTGCGACAGGAAACGGCACAAAACGCAACGCGGTCACACCTCAATTTCGCAGTGAAAAATGACCCTTTTTTGGCAAAGTGCCTAGCTGTAGTTTTTGAACCCTACCTCTGCCGGCACCTAGGGAAACCTAGCAAACCTATACATTTTTGAAAACTAGACACCCAGGGGAATCCAGGATGGGGTGACTTGACTGCCTCCCACCAGGTTCTGTTACCCAGAATCCCTTGCAAACATAAAAAATTGTCCAAAAAACACATTTTCCCCATATTTCTGTGGTGGAAAGTTCTGGAATCTGCGTGGATCCACAAATTTCCACCCACCCCGCGTTCCCCAAAGTCTTACGAGAAAAATGGTACCTCACTTGTGTGGGTCGGCCTAGTGCCTGCGACAGGAAACGGCGCAAAACGCAACGTGGTCACACCTCAATTTCGCAGTGAAAAATGACCCTTATTTGGCAAAGTGCCTAGCTGTAGTTTTTGAACCCTACCTCTGCCGGCACCTAGGGAAACCTAGCAAACCTATACATTTTTGAAAACTAGACACCCAGGGGAATCCAGGATGGGGTGACTTGACTGCCTCCCACCAGGTTCTGTTACCCAGAATCCCTTGCAAACATAAAAATTGTCCAAAAAACACATTTTCCCCATATTTCTGTGGTGGAAAGTTCTGGAATCTGCGTGGATCCACAAATTTCCACCCACCCCGCGTTCCCCAAAGTCTTACGAGAAGAATGGTACCTCACTTGTGTGGGTCGGCCTAGTGCCTGCGACAGGAAACGGCGCAAACGCAACGCGGTCACACCTCAATTTCGCAGTGAAAAATGACCCTTTTTGGCAAAGTGCCTAGCTGTAGTTTTTGAACCCTACCTCTGCCGACACCTAGGGAAACCTAGCAAACACACACATTTCTGAAAAGTAGACACCCGGGGGCTTCCAGGGAGGTATGGCTTGCGTGGATCCCCCAACGTTTCCTTACCCAGAATCCCTGCAAACCTCAATTTTAGCTGAAAAAATCACTTTTTCACACATTTGTGTGTGGGAAAGTGTGGCATCACTGGCCTCACACAAATTTCCTACCACCCAGCGTTCCCCAGGTCTCCCGATAAAAATGGTGCCTCACTTGTGTGGGAGGCCCAAGTACCCGCGACAGGCAAGGGCCCACAACGTAGTGAGGCGACCTCAAAATTGCCTATCTCAAAACCACCTGGTTTTGCAAGGAGTCACCTGGGTTTTGGCCCCGTGCTCGGCGGCCATCTAGGAAACCTACCAAACCCACACATTTCTGAAAAGTAGACACCCGTGGGCTTCCAGGGAGGTATGGCTTGCGTGGATCCCCCAACGTTTCCTTACCCAGAATCCCTTGCAAACCTCAATTTTAGCTGAAAAAATCACTTTTTTCACACATTTGTGTGTGGGAAAGTGTGGCATCACTGGCCTCACACAAATTCCCTACCACCCAGCGTTCCCCAGGTCTCCCGATAAAAATGGTGCCTCACTTGTGTGGGAGGCCCAAGTATCCGCGACAGGCAAGGGCCCACAACGTAGTGAGGCGACCTCAAAATGGCCTTTCACAAAACCACCTGGTTTTGCAAGGGATCACCTGGGTTTTGGCCCTGTGCTCGGCGGCCATCTAGGGAAACCTACCAAACCCACACATTTCTGAAAAGTAGACACCCGGGGCTTCCAGGGAGGTATGGCTTGCGTGGATCCCCCAACGTTTCCTTACCCAGAATCCCTTGCAAACCTCAATTTTAGCTGAAAAAAATCACTTTTTCACACATTTGTGTGTGGGAAAGTGTGGCATCACTGGCCTCACACAAATTTCCTACCACCCAGCGTTCCCCCAGGTCTCCCGATAAAAATGGTGCCTCACTTGTGTGGGAGGCCCAAGTACCCACGACAGGCAAGGGCCCACAACGTAGTGAGGCGACCTCAAAATTGCCGATCTCAAAACCACCTGGTTTTGCAAGGGAGTCACCTGGGTTTTGGCCCCGTGCTCGGCGGCCATCTAGGTAAACCTACCAAACCCACACATTTCTGAAAAGTAGACACCCGGGGCTTCAGGAGGTATGGCTTGCGTGGATCCCCCAACGTTTCCTTACCCAGAATCCCTTGCAAACCTCAATTTTAGATGAAAAAATCACTTTTTCACACATTTTGTGTGGGAAAGTGTGGCATCACTGGCCTCACACAATTTCCTACCACCCAGCGTTCCCCAGGTCTCCCGATAAAAATGGTGCCTCACTTGTGTGGGAGGCCCAAGTACCCGCGACAGGCAAGGACACAAAACGTTTTGAGGCAACATCAACATTGCCTATCAAAAAATGTTTTGGGCCCTTGCCTGTCATGGGTACTTAGGCCTCCCACACAAGTGAGGCACCATTTTTATCGGAGACCTGGGGAACGCTGGGTGGTAGGAAATTGTGTGAGGCCAGTGATGCCACACTTTCCACACACAAATGTGTGAAAAAGTGATTTTTCAGCTAAAAGTGAGGTTTGCAGAGATTCTGGGTAGGAAACGTTGGGGGATCCACGCAAGCCATACCTCCCTGGAAGCCCCGGTGTCTACTTTTCAGAAATGTGTGGGTTTGGTAGGTTTCCCTAGATGGCCGCCGAGCACAGAGCCAAACCCAGGTGACTTTGCAAAACCAGGTGGTTTTGTGAAAGGCCATTTTGAGGTCGCCTCACTACGTTGTGGGCCCTTGCCTGACGCGTGGTACTTGGGCCTCCCACACAAGTGAGGCACCATTTTTATCGGGAGACCTGGGTGAACGCTGGGTGGTAGGAAATTTGTGTGAGGCCAGTGATGCCACACTTCCCACACAAAAATGTGTGAAAAAGTGATTTTTTCAGCTAAAAGTGAGGTTTGCAGGGATTCTGGGTAAGAAACGTTGGGGATCCACGCAAGCCATACCTCCCTGGAAGCCCCAGGTGTCTACTTTTCAGAAATGTGTGGTTTGGTAGGTTTCCTAGATGGTCGCCGAGCACAGAGCCAAAAACCCAGGTGACTCCCTTGCAAAACCAGGTGGTTTTGTGAAAGGCCATTTTGAGGTCGCCTCACTACGTTGTGGGCCCTTGCCTGACGCGGTACTTGGGCCTCCCACACAAGTGAGGCACCATTTTTATCGGGAGACCTGGGGAACGCTGGGTGGTAGGAAATTTGTGTGAGGCCAGTGATGCCACACTTTCCCACACACAAATGTGTGAAAAAGTGATTTTTTCAGCTAAAAGTGAGGTTTGCAGGGGATTCTGGTAAGGAAACGTTGGGGGATCCACGCAAGCCATACCTCCCTGGAAGCCCCGGGTGTCTACTTTTCAGAAATGTGTGGGTTTGGTAGGTTTCCCTAGATGGCCGCCGAGCACAGGGCCAAAACCCAGGTGACCCCTTGCAAAACCAGGTGGTTTTGTGAAGGCCATTTTGAGGTCGCCTCACTACGTGTGGGCCCTTGCCTGACGCGGGTACTTGGGCCTCCCACACAAGTGAGGCACCATTTTTATCGGGAGACCTGGGGAACGCTGGGTGGTAGGAAATTTGTGTGAGGCCAGTGATGCCACACTTTCCCACACACAAATGTGTGAAAAAGTGATTTTTTCAGCTAAAAGTGAGGTTTGCAGGGATTCTGGGTAAGGAAACGTTGGGGGATCCACGCAAGCCATACCTCCCTGGAAGCCCCCAGGTGTCTACTTTTCAGAAATGTGTGGGTTTGGTAGGTTTCCCTAGATGGCCGCCGAGCACAGAGCCAAAACCCAGGTGACCCCCTTGCAAAACCAGGTGGTTTTGTGAAAGGCCATTTTGAGGTCGCCTCACTACGTTGTGGGCCCTTGCCTGTCGCGGGTACTTGGGCCTCCCACACAAGTGAGGCACCATTTTTATCGGGAGACCTGGGGGAACGCTGGGTGGTAGGAAATTTGTGTGAGGCCAGTGATGCCACACTTTCCCACACAAAAATGTGTGAAAAAAGTGATTTTTTCAGCTAAAAGTGAGGTTTGCAGGGGATTCTGGGTAAGGAAACTTTGGGGGATCCACGCAAGCCATACCTCCCTGGAAGCCCCCAGGTGTCTACTTTTCAGAAATGTGTGGGTTTGGTAGGTTTCCTTATGTGGCCGCCGAGCCCCGGGCCAAAAACCCAGGTGACCCCCTTGCAAAACCAGGTCATAATGAGATAATGTGTTGTTTATTTCTGCAGCGTGAAAATTTTGGCACAATATTGCAAGGAAAATGTGACAGACATTTTGAGGTTTGCAGGACATTGTGGGTACCATAACTTGTTGGGATCCACAAGAGAGATATCACCATGTACCCCCATGGGTGTTTCGCTTACGACAATATCTACAGTTGGTAGGTTATTCTTAGACGGAATGTACACCTTGGCAGACAGACTAAAAAGACAAAGATTACTGCACAGCCATCTATTCCTCAAGCACACACACATACTGGTTGGATTTGGCACGAGGGCAAGTGATGGTTCAGTATATACAATTTTATTAACAAGAGATTTCACAAAAATGAAATGCACTGTCAATAATTGAAAGGACAAAAAACGGAACCAGTGACTCGCAGCTCGTGAGCTGTAAAGCCACGTCAAGGCCCCAACCGCTTTACAGGCCATTCAAACACCTTTCATACGTGATACACACGACCATTCACACCCCCAGGCACGAAACAAACACATTACAACATTCACAAAAAGGGACAAGGTACACCCTGCTTGAGAAAGACAAAAAAAATATTACTGCACAGCCATCTAATCCTCAAGCACACACACACATACTGGTTGGATTTGGCACGAGGGTGAGTGATGGTTCAGTATATACAATTGTATTAACAAGTGATTTCACAAAAATGAAATGCACTGTTAATAATTGAAAGGACGAGAAACTGAACCATTGACTCACAGCTCGTGAGCTGTAAAGCCACGACAAGGCACCAACCTCTTTACAGGCCATTCATACACCTTTCATACGTGTGACAAATACAAAACCATTCACACCACCAGCCGCGGGCCCATCACATTACAACACTCACAGCAGCAGACAGCGCCATTCAAGGGC
The DNA here is from genome assembly GCA_963921515.1 of Calotriton arnoldi. Classification (NCBI taxonomy): domain Eukaryota; kingdom Metazoa; phylum Chordata; class Amphibia; order Caudata; family Salamandridae; genus Calotriton; species Calotriton arnoldi. The sequence goes on along the minus strand of CAWUFW010001364.1, from coordinate 768 downwards.
CCATCACTTTCACACGCCCACATTCCTAACACAGCAACCACACAAGCTGATGGATTGCGTGGAGTGTCGCTCGGCTAGCAGTGTGTGTAGTGACCAGCAGCAAGTCACTACTCACACACTGCCAGCCGAGCGCCAGTCCACGCACACCGCCAGCCAAGCGCCACTCCACGCACACCGCCAGCCAAGCGCCACTCCACGCACACCGCCAGCCTAGCGCCACTCCACGCACACCGCCAGCCTAGCGCCACTCCACGCACACCGCCAGCCTAGCGCCACTCACGCACACCGCCAGCCTAGCGCCACTCCACGCACACCGCCAGCCTAGCGCCACTCCACGCACACCGCCAGCCAAGAGCCACTCCCCGCACACCACCAGCCAAGCGCCACTCCACGCACACCGCCAGCCAAGCACCAGCCTACACACACCACCATCACATTTAGGATTTTTTTATACAAAAAAGAAAACACAAACAAATTGCAAATAGATACAAATCTACTAACACAAAATCAGAAACATTGCACTAATGCCAACCTTGAAACAGAACAACAATTCTTAAACATTACAGACCAAGCAGTTCACTTTACCACTCATGGTTGCTCCCAATAATTCTTTTGCTTGTGGTACGCTCTATAACAAGCAGGCACACACAGCCCAGGGTTAGAAGGACACTCAGGGCAGTACATACGAGTCTCCTTCCGCGTACCTCTTCGCCAACAGACTCTACATCTCCTAGTGGGAAAGTCTTTTGAGAGTGTAGGAGGAATGTG